>KZ308551.1:505071-527366 GCA_000376725.2 Ladona fulva
TAGAAATATGATATTTTGAAAATTTAGTTATTAGAAAAGTTACATATTTAGATGAAAAGACATATCATAAGATAAACTTATTTCTTTTGCTTGAGATCTTTCATAGTTCCATAAAAATGTACTCAGTTCTATAAAAAACGATTTAAAAAATCAAACATTTCTTCAAAATACTTTATTTGTCACAGAAAGTAAAAATACAGTATTAAGTATCAGAATCATCTTCATAGACATTGCCATGAAATGCGGCTCTCCAACGCTGTTGCTCAAGTCTTTCAAGCCTTTCCATGCGAAGCTCTGCTTCAGCTGCTATATTTTGCCACAGTGCAGAATCTGGGTGTACAACTTCCATAAAATCTTCTCTATTTAAACAGAATGTCTCGCAAGGCTCAATGGCCATCTGATGAAGTAAATAGTTCCAAAGGTGACATGTTTTTATTAGATTAGGAGTTGATACATTTCTTTTATCAGAGTAGATAAAATTTAATTACATCTTTGTAAGTTTTCTCACAATCTTCAATAATCTTGTTTTCTGTAGTATGGGATAGATATTTTTTATTCCATAGAAATTATGGTAAGATGATGGAAACTAGTTTTTGCACATAATGAAATCATTAATTTCATGCACAATGTATGTAAATCATTGATTTTTGAGATAATTCTTTGACTATCATCAATGGTTGACTTTGAGAAATACTGGGTTTTCATAAATTTCATTTTCCTGTATTTAGTTAAGAAGTCTCTGATAAGATCAATTTAATTTCTAAGCGAGTTAAAATATCATTATATACCTAGTGTTGATGGCAAAAGATGCCAGAAATTATTTTTTTAAAGTTAGTATGTTCTTCATTGTATCAAAATAATAGTTATAGGAAATGCGGAATTGATCTGGATAGAAATGCAATATGCTGATGAATTATTATAATTTTATTCAGCACATGGAGAGGAAGAAACTGTAGTTCTGATATCTGGCTGTGACTGCAGGGTTTCATTCTTACATGGAGAGTATAAAGTACTTGAAACTTGGTGGTTGAAGACTTCAAGACAAGAATAATTAATTACCCACCAAATATGGTTTTTATGAGTATTCTTGGAATATGGCCTTGAAGTATTAAAATCACCTCATAATTATAAACTTAGAGCAACCAATCACAGAGATCCACATCTTAAAACTGGCATGAATGAGTTGCTGATTTTTTGGCTTGTGTTTTAGGCTGAAGATTTTTATTGGTTGCTTTACACTTACAATTATGAGAGTATTTTAATACTTTAAAGCTGTTTTCCAGGAAAACTACTTCTCATAAAACTCTATTTGGGGGGGGGGGGGTCATTTGTTATTTTTTTAAAAAGTTATTTGACTACGAAGATTTATCAAAATCTGTGCTGCTGACATTATATGCTCTCCTTGTTGGATACATTTGAAGTTGGGTTCAAGGGCTATATTACATACCACACTTGCAGTCCTCCTGCTCTTTTTAATGAGTGCAATTTCCCCAAAATGAGCTCCATCTTGTAAATGGCATATTTCTCTTCCTGTTGGAGTGAAAACTGCAACTGTGCCTTTTGATAGAAAAAACATTGTTTCCCCAATGGTGTTGGCTTGTATAATTACATCATTAGGCCAGAAATGCTCTGTAGTCATTCTCGAGACAATATCTATGAGTAAATGGCTTGGGAGACCTCTAAATAGGGGAACTTTTTCCTCCATAGTCCTTGCTTGGTGTTGGAGTATGTCCTTGTGAAAAGTAGAAAATGATTTATCTTAAATTTAGTTTATAAGTGAATAAGTTTGTCCACAGAAATATTTATGATTAATTTTTGCCGGCTTCACTTAATGATAACCTCTATATAAAAATCTTGGTCATAGATCTTGCTAGAATATTTTTTTATGAATGTAACCTCTAGTCTATCCTATCAAGTTTTTATAGTTTTTGGCCTAGAAGTGGTGCACTACAACATATTCTGGAAATTTGGAAACAGAAATAATTCTAAACTTCAACTCCCATATTTACAGCCATTGCAATTAAAATAAGCTGTTTAATATATTTCTAGATATTCTAAGTTGTCTGCAGAAAACAATAGCCAATCTGTTGATTAATTAGGAAAATATATTTTCTATCCAGTATGGAGATTTGAGAATAATGATAAATTGTAGTTTTATCAACCAATCCTCAAATTTGCAAAGCTTGATATAAGCAGTCCCAATGATATTTAAGTTTAGGAAACTGTTTTAGATTACATGATCATTCTGTGCTAGGTGTTCTGAACAATGAAATATTTAGTTAATTGGGGTAACAGTGTCTCTCTTCACTAATGCTCATTAGGGCCTACATGGATTTAAGCTAATTATCTGTTGAGTTAACAGTAACCAGTAAGAGGTCATTTATATATCTCCTTATCTACATGCATATCTCCTTATACATATATCTTATCCCAAAACATATTCCTATACTCTCAGAAGATGAAGTTTTATGCAGGTGTTAAGTCCTGTTTTTGTTAAGATGTATTTAAGCAACAAGAACAAAGGCATTTTCAAGACATTTTTTGTTCTTTTTTTAAATCCAATATAAATGGCTATATTGAATTAAAAAAATTCTTTTGTTTGTATTGATTTTGGAGAGTATCAAAGAAGAATTAATTGGCACAGTTTAAGCAACCTGTTTTTCATGGTAAATTATAGCTTTTCCTAGCCTGGCATTGGAATCTCATAGGTTTAGAGTGAAAAAAAATTGTTTTGCTATTGATAAATTTACCTGCAGGAGAGATTTTGAGATTGCCTTCTCTACATGACTCTGTTCATAATAAGTTTCAGGATAATGGAAATCAAAGTATTTGAATACTTTATTTTTTAATTTACTTGGAATGCGCTTGTCTGCTAAATATGATTGAAGTTGTCTCTTCATTTTATCTGCACTCTCTCGTTTTGATCTATTGAGATAAAGTAGCTTAGTAAGGTTTCATTTTAATACTTTAAGTTGCTAATGATACAATGTATAAGATATTTAGCTTCTATTAAACTCACCTGTGAGCAGAGCTGATAATATGCACACAATGTCCAATAAATACTGCGATTGTCAATGCTCCAGCAACACGTGTTAAAATAGCTAATACTGTCTCCCCTTCCGTCACTGCTTCAGTTTGTAAAAAATTTCCTCCTAGTGCAAGTGATGTACCTCGATGTAAAGCATAAATATATCTAATATTTGATTAGATTTGCATTTGAATTATCACCTCTTATTATTTAGATGAATGAGCCTTAAGTTTATAGAATGCTTACGAATGGATAGTAGACTTATCCCATAAATTATCAATATTCACCCAAGTTTGATATTTTTCATTATTGTACTTCCTAATTACTGCTGTCAGAAACTGAGTACATGCTGCAATGTGAAGTACTAAACAGGCTGCATATGTTGCAACTATTCTATAAGAAATAAATCTATTGAATCCATAAATCTGAAAAAAATCACATATATGCTGTATATTGATGAAGACTTTCTGTGAATGTAGCCAAAAAATGAGAAAAATATTGTGAAAATGAGTATTGAATACTCCATGTGCTATATTTATTGGGAATGGTATGTAAAAATATAATTAATTATGAATTAAATTTATAATGTAGCATTTGGACGGTTTTTATCCATCTTGAATAGATTTCATTGGCAAACCAGTGAAGTATTACAATAAATTTCATTTTTTTTTTCAAGAACTATTTTGAATGTACTTACTTGAAATGTTTTGATAACATATTTTCTTAAAGATCTTATTCGGAGTATTTTAATCAAATGGAAGGAATTTAAGATAAGGTAGTTGATTTTCTCCGTATTACTATTTAGGTCATCAGCCAAAAGGTAGTAAATTACGTCCATTGGTAGTGAAGAAACAGTGTCTACCATGAATCCAAATTTGAAGTAATGCCTGAAGAAATTTTGTAGTGATTGAAATTGATTGTGAGATAGATTGATTTTTGTTTTTGAAATACCCTCAGTGTCTATATTAACAAGTGTGTATGTTGAACACATGATATGACATTTTGCTTCTCAATGAAGAAAAATTTATTTAAGATTCATGGATGAGGTAAATGCAGAAATTGGCTCACTTTTATAGTTAATTTTTACCTTTCATTCTTGAATGAATCTCAACATTTTGAAATGGGCTACAAAGAGTAAAGAACTAAGTATACAGAATATTGAGCTTGGAAATGATTACTTTCATTTTGGTGAATCTGCAATTGCTTATTAAACTTGAATGCACTTGGCATATTTTGCTGTAAGGGGTAAGGAAAAGATTTAATTCTCTTCTCACCCTCCGGTTTAAACGTGTCTTACTCTTGACTTAAATGAGCATTTTTAGTATGACTAGACCTTATTGAGTACCTAAGTGCATCTGCGTTTTGTGATTTAGCTTTATTTGTAAATTTACTATTTCAAAGGTATTCATTTATGTTCATTAAATTGCAGTAATTTCAAAACGATGAAAATGTTCTTTAATTCAGAGATGTAGAATAAACCCTTTCCATCAGTAGTCTTGAAACCAAACTATGTGACTGCAATACAATGGCTCATTGTGTGTATTTTAAGCCTTAAGATTCAAATGATATGCTACAAACAAATTTAATCTTACAATGAACTAAATGAGAATATTTCTACTCTATTTCATTGGCTATGATAAAGGAGATGAATTATAATAATTCAAATTTTACTGAAAGTAAAATATTATCAAAATATCTGACTTTGTTTGAAGGAATGAATAAAAGGCTGCTGGTTCCTCATCAATACTGTAATTCTTGACCAATCTTCAAAACCATTTAGAGGTTTTCAAGTCGTCCATATGCAAAGTTTTGCCCTGAACATCAAAATTAACTGGGAAGTATATTTCTGATATTTAGATATGATGGAAATGAATTAAAGATAGTCACAAAACTAATCTTAAATCATGTTATTTCTTTAACTTTCCAATAATCAAGTTTTAGATGCTGAGGCTTTGCAATAATTATTGGTAGTTTTCTGTTATAGAAATGGTGCTTTCTGCCTTAGCTACATCAGCCATTATGCTCTCTTTCATAGCCACTCCATGGTAATATTAAATTCAGGTTGGTTTGGATTTAATTGAAACTATATTGTTACTACAAAACAGCCACAAAGGTTTGGAAATCTAATTTTATGTCATGTCTGCTCATATGTTTTTAAAAATCATTCCTATGTGTTCTAAAGGTGAACACATAGAGTTGTATTTAAGAATTTTGAACTTTAATTTGCACAATTTTATCCTTCAGCATTATTATTTTAAAGATTATAAGCTTTCATAAAATATTTTTCAATTACAACATGGCTAACATCCCTCACTTCACATAATTTGGCCAACTAGGGCAATGTCAGAATACCTCTAATAGAACAGTGCAAAGGTGACCATAACAGAAAACTTGCCAACAAACCAAGACTGCAATTTATAGGACTGCTATAGAGAAGTCACCACACAATTGCCAAAACCAACCAAAATTAGAAAAGTGGCAATGGCATGTTTATCATTTTACACACCATGTTACTCTCCATGGATGTATTACAACTACTTCATTGTCAGCTTCTGTGATATACCCAGCAAAAAAATTGAGGACCACATTTATGAGGTACACGATATCCAATGCAAATCCAATCCACATCCAAATTGGGTGTTTTATGTGACCATTTACAATGAAGTTAAATGAAAATCGCGCAGGTAACTCATATATGGAGAAAGCAGTTAAACAATACATCAACATTGTCCATCTAGTCCTGAAAGGAGGAGCCTGTTAATAATTTCATCTACAGTGAATCTTACAAGATAATATTAAATTGTTTTTTGACCACAAATCTTAAATTATAAATCATTGAATTTCGAATACTAATTTCCATATTTAAAAATTTGAAATAAGGTTGTACAAGAATTATATTATGCTATTATCTGTTAATATATGCGTATATTTAACATGTATGAACTCCGATAAACGTAATATTAAAATAATATCAATCTATGAAACAATCATTAAATCGGGTAAGATAATAAATTGGATTCTATTTCGAATGAAAACATTGTCGGAAGGAGTTGTTTCTTTCCCTCCAATTCCATTTACTCTTCTTTTTCATTTCCTTCGTTTGCCGTTTGATTAGCAACGAGTTCTCACGAAACTCCGCCAGACACTAAATCTAATACCGGTCGGTGCAACAGTGTCCTTAAAAATCAATTCTTTTGAAAAATCTAAAATATTTAATTACCAAAATTCGCTACAAGGATGAAATATCTGAAAATAATGCCCTGCACCAAGATGACGAATTTTCTCTCGTTCAATCGAGGCTTTACTTCTGAAATAGAACTTCGCGGTTCTGTTTGTCTCGGATATCGTAATTTTTGATAGATATAACCGAAGGATACAGTTTTTCAGTCCAGTTTTCGGAAAAAATTTTTGTAGTATATCGATTTCCTCTTCAATTTCGCATTCTAAAGAATGCATACGGGAGGTTTTAATCTTTTTCATGACAAATGATTATAGAGAAACGGAGGATGAATTTGTTTAGTTATAATGGTTATAATCCTCTCGCTGTTTGAGAAGGTAAAAAAAATATTACCATGGTGACTACTTTTGTTATTTACAAAGAAATACATTTTTATAATTTTTACATTAACTTCAACGCCTTCGTGAATAAAAAATGATTTATATGAGGACAGCAATATTAAATTTATATGAGCACATATAAATCTTGGATATATCAGGACACATCAACATTCCAAATGGAATGTTATTCTAGAATTCTTTGAGCTAAATAAAGCCTTTTCCTCGTCTTTGTTTTCGGGAACTTAAAAGTTTGACTGATGATATGTTCATAAGACTTGTTGCTCTCAGCTTTTTCTATTCTATTTTCCCTGAAAGTAGTTGTGTGGCACAAAGGGCATTTTTACTACTGATGCCGGAACCGATTTTTTCCTGACAATTAAATTAAGCCGAGTTCCTACTTTGGCAAATGCAGAATTAACGTAGGCCATCGCGATGTTATAGCCTAACGAGGGAGATGGGCATCCGCTGGTAATCACACCAATTTTGGTTCCCTCTTCGTCGTGCACCTCAGTTCCATGTCGGGCTGGTGGACCCTCGGATCTCAGACCCACCCTTTTGCGATTCACTCCGCCTTTAATCTGTGAGACAATTATTCCCGCTCCTGGAAATCCTTGCTCTAGTCGCCTTCTTTTACGTACTAGCCAAGCAAGGGAAGCCTCGACAGGAGTCGTCTCTTCATCCATGTCCATGCCGTAGAGACAAAGACCTGCCTCCAAGCGAAGGGAATCCCTCGCTCCCAAACCTGCCAGTTTGACGTTGCCGTTCTTCGATGTCAAGAGAGCTTCGGCAATAGTACGAGCGCCTTCGGCAGGAGCCGATATTTCGACACCATCTTCGCCCGTATAACCGAGTCGGGAGACGCGGCAGTCTGGAACACCGGCAACCTTGGCCTCGGTTGAAGTCATGAAGGTCAGCTTACTAAAGTCTACATCCAAGAGGGGGCCGAGGACGCGAGCACTCTCTGGGCCCTGCAGTGCCAACAGTGCTTTATCATCGCCTGCCATCTCAATCCTCACATCCATTTTCCCACCACCCTTTTCTAAAGTACCCTCGAAAAGATTTCGAACTACTTCTCGTCTAGAGGCATTCGACACGACAAACAGGTAAGTTTCGGAAGCGTTGGTGATGATTAAATCATCAATTATCCCTCCGTTGTCGTTGGTGAGAACACTTAGCTGCGCTTGGTTGATTCCGAGACCTTGTATATCTGCCGTGGTGAGACTTTCGATGAAAGATACCCGATCCTTACCATAAATTTTGGTTTGAGCCATGTGAGATACATCGAAAAGACTACAACAGGTTCGCGTGTGCACGTGAGATGCCGCTATTCCAAGTGAACTGTAGTTGACGGGGAGAAGATAACCAGCGAAGTCCACCATTTTCCCGCCGTTCTCAACATGAAAATCGTACAGACAGGTCTTCTTGCTGAAGTTGGGAGAGCCAGTAGAAACGCTGCGGATGATCAGATGTCCTTGCTTGGATGCCCATCGCACCAGCATAGTAGGCGTTATCACTGCGGAAAAATCACCAAAACAGTTAAGATTATCTTAATTGCTTTTTTATTAGGGCTTTGTTCACACGGCTAGTGTGAAATTTTAATTGTTTACGCGAAGGCACACGCTCTTTGTAGCGTTACGTCCTGGTTGTTGTGTAGCAAGTTCCTTTGAACGCGGAAATTTAAGCTGAAGATGCAATTCAATCGAATAGATATCAGAAAAATATCAATCGATTGTCGGGAAAATAATGGCTTGCTTATCGTGTGCTAAGATTAAAAATGAAAGTAGAAATTTAGGGTATTAATGATAAAATTTTTGAAAGCTATTTCCTGAAGTAAAGATTAGAACAGCCTTCCGTTATGAAGATGGCTTTAATTGTACAAATATTTGCCTGAACGCAATAGAAATTTGTAGTTGCAAGAAAAATACTTTTATCTCAAGACTCACTTTTGATGAACAATATGCTGCAAGCGAAATATAGAGTTTTCGTTACTTTGTTGCTACTCTTCCGATTGCAGATTATTAATCGGTGCTATCGATGTTGTATAACATCGCAGGCACTGGTCCGAAGTGAACTGTCATAGAGATTCTTCGGGAATGAGCATGATGGGCTTAGTCCTTCTTATCAGCGTATGGGTCATCCGAGTAAGGGCAATACACTTGCGTCAACATCGATCAACTGTTGCCAGCTTGACCCTTCCTATTCTAAGAATGCAGCTGATTTTATTAAGTTGAGTTGGATGAGCTAAATCGCTTTCTTCTGAAACGAACTTCTGCTATTTATAGCACTCATGTAAACTATTGACCTAATTCCGATAATTTCATTTTCCTCGCAAATTTATTAAAATATCTTATTTGTTCGTATTAGTTTAATGGCGATTAAATGGGCTTGTTTATAAATACGATTCGACAGCAAATTATTCAATTAAACTAGTGGCATGTGACACGGAATAACTTTCAGTTCCTCTATTATCTCCTTTGAAACATTGATATAAATCTAGTTTTTAGGATGCTCGCCATGTTTTCACGCTTTTATTTATTCGGAAATCCGATCGCCGAAAATAATCGTTAACGCAACGGTATCGTAATACATGCGAGAAAATCTGATGAACTGGAAGGCCACGAAGCCATTGTCCGCTAAAGGTCTAGCCCATCTTTTCTTTTTTCCAGCCTTAAAGCGTTTGGCGGACGCGAAAAGGAAGAGGCACTTGGGAGTTGTTGACTATTATTTTTTATCCTTGCCTCCCTTTCGCCCCAACCTGCCGAGAGTGAACGTGCCTTCCAGTCGGGCATTCGCTTTCAACCAAAGCGGAGCTGAAGATGTGCTCGCTCACTTCATGTGCGTTACAAACGCTGATTGCTCTTTCTTTAGCGGTAAGTTGATCTTTTATGTAATACCAAATATTTTTTAAGATAAGAAAGTGTTTTGTTTTTTGATAAGCCATAGTTTTTGTTTCTGTAGTTTATCTTATCGCTTTCATAGGAGAATCTAAGGTTGTCATTAAGGAGGTTTTTATTTCGTCTTATGGTTTATATATATATATTTAAAGCACAGGTGTTTATCTCCATTTGTAAATTTTCGTCAGGTAAATTTCAAGACAAACTGATTCCGTGAAATCTTTAAAAAGTATGCAACTTATTTGTTCAATCAATGAAATGGGATATTCGGTGTTTCGGATAAAGTATTTAAAAATATGATGCATATTAGGGTGTCCCAAAAAAATCGATCTATTTTTTAACGCATACCCTCTTTATTTATACAATGTCAGAACAATTGTGAATAAAATTTCATAAACGTAGGACCTCGGCAACCCGTGCCGACTTGTATTGAAACATGTCAGTACTTGCTAAGTAAGGCGTCACTGAAAACCTTCCATACGTTAATGCAATTTTAACGAAAAAATATTGTTCATTGTTCAAGGTGTGTAAATAAAACGACTCATCTTCTGGTTGAAATGAAAATGACATGCATTTAAAAGAAGATTTTCCAACTCTGATCGAAAACATACAACCCGGAACCAGTGAAACAAATCTGCGGAAAATTTTCAATATTCCAAAATTAGTAGCAGCGCTAGATAGGTCTCAGTTAAGTATGAGAGATTCAGTGTTTATTCTTGAAGCTACCATTGAGGCACTTGGATATAATACTGATGAATTTCCTATAAGTAAGTCCTCCGTTCAATGAATTCGTACGGAAAAACGGAAAGTGCGTGCGGAAGCATTAAAGCTAATTTTCAAAACGAGGATGTTGTGACTGCTGGCAAACTGTTGCCTGCTTAAGATGCTCTTCCGATAGTTATTTTATATGTAAATAATGAACAACTTATTGCTGTGCCAAGGTTGGAAAGTTCTTCAGGAAGCAGACAGGCGCAGGCTGTTTGGAACGCGGTTGTAGACTGGAATCTCGAAGATGAAGTGCAATTTATTGTTGTGATACTACGGCTTCAAATATACGTCATGGTGCCTGTGTGCTTCTTGAACAAAAACTTAGTAGAGACTTACTTATTTTTGCGGAAAGCAAAATCTTTTCTGTATGAATTGGCGTTAAAAAGCGTGTTCGAAGTAAATTAAAAAGTTAAGGCGGAAATACACAGAAAATTTAAAATTTAACCTCCAGGTGCCATGCGCCAAGCTCCATGGATTCCGAGAGCAATTTCCATATAAATATCATAACTTAGGGATCAAATCAAAATTACGAGCAATGGTAAGGCACCGCTGTTAGGGCAGCCTGTTCATCGTAACATCCTACGTCAAGCCATGGCTCTAATGTATTTTGGGAGTAAAAGCACCTTACAAAGATTTGTGCTTTATGAAGACAATGAAGGCTTGCGAAAAAATTGATGAAAGCATCGCAAAAGCAGCTTTACATAAGATAAGCCAGCATTTATGGTATTTGACTGATGAAGTTTCTGTCTTGTCACTGTTTGACGATGATGTGGATCAAGAAACTAAAGTAAAAATGGTTGAAAATTTAACATAAGAGAATTTATCAACTCATGGTAAACGTTACATTCCATCGAAGGATGAACTTTGCGGTCCATTGTATATGGTAACTTAGATAAGTAAATATAGGAGTTGTGTCTTTAGTTTTCTGCTTGGATCACAGTTTTTTAAGTGACTTTCTCTTATTTTTCTTTGAAATAAAAAAATCTAAGACTTCATTTCAGTCAGAAGCAATCATCGTTCTATCGTCTTAAAATTGATGACAGTTTTCTCCACGAATGTCCTACTATGTAGTCAACTAATGCTTCGTTTAATGAAGCCAGAAAGAAGGTTTCAACGCTGACGGCAGTGAATTTCAGCGATACAGCTGAAAGAGCGGTCAAGTTAATGCAAGACTTTCATGGTTTAATCACGGTTTAGGAGGAACAAAAGCTATTTTTGTTACGTTGGGAATACGAACACTGGAAGATTTATCCTGACTGCAAAAATCAAGCTGAAAAGATAATTTCAAGAATAATATTTTTTACATATTAAACAGTAAATAAACACGATTTGGGCGTATTGGTGTTATTTACTAAATAAACATTAAGTTCTAGAATCCTTCCATACTAACTCAGTACAAATTTTCATTTCACATGTTTGGCATCGAGTCGGCACGTGTTACCATAATTCAATCGCAGTAATTATTATTATTTAAGTAAGTAAGGTCAAACAGAAAAAATATAGAGGGTATGCGTACTTGATTTCGCGAAAAAAAATTTTCCCTTATGTCTTGGGACACCCTAATGCATATAGATGATAAAAAAATTCAAAAGAGTAGCATTACTCATTTAACTCGTTGAGAGAGAAATTTATCCGGGGTTTAAGCTTGAGGATGGACGTGCATTTAAAGATCTCGTTATCAACTTCAGTTTAACTTTAAATATCTGAAAATATTGAAGTGATTATGTAAATTTTATCGTGGAACTAAGAATGTTGTTTTCTTGGTCTATATTTTTAATATCACTTTTTCGAGTGTAATACGTGCTCTATCCTGCGAGTTTCCACTATCTAAGTAAGACATGTTCACGCTTGTGATATTTTGGTCTAAGCAGATCATTCAGAAACATGCGCCCTAAAAGGAGATATATCATCAATTCATTTCGAAATTAAAAAACGTGATGCTCGTTCGAAGTGAACTGAGTTAATGATATTGAATAAACGATTTATTCACTAATTGACAGTTGCCTTTTACGGAGATCAAATATAACGTAAGGACACATAAATAAAATTATAATTTTTGCGAATAAAATTATTGCTTGCGATTTGAATTATTTCTATTTTACTTTACTACCGTAAGTAAACTTAATATTTCCTTTACAGACTGTAGGTGTTCAACCGCAAAATTCTGCGAAAGCGACGTTCTCCATCGATCAACATTATGTAGGGAGGGAATTTAGGATAGATTATGAAGGGGATCAGTTTTTGAAGGATGGTTTGCCTTTCCGTTATGTATCAGGCTCCCTTCATTACTTCAGAGTGCCAGCAACGTATTGGAGAGATCGTTTGCAAAAGCTTCGAGCAGCTGGTCTCAATGCTGTTTCAACGTAAGATTGGTTTAGTAAATTTTATTTCCATTCTTTGGCATATATCTCAATAAAATAATAACAATAAGTTTTTTGCCTGACAGATGTTGTAACTGTTGAAATTAACGTTATCACAATAAAGCATTATGTAATTACATAAGTAAATACTCATACACCTAAAACACAATGTCAATATTAGTAATATTTTATTTTTATAAACAAAACAATGAAACGGAAAAAGGAAGAATTACTTTTAAATGGCCTGCAAAAATTGAAGTAATTTTAAGTGTTAAAGTTTGTAATTTAAATAAGTTAATGTTCATTTTAAATATACATTATAATACTCTGCCTTACAGTTTTGCTGCAAATGCCTCTCTCATCTTCCCATTGCACTTCTCATTGCTGTAGTATGTTCATTGTATCACTGAATTTTTTTTTTAATCCCTTACTCTTGTTTTTTCATAACATTCCAGGTTCCAGCCCTTGTTTCTGTAGCAATCTTTTCTCCTTATTATTCACTGAAGTTGTGGAATGACAACTGAGATAACCTTTCATTGTCAGGTGCAACACTCTTTCTTCATGACAGAGTTCCATTTAAACCATCATAAAATGCCTTGTTAGGGGAAATCATTTACTTAGATTAATAAGTTTTTGGTAAACTTCTATCAGTTGCCAGACAATTTCTCATTCAATTTCTCAGACAATCTATGTTCCACTACCATTTTCTTTTTCTATAATTTTTCAAGTGCTACATTCCAGTCTTCCAGTATAATTATCCAGTATATTTTCATTTCCTATGAGTTTGGTAGTCTCCATTGTAATTTTTTATCACTTCATTCTGTTTAACATTTATTTTCTCATAGGCTTGTACTATCATGATAGGCTGTAGCTTACATTTGAACATAATCCCTCATAGAATTACTTAGTATTCCTTGGAATTTTATTGTAGCCTGCTTTTTCCATTATTACTCTATTTCTCCAAAACTTCTGTTATCTTGTCATAATTAGTATTAATTTAATTCATACTAATAATGACAAGAAAATACATAATTAGTATTAATTTCTTTTGATTCTCAGACCAGCCAGAATTTTGGAGTTGAAAAAGCCCAAAATATCAGCATGTATCAAAATATGTATAAAATTTTTTTAATTTTTAGAAATCTTTGGTAGTTAAATATTTAAAAATCCAAGTCCTTAAAGTCTTCATATAGATTTAATATTTTGCTTTTTTTCTTAGAACATTTGATTTAGAAAGAGTTTCCACTGACAGATGAAAAAATCAAGACTTTAAAAAATATTCCTTCCAGAACCCTAAAATATTTTTATATAATAAAATTCCAATTATATTCAATCCTACTGAATAAAATGAGGCACTAATTTAGTAATTGGAAAATATTTTACATTCCAACCTTAGTTGGAACAGAACTTTTACTTAAGCCAAACTTATATTTGATTTCTATCTATAATATATAAGATAAGATTTTTTGTTCATGGTTTGGGCAGCTGTGCTTGGATAAATCATAGAGTGGTGAAAGACTTCATCTAAGTGATGAACTTTGGAGAGCTAAATTTGATTTGATTAATTGTGTATGTTGTATTATTATTGTATGATTGACAAGAGTATTAGTGTATCCGACAGCGTCATTGTTTTGTGTTGTATTTTTAGGTGAGGGTGGAAATTACTTTGTCCAAATCTTACCACCGGAACATTGTTCTATTTGTAAGATTATCTAAATAAATAAATAAAAAATAATGAAATCGTATAGTTTTAATTGAAAGGGTCGCAGATAACTAGTGAAGTAATAGCAAGAGTAACTCTGTAATAGTTAGAATGAACTCCGTTATAGCAAGATAAGTGAGTCATTTATTTGTCTTTTGAGAAAAGGGACTCTGGTTTGATTCCAAGTGACAGCCATGAATTTTAACTATAAACATAAGAAAATTGATTAGATCTGTTAAATAATTTGTTGTCAGTGAATTGCAGTCTCTTAAACCATTGATGGAAATGTGGAAGTTGATATTAAATGCCTTAAATGCCACACTACTTAGCCTGGCTTTTAAGTGTTATTACAGCATGGAATGTTCACTAAATTCATTATATTCTCTAAGTATTTGTACATTTTGAAACCAATTCTCTGTTTATTCATAGGTATGTTGATTGGAGCAAACACGAGCCTCAGCCGGATGAGTATAATTTTACAGATGACTTGGACATTGCAAGATTCATCCAGATAGCCCAGGAGGAGGATTTGTATGTTATCTTGCGTCCTGGACCATATATTTGTGCAGAAAGGGACATGGTGAGTAATAGAAATATTTTAAGTGTTAAATGAACTTTGCTGTAATTGAAAGTAGTCAGAAAATATGAAGAATCTCCAAGGCATCTTTTCTCACAAGTGATTTGATTGATGGTGAATTGTGTCTTACTTGGAGAGATCTAACAGAGAATGGGAAATGCAGCTGTTAGGTAATATTGAAATGAGGATCAGTATGAAATCATTATTTAGTGCTGATAGAATAGTTAATGTGCACTTGGAGAAACTGTCTTTCACTGTCCATTTTCTAAACAATTTATATATTTCAAGAAAATAGACTGTTTTGATACATTTTCTTTTAATAAAGGGATTTAAAGACAGTTAAAGTGAAAATAATTTATATCGCTTTTCAAAACTGCTAAAATAAAACCTAGTAGATATATCTGTCTAAAAAGACTGCATTCATTGATCAGTGAGAACCCTTTTACAAATGTCCTTACTCCTGAAGTAGCATGGTCAGTCAAATGTAGTAGGGGCTCACTGGTAGCTAAGTGGGCAATGGGTTTGACTATGGTGAAAGCAATCCTGGGTTTGATTGCCGGTGGGAGCCTGCGAGCAAAATGTCTCAGCTGTCAAAGCACTTTTAACAATATATCCTCATATACTTAAAATGTAGTCTTTAGTTTGACAACAGATAAATAGTGACTTTATGATAAGTTTTCTTTTGGAACTTGATGAGGTTTTGCACCATTTTATATCCTTACTACTATTTTCTCCTGTATTTGTCAATAACATTTTTCAGGGAGGTTTTCCACCTTGGCTGTTGGTGAAAAATCCAAATATGAAACTCCGAACAAGGGATTCAAGTAAGTACATTTTTAATAATCTTTCCTCTATAGCTCAGCCTAGGAAATGTGCAAACAGCTATGGTATGTAAAAATAATTTCATGGAGACGCTGTGTTATCTAATTGTAACACTGTTGTGAGATTTTTAGAAAACTCAACTTGGTTCTCCAATCAAATCAGCATCATTAGCAAACAAAATGATCTACAAACAAAGTCTCTTGAAATTTAAAACCTATTATTATATTTTTGTAATCTATAAACACATCCTTCCGTGTTGAGCGATCAAGGAGATGAGAGGAGTTGCATTCAGATATAAACTGATTAAATGCCTAAATGTAATAGAATGTCCATACATTTAAAAGCTCTATCTTAAACTGCTTTTCAAAATTCTTGACAAAAGTATGCAGGAACATTAAAAAAACTGGGAATGCCAAAAAGTCAAAATACTGAGGAATGTTTCTGAGTGGCATTATGATCGTCATGATAATGCTTGCTCACTGTCAATTCAGTGAGGAGCTTCAGACATTTGGTTAAGAAATGCTTTAAAATCTGCCCTACAGCCCAAATCTCTACTCATTTGATTTTCATAATTTTAATGAGCTTTATTCAGACATTCATGGACATCAGTTTGCATCAGATGTGACAGGCATGACTGGGAAAATATATGGTTACATCTGCACTCTGTAAAGTTTCTAACGGATGAGATGAGCCTAGCGTTGAAATTTTTATGTATTTTTTTATTTATATTTATTATATTTATTTTTAACTGTAGGAAACAGTCCTAAAAGTTAACAATCAAGCTATTTGATGAACTCACAATTCAAAAATAACTCAGTTCAGCATAATTTCTCTGACTAGTGCCTAATTTCCAGGCATTGCTTCTTCTAGTTTCATATCATCGTAGGTTTTTAACTTACACATGTATGATTTAAGCAATTCAATTTTCATCTGTATCCGATTAGCTTATCATATAATAAGTTGCTGTTTAGCTTACTGCGCTAACATTTAATGAATCAAGTCATGATAGTGATAAGAGTAAAGTAGTAAAATTCATCCCAAGAAAATATGTTCAGTCATTACAGTGGCTGATTTGATTATTATTTACAGGTTACAGAAGATTTGTTAGTAAATGGTTCAGTGTTCTCTTGCCACTTATTAAACCATACTTATATGGAAATGGAGGACCAGTTATTATGGTTCAAGTAAGTATAGCAATAGGTGCATAATTTTTCTCATGACTTTTGTTTAATTTAATCTATTTAATCATATCATCATTATCTAAATTCTAGGTTGAAAACGAATATGGAAGCTTCCCAGCCTGTGATTTTGACTATACAAGTTGGTTAAGGGATGAGTACAAACAGTATGTTGGTAATGCAGCAGTTCTTTTCACCACAGATGGCAATGCTGATGGTTACTTGAAATGTGGAAAAATAGCTGATGTTTATGCAACTGTTGATTTTGGTTCTGGTAAGTTGAGATCGAATATTACTTGTTCAGTTTTAAAAGAGTTCATTAAATTAACAAAATTTAAATTTAATATTTTCATCAAAACATAATCATTCTTGGCCTTCTATTAATTTCAATATATCAGTGACTAAATGCTATTCTATGTTCTTATTATTTTCCTTCAATAAGATCGTTTTCCTCTTTTCCTTCCAATGTTTTCTATCTTTGAATGGAAACAAATTAATGTTGGTACTTACATTACAAGACCTGCACCATTATTGTCAAGAAAGGATTAATGCTGGAAATTCATAATGTTCTTCAGTTGATGATGAAATGAACCATTTGATCTAAATATAGAATTTATGATGAACAAAATCATGATTAATATTTTTTAAATAAGAGTTAAAGACTTCCAATTTTGTCAAGAAATAGTGGCTGCCACGAACTACCTTTTAAATTATGCCCAAAATGGCATAATTTAAAAGGTAGTTTGTTGGTAAAAAGGTAGATGATGGTGTTAAACCAAGAAAACACCATTGTCATTTGAATATTAAATTGTGGACAGTGTATATTTCCTTTCCTTGGTAACTGTAATTTCCTTTAAAAATTTTCAGGTGGAGATATTGCATCATCATTCCGTGCTTTGAGGAACCATGAACCCAGAGGGCCTCTGGTGAACTCTGAATTCTACCCAGGATGGTTAGATCACTGGGAAAGTCCTCATTCTTTGGTTTCAGCACAAAAGGTTGCAGATTCATTGGATAGGTTACTAGCTCATAATGCCTCAGTTAATTTTTATGTATTTTTTGGAGGCACCAACTTTGGCTTTTCATCAGGTAATATCAATGCAAAATATGAATCAGTCTTAACATATATTGTCTCATAATTTATTTAAGTTCAAAGTAGAATATGAATAAAATTTATATTCTAGGTGCTGAATATGGATCATATTATAATCCACAACCAACATCCTATGATTATGATGCTCCTTTGAATGAAGCTGGAGATACAACTGAAAAGTATTTTGCAATTAAAAATGTTATAGCTAATGTGAGTAATTAATATGAAAAAGTATATTAAGGAGAGTGAAAGTGAATAGTCAAAGAAAAAATGTCTCAAGCATAACTTGTTCACATAACATGCAATTCTTTCATTAAAATGAAATAATAATTCTATAGTATTTTCCACATAAACTTCATCAAAATACCTATGTCACACTATGATAAAACCTGTTGCACATTATGAAGTATGTATGAAATTTTCCTTAGAATTTTTATATCATTATAGCCAAAGAAAAAAAATCACCCAAAAATATCGTGAAGGGAAAGATCATAAACAAAGATATCGTAAACAAAGAAAATCCATGTATCAGTGATATCTTTAAAACTTATTTGAAAAAATTATTAATTTTCTATTATAATGATTATGAAACCCCACAGTTCATCTCATAAATGTTTTTTGTATACAATTTATAGTGATATCGTATTTTAAGTTATTTGAGAAAATATATGCAAAACATTTTGAGAATCATGCAATTTAACTCTTGATCACAGTAATTGCAGACTAATGATATTTGTGTTGTAGCAGAAATTCTTCTTTCTATACACTATGGCTCAATGTTTCATTAATTTAAATTAATATATGATAATAATATGAACATCTGAGTGAGTCATGTATGAACATTTTCTCTTGATATATTTTTGTTCCATCAGTATTTGCCACCTCCTCATACACCACCGCCAAGTCCATTGCCAGCACCTAAAACTGAATATGGTCCAATCCTTATACAACGAGTTGGAAGTTTGTTTGAAGCCCTTGAAAAAATTTCAGAAGCTGGTCCAAATAGTCATAGAGGTAGTGCAGGAGTGGTCTCATCTGAGTATCCACTCTCTTTTGAGCAGCTTTCTCAGTCATATGGATTTGTGTTGTACGAAACAAGAATAAATAAGATTCTGACAGATCCAACACTTCTAAGTATCCCTGATTTAAGAGACAGAGCACATGTCTTCATAGATTGGGTAAGATGGAGTTCTCATTGATTCTGTGTTAATTGTGTCATTAAATCAACATGTATTAGTCAACTTTAAAGCAATTATTTACACAGGTGTTCAAGGTTAACATGAAAGACTCTGACCATCTCTATCATCCAGTTGGATAAAATTTGCAAGCACTAGAGTCATTTTAAGTTTATTGCTTTTTATTATAGATTAAAATATATTTAGCATTTATTGTAGTAAAGATTTAATGCTGATTTTATGAAATTGTTTTTGCTATTCATTCCCAAAACTTCTCGGATTCTTATTATAGGATCCTGTTGGTATCCTAAGCAGAACTCGTAAAATATTTAGCCTACCCATCCATGGTTTGATTGGACAGAAGATAAGAATTCTAGTGGAAAATCAAGGAAGAATCAATTATGGGACCAAGATCAATGAACATAAGGTAATGTTGATAAAATCTTAGAGTATGTGCAAGGTTGATTTTATCACATATATGGATGGGATGGTGTCAGTAAGTGCTAAGTGTAATGCTAAATATTTGTGAACTTCATGCAATATAATGCTGACACTTGAAAGATTGAGATCATACAAAATGGTGCTCATAAAGAAATTAATTTTTGTCCAAAATTTTTCCTTGTGTAAAAATTCATGACGAATGATTTTGTAGTAAATAAATTTATTTCTTTTTTAGAAAGTTTTTAGCAGTACCTCTTTTAAACCACCATTCTATGCTTTTTAACCCCAGGGACTTATTAATTATTATTTTATTAATAATTATTCATGTTCCTGAGGTACAGATATATTACTTGACTATAGTTATGTGACAGCTAGAAACTGAAAACTATATTAATAAATATTTATTTTTATCCTTAGGGTATAGTTAGCAATGTAACTCTTGGTGGGAAAATTGTGAAAGGATGGACAATGTATAGACTACCATTCAATGACACCTCTTTACTTGATAAGTATGTTGATGAGACAATTACTCTGTCTCAAGGACAACCTAGAGAGGCTTGCATAAATGATGCTGGCTTCAAAATACCTTCCCTATATATGGGTTTCTTTACTCTCCCTCAAGATACTACGCCTCTCACACCTCATGACAGTTACCTAAGTCTTCAAGGATGGCATAAGGCAAGTATATGTGAAGTATTTTTTACATTTAGTTGTTAAATTTAATTTTACAATATGGAACTAGAATATTTACACAGGTCTTTGTCTTGAACCAAAACCATGGGAATCTCTTTGAGTCCCTTAAATATTTAAAATTTTATTATAGTATCTATCTAGGCACAAGAAACTTTGAATAACTAGCTACAAGGAAGTAAAATTGGGAACTTTAATTTTATTCATTTAAGTCTCACGAAAAGCTGTATTCTTGCTCATTTGTAAATGGAATAGTATAAAGGTTTTATCAGCTTTTATCAGTGTGTCACATTTCGAGATTTTAGTGGGTATTATTTATATTTAGGCAATTACAATTAATGGTTTGTAAGTTGCCAGTGACCATTGGTTTTTATTTATAGTTTTTGCTATTGATGTCATATTTTCTAAGGGTAAACATATTAAGCCCAGATGTTGGTAAAGTAATAACTGATGTCAAAGTATTGAAAAGGCTAATAGGATGAAGCCTATCAGCAATTAGTTTAAGGGATACATTAGAAAATACTAGTAAATAAAAGACGCAGGTAAAGAAAATATTAAGAATTAAAAAAAATGAAGTCTCATAATTTATCTGTAAAAATAATTCTTGGAATAAGATTACTTAGAAAAATGAAAAGCCTCAAATTAACTTTTATGCTTTATATAAGATTGTCATGAACTGCAAGTTGGTTGTGAACTAGCAGACTCACATTAGGGCTTGTGGCATCTTTGGTTACATATAATTTAGGTGGTCAATATCTCTATGTTGTACCATTTTATTATCATGTACACCTGAGTTTTAATTATATTGTCAGTATATTGTCTTTTACATTTTAGGGGGTTGCTTTCCTCAATGGCCACAACTTGGGTAGATACTGGACTGTGGCTGGTCCTCAGTTAACGTTGTATGTTCCTGGAGTGTACATGCTACCACCTCCAGCTTCAAATCGTTTGGTGTTATTTGAGCTGGAAAAAGCTCCCTGCTCTTCTGTTGAATCATCCTGCTACGTTAATCTTGTGTCTCAACCAATAATTAATGGCCCAACTCCTGGAGGCCTAATATAAGAGATTTGTGGTAGAATATTATAAGTTGCTGTATTATCTTATATGCCAGCATATGGGTATGGTCTATAAATGTTCCTCCAAAACCAGGGTTTGACATATCGTAAATAGTCATGCTAAGTTGACCTTTAAATATAACATTTCAGTTAAAAATCCAGATTGACCTATATGTTGAATGGAATCATGAATCTCTGTTTTACAAATGAAACATGCATAACAAGTGATTGATTGTTGAACAGATAATCAGGATGAAAAATATCAGTTATCTATTTAAAAAAATGTGGTCAACTCCTTAGTTTCTGAAGCTTGCAGATATGTTTTTACAGTGCTATGTATCTTTACTTATATTAAGTTATTTTTAACTTATGACAGGCTTTGCTTATGGTAATATGAACTTATAGCAGTGAATCAAACAAGGTAAATTGTACACTTTTACCCTTATTTTTTAAGAATATGCATTTTAAAATTTACATTAATACACTAGAACGTCCTTAGTATTATTAATTTATTTTGGAAAAACATACGGTCCTCTCATATACAAGATATGAAAAAATGGAATTTATACCAAAATTCAGTGGATTTAATCTCTATGTGAGATCAAATTATATAGTATATAGAGTATATGCCATATATAAAATACCTTTACCTTTGAGGGGTAAACCAGAGACTATTTTGGTAACACTTGTTGAGCACCTTTTACCTTAATTCTTACAGCCCTCCACAGTTATTTTCTTCTGAAACATTTTTATTTTAATAAGTCTATCTTAGTACAGGAAATAATAGTGTTAAAAAAGGTTTATCTATAAGTAAAATATCAGTTGAAAGTATATTTAGCCTTATTTTAAGCATAAACCTTAATTTCACCTAAGAATTTTATCGTTTACAAGCTGAACCTATATGCTGGTGTATATGGAAAGAAATTATATGCAAGTATATTTCCTTGAGGGTTC
>KZ308551.1:527394-568954 GCA_000376725.2 Ladona fulva
TTGTTGGTGATTTAAATATATGTGGGTATTTTTGAAAGGTATGAAATAACAAAATACTTGCACAAGAAATAATTAAAGATATCCATGCACAGAAGCCAAAATTATGCTATATATGGTTATATATATATATTATGTTTTCATGTTTATAAGTATCTTGCACAATTTAGGAAAGATTATTGATAAATGAGTATTTCCTGCATTATATTCTTAATGTAAATCTAAAATCTGACTCTTAAGTATTTGGAGAGATGAAAGGAAAGAAAATATTATAAATTAATTGAATTTAGAGGAATGATTTATATAGTTAAGGATTTTTTGGATGAAAGAGTGGTGTGAATGATAATACATCTAAATAAGTGGATACAAAAGTCTGCGTTAGTAAAATTACTTCATGTGATCTTCATGAAGCTTACTCAACTCTCTTACTTCAAGTTAAATTTGACATGTCAGATTCTCTAATGTTGAGGAAAGTAAGCATATGAAAATTCTGTACCATGACCCACAAAAGAATATTTTTACAGTTCATACTAAATACTAAAATATGCCTTGTAAAGTAGGGTTGTATTCCTGTACGAAAGAGTCTAAATTCACTAAAACCAGTGAAAATTCCACTGTAGCCAGAGGAAAGAAAGGAAGGAGCAAACTACTTGAAAGTCACATGGGCTTAACCTTTTCTTTTTTTACTTTTTTCAAACTTATAAAGTCATGGAAAGTGATTGTGCTACATCCTTTTTGGTACCAAGGCTTAGATGGACTTGAAGCAATGCAAGAATAGTTATTTAAACCACTTTTAACAAAAATGACAAACCAAAGAAGTTGAAATTCACTTAGAGATATATTCTATGTTGACTTTCATTATTTGTAGAAAATTGTTTAGAATAACATTCTCTACCTCATAACTTGTAGTGAATCTTCAAACTCATACAACTTCAGATTTATTATTAATGCCATAGTAAGAACTAGGCAACCATAATATAAACCCAAAGGAAAGCTGTTCTTTCCTTAGGCAATTATTAGTAGATTTAATTTATTTTATCATGGATCATATGATATCAATCCATAATAGTGGCAATGATAAAAGTAATAGATGAGCATAATAGAAAGTTTGTTGAAAGCAAGGAAAATTTTAATAGTTACAAATATATTTAACTTAATCATGATAATTCATCATAGGTAACATTTTGTCATGTTTTTATTACTGGCCTGTGCCCCAGTTTATAACTGGCATGTCTTCTAATTGAAGTGACACTGCCATGTGACTGTGCTGCATTTTGTGCCTTTGACAGGTTTGATTTAACATGTGCACTACATTCCTCTAATAATAAATTTGCATTCTTGATGTAACAATCATCAGAGATGATCAATTTTTACTTAGATGTCTAGATTTTCCAAGTTCTAACTTGCATAGGCAGATTGCTTTTATGATTTAATTTCAGATAGTGTCAAAAGCTCTTTCCTTAACTTTTTACTTTAATTTACGTTGAAAATACTGTGGTTTTTACCAATACTTCATTATTTTACTTTACTTTTGCAAATCATTGGATTCAAGGAATGAAAGCTCTCACAGCATTAATCTTGTGATACAGTGGCTTCTATATTCCATTGAGAGCATTTTTTTTTTAAACGTTAGCATTTCCTTCAAATTGAAATGGATGGCCTAAGGAGCAAAAATTGCTGCTAACCTCAGTGATCAATGCTTGTTCATGAAGATTTGTTTCCATGCATAAGGAAAGGGTTGTTAATGTGAAGTCTCATGTGGAGAGAGTGAAAATTTAAAAGTAGAGACAATGATTGTTCTTGGACATGATGGAAACATCTATGTCTAGAGCTTACATAATGAGCAAGCCCCACGACAAACTTGGAAACAAGTGCTGATGAACTGATCACCTTATTGAGCTGAAGTTTTGTTTTCTGTCACTCCTAGGATGCTTACTGTTGCATGGTGAAAACATGAGCTTCAGAAATACTCTCAATGCAGCAATGTCCCTGAAAGCCTGAAGCACCCTAAGTGTAGAAGTATCTTCATTTCATTCAGTATTTTGGTTTCAATTTTATCCTATTTATATTTTCAGCTAATATATATTTCTCTTCTTACAATATTTACGAAGTAAGTTTTAAATTGTACTTCGCAAGTTATGCAAAAATTCAGTTTTTGCAACTTCTATTCATTATTGAAAATTTCTCATGCCAAATGAATTGTTTTTAAGCTAACATAAGTAGTTTGTCACCTTATTGCATAAGATGAAAATTGGATCAGATTTTCAGTATTATCTTTATTTCACTATGTCCAGTAAGGTTTGGTATTATTCAGTCTAGTACCTAATTCCAATTGCCATTTAAAGAGAGTGATTTCTTTGCTTGCTACTCACAGCATCTGCATAATATTTTCTGATTAGAATTTGAAGTAATAGGCATCCTTTAAGACTAATGTTGAGCTAGTGGTATTATATGAACCTTGTTCCAAAAAATTCCACTTTTCATGACTCCTTGGATGTATGAAAAATTATGTCAACCAAATATAGTATTTATATTCATAGGTTCTTTTGTGCAACTCACTTTCAATAAGAAAACCAATAACCCAACAGTACAATTTCATGTAAGGTATCAATTAAGACAATGATAATCAATAACACTCTGAGTTTATCTGTAATTAAAAGCAAACACAAAGAATACAAAATGTTATGTAATAAATAAGGAAGACTAAGTGGAAGCAATTTGTAATGTTGTTAACTCAGGCTACATTCATGAGCTGTAATTTTACATTTCTAACTTTATATGATTGAATATAATTTTGATGTCACACATGTAATGCTGTAATATATCAACCAAAAATGGATTACTATGCCAAAGGAATAAAATTTGAGTCTTTTTTTACTCTTGTTTTTCCATTAGAATTTAACATCTTGAATTCCAGTCTTAAGCATTTCTTCATCATCCAAAATCAGTGGTGGCAAACCTCTCATAATCCATGTACAAATATTCTTCAATTTTGAGTTAAGATATTCCACATTATCTCTTTTCAGCTCTTTTAAATTTTGGTTTTATGGTTACATTTAACAGTTATGTAAAAAGTGTTTTTTTTTCTTATTTTGCAAAGGGGTTAATTATTTTGATTTCCTAAGGCTAGAAAATAATTTTTTTTTTGATGCTACTTTTGTTTCCTGTCATGTTTTTCTCTGCTGTGTTCCTTTTTGATCACAAGTACTTCTTCAATGAAAGTTTCATGGAATTCCATATTATATTTTGTCTTGTTGATTTAATAACAAAATTAATCAAGAGTTTGCAGCAGTGGCCAAATGGTTCTGGGAAACATGGGAGGGTTCAAGACTTTTCGAGGATTTTCTGTTCTACAGAAGTAATAAAGAAGAATTACTAGGTTTCCTTGCCTTTATTGTAGATATGGAGAATAATGGGGGAAAAGGAAGAATGTCTGGATTAATGATATTTTGAGAATTAGAGTTTCCATTTAAATAAGGAGTTCCATGCCTTAAGTTTATCAAGTATTTGATTTCTTCCTTCGATTTTGCATCTCTTTATCTCTTATATTTTTATTATAAAGTACTCATCAGTTTTAAGTTCTTCCATTTTTTAAATTTTGTATTTAAATAACTTATATTTGTAATTTTATACTCTTGTAAATATTAATTTTGATGATTTCATATTAGAAATGAAATATTATTTAGCAGGTATTACCTTTCAGCTCTAAACTCATAGCTATCAAATTAAGATTAATTAATGACTTTAACAGTTATTGGTCATTTATTGTAGAAAGGTAAGGAAATTTTTAGATAAATATTATATTCTGAATTATCTTGCTTTCTCACTAAGAAAGGAAGAATCCTATTCTGAATGCTACCATGGTGGATGGTGATAAGGGATTTGATTATTTCACCGCTTTGACCATATGGATAGAGCTGCATTTCTCTTCCTTCCCTTCACTGTAAACATTTACAATTGCATATGGGCCCACAAAGTTATCACTTCATCCAGCCATGGACACACTTATCATTGATGACAAAACCGTGATTTGACATGAAGTTGTGTGATTTAGATTCGTTCTTAACGTAGAAAAAAATCTGTCTCTGGTAAAATTTCAAACCCTCAAATTACAGTACGGTAAAGTACAAATTACAGTACCGGAAAGTACAGTATTAGAGGAGATGCCAGATTTCAGAAAGCTCTCCATGGAACATTCTTCGAGTTAACCAATAACATGGACATTTCTACTCTGGATATTTCAATAGGAAATTTAAAAAGATGAACAAATAGTGATGCAATCTGAAAATTTGGAATGATATCTTTTGATTTTTTTGCAATAAATGTTTGGTTTGATAATGTTACTATTTTTACGAATCACAGAATATTTGAAGCTTGGTTATAAAAAATACAAAGACAAGTTTCTAAATCTGTATTCATGATTTCCTTTGCAAATCATAATAGTAGAATTTCAAAACTGCATGAATTTTCTTTATTGTTATATTCAGCGTTGTTTTATTTGTTCCGTTGCTTTAGAAGTTAAGGAAAAAAAACTGATCTTCGTGAGCGATTTTTCACACTTGTTATTCCTTTGGGATTTTCGTAGGTTTTACAACCTACTAAGTTACCTTCCTTTCCTTTATCCTTGTGATTTCCTGGGGGGAAATAACCTCATAACACCGCTTTGTGAGCCGGCTGCCTCTGTGAGGACCTCGGACGGCAGGTTGTGCCACTATGTGGAGACTGCCAGTCTTGCTCACAAAGCATTCCCTTAACAGTGTGAGAGAGACGCGGCAAGGTAGTTCAGTGGTTAGAATACCTGCCCGGAAAGTGGGAGACCTGGGTTCGAGTCCCAGTCGTGTCGCTATTTTTCACACTTGTTATTCCTTTAAGTCTTCTCCTCTAATAAGTGACAATGTCGGCAAATCTTTCGTTATACGCATCGATTCTGTAACGTATTTCTCAAGGAGGCGGCTGAATATGCATTCCTTGATATGGTCTGGAGGGACAAGCGAAAGTTCGAACGGACCGTTCTTTGTTGTGCGGAACTGTCCCGCGCGGTGGGGAGCATCTGGGTATTATTCACTGGGTGGAGCAGGTGGAGGAGATTCCCAAGTTGTCGCGTGCTGTTTCGGTCATTTGACCACTGGTTATGTGTGCGCCCTTGGATTAAGGGCAGCCGAGTGAAGGTTGGAATGACAATACCTCTTGTCCGTGCAAGAACGCGTAACCCATCAACAAGTTACAGGTCTGAGGAGATGGAGAGGTCAAACCCGAGGGGCTGTGAGGACATGTGAGGAAATTCCTCTCCAGCGGAGGCGAAGAATAGGGCTGAGTCGCTGTGAGAATTTTTCTGATAGTTCAATTATAGCCATGTTATGTATGTCTCTGTCGAAGTATTTTAAGCGTTGAAAGATGAAACGTTGGACAGCGTAGTTAACATGGTCGCGGAATGGATGCTGGTTGTTTCTGAAGACACTCCGTTCTCGGAAGGAATGCTACTAGGTTGACCGCTGGAAGAGAAAAGGGAACTGGGTACTTTCGAAGTGGGGAGAAACAACCCCTTTCAACCATGCGACTTTCTTTCTATGAAACCTTGGTATCGGAAAACGCAGGCCATTCATGTCAGACTGTTACGCTACGGGAAGCACCACCGGAGAAGTAGTTAATTTCCGACAGGGAAGGAAAGGCTGCGACGGACCGACGGAGACTAATGCAGAGAAGCGGTCAATGGAGAGTCAATATGCCAGAATTTTCACAATTCAGGATCGCGTTAAGAAAATGCTGAAAGTTATCAAGGTAAGATTTTTATCATTTGACGATAAAATAATCAGGCGCGTATTTGTGATACATTAATCCTTCGAGGATATTTTTTCCTACGGATTCGACATCGACCTGATGGCTTTGGCTCTTTACTGGATTTAGTTTGTTTTTTATGTCATGCTTTCAATTGGTACTGAAACGGAATGTTGGCTGTGATTAATAAATTAATTAATTCAGCACTTTTTAATTTTATCGAGTTGTCTCGATGTTTCCCTTACGATTCGTAAATAATTGGCTTCAATGTCTAAAATTCATCAGCCATTGAATTAACGTCTTATCGTTTCTGGATTTCCTCTGGATGAATTTTTTACAATATGTTGAATTATGATAGCAATTTCAGCTAATTTTGCTACTCCAACGCCTTCTGATCTCGATCCTATGCGGATAATAAGAACAATTACAATTCACCGAACAACACTTTTCATACCTGAGCCGATGCATCGTCGTATTTCTGTCGTCACGTTGAGATCAAATAGTGACCGTGAAGGACGACATAAATATGACCGTGATCAATAGAGCCAGACGTACACCAGCGACGAAAGGGTGCTATTGAGTTTACTCAGTAACAAATAATTGAAGAGGAGAGTTCAAGGTGTTTCATTCCTTAGACTTTTCTTAATTCTAATGGTTTACTTTATTTCTGCAATATTTTTGCTTTCTTTTGAATTGCTTAGTACATTTGAATTTTTCTATTTTTTTACAAACGATCTTAAGTCGCAGAATGTTTTAAAGTCTCCTGAATGTTTCTCCTGTTTTATGGAAAGAAGTTGTCATGAATAATATCCACACATCAATTACCTAGTGTATTT
Source organism: Ladona fulva (assembly GCA_000376725.2). Classification (NCBI taxonomy): domain Eukaryota; kingdom Metazoa; phylum Arthropoda; class Insecta; order Odonata; family Libellulidae; genus Ladona; species Ladona fulva. Next base: position 534,003 of record KZ308551.1, read on the forward strand.
GTATTACATCAATAAAGATGCTTCAAAGGCCCATATCATTTTGAGACTTGAGGATTTTAAAAATGCGTTTTCATTTTTCTAAATCAATCCCTCCTCTTTTAAACCCAAGTAAGTTTAAGACATCAGAACATGATTGGATTTGTGTTTTAGAACAAATAATTTTACAATTTAATTGGTTAATTTTATGAATACACATATAATCATTCATAACTTTGAATTAGTGTGTATTTACATGTACAAATTTAAGATTGATTTAGTATTTTTTATTTTTTAAGCACCGTTTTCTCTGGCAGGGATGTAGTCCCAAATATTTTTGATCAAGTATCATCAATTTTTCTCCATTTGAAGTTTAATTTCTAGTGGAAAATATCAAGCAATATTTGGTGGAACTTCTCCATAATTTATTAAATGATGATGAGGCAACCACCTCGAAACCGGTTGCGTTGTGTTTTTCTTTGTGGACTAAGTCTAATTTGTATCATAATATTTAATAAATTGAATTTTTATCTAATTTTTCACAAATTCAGGGAGACGAAGGATGTGTTACTGCTGAATTTATCTAGTCTGACAATTCTGTTGGTAGAAGTAGCCTACCCCACCCAGTGCTATAAAATATAGACAGGTTTTGATATTTGACTAAGTGGTGTTATATGACATAACTGAAGTATATGATAATCTTAGAAGTATAAAGGCTTCACCACTCTAATTTGACTTTGGAATCAAGAAAGCTTAATTTTCCAAGGAAAGGAATTAACTTGTTTTTGGCCTTTAGTCAGAGTATAATTATGTTAGTTCCATTCAGTTTTTCATAGAAGAATACACCAAGATATTCGTGTCTTGTCACTCTTGGGATTACTGTTTGTGGTCACAATAAAGTATTATTTGCTTTTATTTTGAAGTCTATGTGGATATGGTAGTTCATTTGAAGGAATCGATGGGAAAAACAAGAAATTACAAAAAAAATTTAGAATTTATTTTATCTTTAAATTGAAAAACAAATTTAAAAATGAATGACCAAAAGTACTAACAGAGAGTAAAATAACTAATCAAAATCAGTAGCAAAACGAGAATGTCAATTATCTTGTAAAATTAAATATCTGCATGTTTCCCTTTGAAGATGTATTATTCATGATCATATTTAATCAAACTATTTAATCATTTCTTATTCAAATGTAAATTTAAATACAGAAGACTTCTTGAATGTAAAAATTATGTAATGACTGCATGAATATGGGGGATATCCTTAAATGATATCACAGCATATTAGTTATTATATTTGGGCCCCCTTCTCTGTCACAGTGTCATGTAGAACTTCATACCCTTTCCCCACTATTGCTGGTCAGAAAGCTGTCACATTTTACTTTAAGACTTTCATTTTGTGTGCTTTGATTTTTAAACAAAATAACTGTTTGGGTTTCTACAGATTCTCTTTCCTGCTTCAACGGTTCTAATCCAGAAATGCTGTTACAATAAAATTATAAAAAGGATTAATATCTGTGCCAGCAACAATTCTTTATTCTCACCAAATAGAACTGAATGAAATGTAATCAATCATATCATATATATTCTCATTGAATTTCAATGGATATTGCTCCAATGAAGAAAATCAACATTCTACAACAAAGCTGTATTTATTTATGACAATGCATAATGTCCCATGTCACTAATTCACAATTGTCACAAGTCACACACACTTGTCACAAGTCACATATTCCCCCCCCCCTCTCCTTTAAGTGTGACATTATTTAAAGATGGCCCTTTAAGCAATTTTTCAGTACCTTCAACTAAAATGTGTTGCATTGCGTGATGACATCAAATTTTTTATGACATTGAAGGGGAGAAACACTTTCCAATAGGTTATTAATGGTAGTTACACTAACTGAAATGCCTTATTATAATAGCATGATAGTTCCTAGGGTACCTGAAACTTGTAAGTCATCATATCAATGAGATGAAATGAGGATGTTCTTTCATTGAGAAGTTTTCATTAGAATAGGGTAGCCAATTTATCACTAATGATCACAATACATATCAGTCTATGAACAGTTCTAGACCTTTAAATTATGTGTACAATGGATTTAATTCTCTTTGATTTCAAACAGATGAATACATTCATAAGGTATGCTCCTATCAATGTTGAGGCATTATGTAATCCAACATAGCCACGATTTGAAGTAGTTTTGGGTTAAAGGAAATACACTCTTAGGTGATTCTATTTTTCTTTTATTGCTTCACAAAAATAACTTACAATGAACTGTTTGAAAATATTTAACAGAAATGATGGCCAGCTTAAATTTACAGACAAAACATCTCAACTTTAAAGAGAACAATAGAATAGAGAAAACGTTTCTGTATCATTCAATGACCCATGAATGATATTTCATATATTAACAAAAAAATCCAATGCAGAGGATAGTTCAAACATTAACTTCAATATTCCCTTGCAAACTCAGTGCTTGTGAATTTGACTACATAATAATAGGCTATATTTGCTCACATACAACAGAGCAACATAAAAACTGTAATTATTTTCCTCACCATTACTCAATCGTACTGGTTCTATTAATAACACATGAAGATATATGTATATGTATGCTCTCAATGGTGCTTCAAAATATACTGAGGTAAAATTTGAAAGAAATGGTCATTTACTCTAACTTTTTCATACTTTACAACCTCACAACACCACAATGTGATGCACCCTCTCTACAATACCAAATCCAACTATTGACTATCCAAACAAAAGAACAGGAACATACTAGCACTACTTGAGCTAGATATGCTTTTGATTTACAACACATTAGTTAAAATTATATACAATATATATATATATATTCAGAGCAGTGAGGTGCATATATATGAATGCTTCTCACCAAACAAAAATAATCAAAGCATCACTGGTTAGTTCAGCATTAATTCCCTTCTTTTTATCATAAACAATTTCAACAATAAAAATTTTCTGGTGTTTTGGTTTCAAAGAGGTTCAACAGTTCAAGTTTCCTGCTCATTTGGCTCCAAACAGGCTCAACAATTGAAAATGCCAGCTTTATGCTCAAACAACTCACCAAAAACCTTCAACAAAAGACATTTTCATTCATTCATGTTGCAAACATAAATGTTTCCATGTAGTAAATAACAGATTTAACAACTCTTTATCACATATTTCCTTGTGTTTCATCTTATATGATATGACTATGAGTCCATGGGACTCAAGTGTATATGCTCAGACAGCAGCAAAAACAAGAGGCAAATTTGGTGCTTTATATGTGTATATATATTAGTTATTGTAGCACTATTACTACTTCCAATTAAATATTGCTCTATAATTAGCTTATATTACTAAGGCTCTCTTATTCTTCGTCTGTAAATGTGCATTGACCTTTCAAAAAAGTCTCAATTATAGAGATGGCATCAGTTAATTTCCCATCAGAACACAATTGGAAACTGAAAATTCAAAAACAGTTAATGTTATGGGCTCTTTTTTTGAGAAGGATTACAAAAGGAACTTCTTCGATTTATGACATTACAGAAATTTTACATGGAAAAATATTTATATTTTTTGTTAGGAGAACAATGCATGTAGTATAACATGTATCAATATACATAGTAATAGGTGAGGTGTTATGGAAATCCATTGTGGAGAACGAAGAAAGATGTACTTTTCCACAATAATTTTTTTCATGAAAAATATGACCGAGTTTCACTGATCAACAATCATCATCATATTTCTGATTCAATGATTCATTATCACCACCTTGTGTGTTTTCTACTTAAGAAATTGTTGCAGAGAAAGCACTATGTCTCTCTTCATTCCACAGAATCAATATTCCGTGATTAGAGAAAGAGATAAGTACATCTTTGTATAAAAACATAACTCACAATGAAGAGAAGGCTTAATACAGCTGTAACTTAAGTAAACAAACTGAACCATACACTTAGTGATTCAGGAATGACAATAGGCATGGAATTTAATTAGGACAAATCAAAGCTAGAAACTGCCATTATGCATGACAATGGGAAGCAGAGAGTAATGTTTGCATAGATGATTCATTATCCAAAATGGAGAAATTTGAGTTTCAAAATTACTCTATGCCATGAACTTTCTCTCAAATATTGACAAAATTTCAGCATTTTTACTGAAAGAAAGAGTTGACTTTGAAATGGATTAAATTCTGATTAACTGATTGGAAGTTATCATGAAAAGTTATTTCTAAACTTTTGGGTGTGATTTTTTGGATCTTGAGAAATCATAGCTGCTTGTAATGATTAAGAGGATAATTATGCAATATTCCGAGCATTAAACATTTTACAAACAACTTTATACAAGCTTCAAAAAGAGCTATGCCTTTACAAATTAGAAATGAGGTTAAATCCTTTCACTTAATTTGTTAAATGTTTAATGCTTGTGTTTAAATATGCCTTTCCAATAAACCATAATAAAAACATCACAAAATTACCACAGCTGTCGAAGCATCCAAACTTATACAAAGAATGTAGGTTCATCTCAATATGTTAATTTTAATATTTAATGAAACTGAAAATCCAAAGAGTATTGAATTAAACAGCTAACATGGGCAATATTGGATTATCAGGGGTAATAATTTTTATTAATATTCACCTAGATCATGCTTAGCTAATATTACAAACTGAAAAAATTTACCCAAAGAATAGTAGTCAATTGAGTGTTAGTGTGATATTGTTATGTGCCTTGACAAGTGAGGTCATTTTGCTCACATGGGCCCCCACTGGGAATCTGACCCAGGACCGGTTCCACAGAAGGTGAATGTGCATCCCACTTGGCTATCTGGGAGCTTAAGGTCAATTGAAATTACCCCTAAGCTCACAGAAATCACAGTAGATTAAGAATCTTTCCATACAGCAGTTCAAGAAGAACTTAAACTCTCACTTGAGATGGTAAATTAATCTGATGCTAAACTTTTAACTTCATACCCTGGAAATTCAATAAGTTCTCTAAGAATTCTCATTTACATTTGCAAAAAGCTATTGTTGGATATTGCAAACAAGGACATGAATTTATTAGATACTTGCAACAATGCTGCCCAACACTATTGCATGGATTTATTTCAGTTAGAAAGTATTCCATATGCATAAAGGATTGACTCCAGAAACTTTTCAAATGCTCCTTGATAACTATTTTTGATACTTTCAAGTACGATTATTACTAAAAAAATAATTCTTTCAAACAAATAGCACAATTTAAATTACAAATGTTCAATTATCCCTTCAAAACTACAAATGCAAACTGCAATGCGCTTTAAAGCTCGTACTTGCCCTTAATCTGTTTGACTGTGGGGATCTTGAAACAACAAGGTTTCATCCATACCCCTAACACTACAAAACACTGAAATCATCCTGTGCTGATAGGTAACCGGAAAAATGAAAACCTTTCTCAGTAATCATAAAATAATAACAAGTATAGCTACAGGAACATAAACCAAATGCAATGGAAACAAGATTTGAAACAATTTTGACAATAATTAATTGTCTATATGGATATAAGTTTATGGAGTGATAACAGATTGAATTTTTACAACAATTCTGATTGCTTGAATTTCTGAGTACTGCTGTAAAGCAAAATACTCCATAAATGCTATAGTAGTAGCAGGAAAAGAATGCAGTAATAAATGAATTTACAATTGATAATCAAGGACATTATTTTAGATGAGCTTAGGATATCTGACATTGGCAAGCAAAAATGCACAAGTTGAGAAATCTGTTACTTATTTTCCTTAAGAAACTTTGCATCTTAATTGACCAGGATAAAAAGTGGAAATGATCATTTTATGTGGAACTTGTTCATCATATCTCACATTCTTGTCCATCAAAAATACTGCCCATTGGAACAAAAAATACAGTCCAGTCTTAACTAATTCCTTGGCTAAGAAAGGCTTAGTTAATTCAGTTTAAAACAATATTATGGGACAAAATACTTTTACCTCAGTTAATATCCATGTGGATATCAAACTGCTATCTAGAGGTGCCTTCTGGTGTAGAAATAAGACCTAGAGTATATGTTATGTGACTTCAAATTTTAATACTCTATATTTTAGGAACTATTTACATCTCTAAATTGTTTAGACTGTACCTTGAATGACTGAGGAAATGACTATTCTTCTGATGGGAAAACCAGAATCAAGTCTACAGTAAATGTTTAACCTAATTAAGTAAAACTGTCATCCTAACAAAGCAGTAATTGCTGAAATTTGATGCTGAGACATCTTTTGAAAATGAAAGAAAAATGTACTGTGAACTTTTTCATTTGCAATTATTAATTAATCACTAATGCTTCAATTAAGTTTTGGTTGAAGAACTGTGTACATTTTAGATAAGTATTTCTGTTTTACCTGAAGTTTTATCTATAAAAGAAATATAAACAACAAATGCAGCTGAACAAATATCCTAGTTTTGCTTCAATAGTAACTTTTAAAAATGAGCTTAATATATCTTTATCCATGATGATTTCATGGATATTTTATTAGTTAGTTGCTGTAGTGGGAAGTTTTTATTCAATCTTGATCTAAAGTATAATATTTTGGCAGATTTCAAAGTAAACCGCATAAAACATTTCAAGTTTTACCTAGATAAATAACAGGGACAAATTTTCTCAATGATGCTCAAGGAACATATGGAATCCATACAATAAGACTAGAGTGAAAACTTAGAGTCCAAAGTTAGGAACAAGTAAGGAAATCAACTATAGGAGTTTGCTATGGATCCAGATATCACAGTTCTGAAAATTATGCATCAAGTATGATGATGCAGTTTATATCTGCAATAGAACTAGAACTGGTAATATGAAAACTTTTAGAGGAAAAATATCAGAGAATAACCAATGGATTTTAAACACACTTTCTTGGCAAAGAGAATTACTATAATCCTTAAACAAAAAAAAAACAAAGCTTTAATGCACATTTTTCTTGTATTTCAGTAAAATCTAATGCTTGCCTCCATTTCCTCTTTGTTAAGTATTATAAACTGATACCCTTTACCTTAAACTGGTACTTGCAACTTTAAATGCAAATAAATGTTGAAACAAAGAAATATCTACTCACAAATATTTGGTTCATATTCAACTACTCTGATGGGCTAAATGTAACAATGCATTTCTTGCAGCAAACACAGCTGATAACATAAGCCTTCCAGAAACCAAGGAATACTATGATAGAAAATAAATTATGATATAAACAGAAAATAATAATTCTTTGGCAAAATAATAACTGCAATGGAGTTAGCTCAAGGGAGCAATTACAGAAGTCCATTAATGCACAAGCAAAAAGTGGCAAAAATTTAAAATGTCTTCTTTAAAAATACACCTTAAATATTAATTAAAAGCTGGAATATAATAGTTGCAAATGTCCTGAGACAGTAACTTTCATATTATAAAGCATATTAATATAAGCTGCATATTCATGAATTTCATAATATAATATTCATCAAAAAATGAAATACTAAAGAGGTATAAATTCAGGCAATACCTGACTTACATCAGTTCAATCTACGTAAATGCAATCAAAAGCTACTAAAAGGCATCTGCATTATTGGTAAAGAATGTGATGAATTAGCACCTTCAGAACAATGATTTAGCCATTTTAGTATGAGGCATGTAAAAATCATACAAAGATACAGAAATGCAGCATGATGAATTTAAAATAGTAATTGCAATAGAAAGCTTGTAATGTAGCTCTTAACTTTCTAAGAATTTTTTAGGTAGATAACTTGACGTAAGTCCAAGGACTATTGCTCTGAATACAACCAAAACCTAAACATATAAAGCTTTGACAAAACATCAAAGTTAGAAAGACTGCCATCTCAAAAGAGAATATTTCTTACCTAAGGCACAAAATATAATAATACAAATATGGTAGTATCTGAGATTTGTGGCAAAATACTATACTGAAAACAAAAAAAAACACGGTTAAGTAACAAGACTTGTGCTAATATTTAAGAAAATGTGATGTGTATATAAATAAGGCTAAATATATCACAAATTATTTCCAAAGCATGTGCATCACCAATCTGAAAATAGAATCAATGGCTAAATATTATTCACACAGAGCAAAGACATTATATAGGAAATTTAGAAAAGTATGAGCTTCAAATGATACCATAATTGGCATAAAGTCTTGGAATTCTCATACAATAATTTTCCTCTGCCCATCAAATACAATATTGTCTGCACACAAAATGGGACCTCTATTTAGATCATTTGGCTTAAATAAATCACAGTATTATCATTCAACTGAACAAGTAATTTTAAATGCAAAGGATGTTCTGCTGATTACAAGCTTAATTCAACCTTGAATGCAGAACTATAGAAAGGAAATGCTAAGTAACTTCTAAAAATTAAGTATTAGCACTTGTATCAGGAACATATACATTCATATAAGTTCAGTCTCCACAAATTAACAAGCAATTAGAGGTACAACAGTGGGAATTTCTGAGAGTTTAAAAGGCTGAGGAGCAGTTTCAGTTCTATTTTTACTGAGATGCCGATGAAAAACTCAGCAAAACATGAAAATATTCTGTAAAAAGATACTAACATTTATCCAAGTCTTAAGAATCTCAGTTTTTTGGAACTCTAACATCCTATTCTTATACGTTTCTCATCACACTTATAAAATTCTAAATTCTTTTTACAAAACTCACTCACTTGCAATACATTATAGTAGTTGTATATATCACTTGCTTAGAACAGTGAAGACTAGAATGTCTCTGTACACACTACACTAGTACCATAAATAAACAATGCTTTCATCAACAAACTGTTAGAAAATTTAAAAATATCAAAGTCTTAAATACTCTTTGTACAGCTTCGAAATTTAACAGAACTTATATTTAAATCGCCAAAAATACTGCCATCTATGTTATCTTATTCCAGTCTTAAGAAAACTTACTTAATTAACCGATTGAAGGGCACATAGTGAGAGAAATACATAATTTTCCCATTAGCGCTCTAAAGAATAGTGTTGTGGTGATGTTCACAAAACGAAAATGCTTCCTATATCTGGTAGATACCAAACTGCAACATAATTATCTACGATTCTTGTAAATTATTCAGGACACTTTTTTCTTTGACGCGAGTCTCATCAAGGCCATCATCAATTTGCTTGTGTTTCTTCTCAACTTCTGATTGAACACACTGAAAATCGAAAAAAAAAACGATCATTATTACCGAAATGTAACTTCCATCACTGAATAGGGTGTGCAAAGTTTAAATGCCACCTACTTCTGTAATACTGATTCGAGGTGCTGTCATCTGCTCAGGGAAATGCCATGGTTTCAAATCGGGATTATGTGAAGCCTTCCAAGCTTTATAGCCAAGGGATGCCTTGTACAAGCGTTTTACCATCTGTAAACAAAGATGCGTAATTAGGTCATGAGAGTTTCTACGAATTAAAACTACAATTTTGCAGAATGTTTACCTTGGGGGCCAATATTTGGGTAACTCGGTTGACCATCCACGATGGGAGATTACCTTGAGGATCGGTTTGAGAGACATAACCCAATTCACAACCTCCTTCTTGACAGACACGTATCAAAAAGCCTACCGAGAGAATTAATACCTAAAGGTAAAGGATGAAAATCTTCAAAAAGAATAACACCAAAACATGACTTTACCAGTTAGATGTGACTTAGCACGAACATATCCTTTCCGTGGTGGGAATTTCTCATGAAATACCGAGTGATTAAGAATATATTGTTCTTTCCCTGTATCCAACCACGATCTCTGAAGGACGAAATCTCTATTTCGCAACGGGGGAGGACAAGACACTGTAAACAAAGGAAATAATTACCAATGAATCCATTAATGATAAGATGGGAGTCCCATGTATCACAGAGAAATAAACAATATTTACATGCATAATAACCAATATCGTTGTTAGGATTAAGGCATCCAATATCACAAGACTCAATCATATGATCGTCCCATACTTTTCTATAATCAGGATCATGCAAAACATCGTACATTTGTTGTGGATCCACATCCTTAAAAATAGTTTTGATCTGAAACGTAAAACATGAGATGAAGATTAATGACTGGAAGGTGACTTCCTTTTCCAATTGTTTGAGTAGTAACATACCTTTATCATTTTGAAACTAGTGTCGGAAGATGATTTGGTCCATATTTTGGTCGATTCTTTATGATAATCGAGTTTCCATCCCACATGATTTTCTAGAAGTGACTTCAGCTTCTCGAAATCACAGTCTTCCGCCACCCTTACAACTCCGACATCCATTCTTGATGGAAATATATCGTCAAACCTTATCAAAATCCTCCTTTACCGAGGATCGCGTAAACAAAACAGATAAGCAAACGAATCCCATACATAAGATTATGGATCCTTTATAATCGACAATCAAATAATATGACGTGTCTTATCTTCCAAAGATTTACAAAATGCTTCATTTAAACACATTTCAATTTTTATTTATAAAAACAATACTGTTTTAAATTTCACATTAGTGATTCGAGTAGTAGCAATTGCAACGTGTTTCTATATGTGCTCAACGATTTTATTTTGCGCTGGTGTAGTCATACACCTGGTTTCAATATTGCTCGAGAGATGGCAAGCATGGTAAATACAAAGACGCGACCTTCTTGGTGTGGTGTGGTTACTGTGGTTATCGACACTAAAATATGATGCCAACAGGTGAAATTCATTCATACTATCTTTATAAGTAGTTTCATCAAACGGAAAAATTTCGATTTTGTTTCAAAGAGCATCTTCAAGCGAATTGTCGGGCGGGAGGGAGCAACCGAGTGTAATACGTACGTGTGTGGGCGTAGAACTTCAACGAATAAAAAAGGGTGGCTTTTTTAAATGGCTGAAATTAGGGTCAAATTTTCTTGTTGCGTTTACCTTGTATTTTATACTTCTTCCGTCACAACAGGTATATTCTCATTTCTTTCAGTTAGACGTTCTGACAAGAACAAAACCTTACATTCTGAAGTCGAAGAAGCTGCGGCTCTTCAGTCGAAACCAGTGTGAGGACTAAAGAAATTATCTCTGCCGATTCAATGATACCTTCACTCTACGATCACTTTTCTTTCATCCTCATTCACGTTCTCGTATAAAGGGAATAAATTATTGGATATGCTACACTGAAGTAAGTAATAGTTTCATATAAATAAAAACAAAGCAAGAATCGTCATTTATAGTATGGCTTGAATTAAAATTCAAGAAACAGATAATTAACTTGCTCAAATCTGATATAGTTTAGTGTTTTTCATTTGAAACTCTCCATTCTTACGGCTTAAATATTTCTGCAACTTTATATTAACTCTCGGTATTGAAATGGATAGTTACGTCGCACAGTGGGCTAGAATCGCAAAAAGCTGGCCAAAAATACGAAAACGCTTTTTTTGAGTACGGACTATGAAAATTCGCATGATCTATCTTGAATAAATTCTACATACAACTTTGGAGGTCATTTACGTGGGATCCTACGCATTAAAATTATACAGTGGGTCAAACTTGACTAAATTTTGCGAAATATTCTGGACTTCGATTTTTCGCGAAAATTTTCAACTTCAAACCGCTGGTGAACCCAAACGAAGATAATCATCGGGTAAAAAATAATTTCGTGTTATAAACATGTTCTTTCTCCTTCATAAGACGTAGCATATATGATCACCCTTGAATATTTACATACTTTACGTAACAAAATGGCGGACCCTTATTTTAGAGCAAATTTTTACCTAAAGCGAGGAAAATAGTAGAAAGTGACATCGAGTGTCACGGGATAACTTATACCACGATGTTCTTTGAAGCTTCCTAAAGAGGAATCTGAAATAAAACCTTGCGCATATTTGCGCCATCGAGAAATAAACCAACTTTTCAAAAACGCTGCAAGGATATAATCCGCGCGGCGGAGCACCGTCCTCCGTGAGGCTCACTTGCCTTAAGAGAAACTAAGGACCAAAACCTAATTTAAACCAAAAGCAAAACCTAAACCAAAACTAAATTTAGTTATAAGATACAAAGTATCGCGTTAATATTATGTTTATTTGCAGAGATATAAAATGTTGAACTTTAAAATGTTTTTCGCACTACACTTTTCGGGCGGAGGTAACTTAATGTTCATCCCGATTTCTCGTGCCTTATACGCCCGCGATGAAAAACCAGAATTAGGTTTTTAGAGAGAAAAAAGCATGCACTTTCTTTTAAAAATAATTTGGAAAAGTTTCGAGAGGGTCTTTTTTTGTAAATGTGAGCTGAATATACCCAATTTTCGGCGTCGTAACGAAAATCACAATATTTGCACTCAATTTTTAAACTAACGGGCGACATTAAGAAAATGAAACTTTTTATTCCAACACCTTGTATACAGTAGTTATAAGGCACAAAGTTTCGTGTTTATTGTATGTTAATTTCAAAAGATATAAAATGCCAAACTTTAAATTTTTTTCGAGCCATAATTTTTTGGGCCGATTTTGCTTCAAATTTTCTTCTCAGATTTCGCTCATAAAAGATTTCTTATTATTTTGTTTAATAGAGCAACATAGGTTGTATAAGAATACCAAGTTTTGTTTTGCTCAACGGAATACTGCGTGAGATAACGTGTCTCAAACTTGCTAAAAATCGCTGTCTAACTGTAGAAGGCTGCGGTAGGGGGTCAAACAAATGACTATATCTCAGCAAATATTTCATCGATGGATGTAAGACTTGGGAAATGTTCATAGAAGATATCAAGTTATGTTCTCACAAAATTTCATTGAAATCGGTGATGGTCGAGCGGGGACCGTTGGTCCACTTGACATGGAATGGCCCAAAATCAATTCTGAAAGTTAGGGTCTAGTAAAGTCTAGTAGTTAGGGTCTTTGAAAGGAAGCTATTGTGACAGGAATTCTTGTGTAAAATACTCTAACAAGCAGTAGATTCAGTAATTATTTCGGGGCTCTAATAATATGCCATAGAAAATTGCCGTTTAGTAGGCTTTTATAATACAAGGATTGAGGAAAGGTTTGAATACTTTACAGGATAAAATCCAGCGGCTGATCCCAAAGGATTAACAAGTGTGAAAAATAGCGACATGACTGGGACTCGAACCCAGGTCTCCCACTTTCCGGGCAGGTTTTATAATACAACTTATAACTATATAATAACTTATTTCATAAATGTTATACTGAGCAATGTTAATGTAATTTAAGCTGATTTCACGTATAGTATTCTTGACAGTCCTTTTCAAAAGCAGAATCTTACATAACATAGAGAGAATGGAAAAGGAACAGACGGAGTTTTAAAGGTATTGTCGCTTCAATTTTCATAGAAAATACCTGTACACGTCCAAGGAGAGAAAAACCCGAAGATTGATGGATTTCTATCGCGATTTTGTGGATAACTTTGGCGACCTCTGGAGATAGTCACCTATGAGAGGTCCCTGAGGATTTTTAAAGATTAAAAAAAAAAAATATTTCTCTTTCCCTTTATAATAAATACGTCAATTGTCCAGGTGCTGTTCTCTCTTCTTTTCTCCGATTATCTCCATTATTATGCCGACATTTGCTTGTCTACGCCGAATTGGCATGGTGTAGTTACAACAAAATTAATTAGAGCAGTGTTCCGGTAAAAGTGAAAACACAGATATATGTAGGATGTATTTCCGTGTACCTCGGTTAACACGGAAACTGGGTTCCCAGAGAGCCAAGTGGACTACACGTTCGATTTAGGTGAAAATGGTCCCGGGTTAGAATCCCAGTTTCAAAATGACCTTAGCTGAAGATCTTTTCACAATACTACTTCTGCTACTGATACCGAACCTCGGATAATCTGGACTCGGATAATTGAGGTTCTACTGTATTGTGTAGTAAACGTTTTTGTGGCGAAAAAATTTTCTAGCGAACTTTTTTGTAGCGAAAACGTTGGTAGCGAACTGACTGTAGCGAATATTCCTAGACCTTTTACTATATACTGGAAGAAATAATTGAATACGCTTATCTTTCTCAAAATGAACTACCGCGTGCACTAAAATGTATTCATTATGGCAAGCGCTTTTAAATAGCAATATGTAGGATCCGGGAAATAGATGGTGAATTGCCCTCGTGAAATCAGATAACCGTGATTTGTTTTAATGTGGCAGTTCATAATGACTTTTTACACGCATTAATGACGTCACAAGATCTCTTATATTAAAATATTTATTCATTAATTCTCTAATTTAGAAATTCGATGTCATTAAAATTTCTACCAAATTATATATTTTGCCTTACTTTTCTTCCTCCCGACATTATTTTTTGTGGAATTTTCAGGATATTATCTTTTAAGAGAATGGTGCGCAATCAGTATGCCACGTTAAGTTAAAAAGTTCTGGTCTCATACCGTATACGCAGCATAAGACATCGTGTCATTGAAGTTCGTTTCTTTGAAGAAGTTTCTTCATTATTTACTTAAATAATTATATTTCGTCTCTATGAATTCAGACAAACATTTATAGTTTGCTGCACACATTGCTTTTATTATATCTGATCGGTCTCTCCTATCTTCCCTGTATCTCCTTCAATGGGACTTGTTCAGGTTGAACTTACCGTTCTTGGATCATGTCAGACGACTTTGCGTCAGTAAATTTTGGTCCCCACCAGGGAAACACTTTTTCTGAGTGCCGCAAAGTTTGAACTGAAAGGAAAGCGTGCCGTAATGGAAAATAGGTTGGGAAGCTTTGTTTGACTATTTTTTTTTTTACTGGTTCTCTTAATTCAATATCCGGATCACTGAAAATTATCCATCTTAGTGGAAATAAAAAAGACTAGGTTAGGGGTCTCGAAAATTTTTGGTCTGCGCACCACCAAATCACTACTACACTTTCTTGAGTTTACTATGAACATTCACACGTGCTACTGATAGATATTCACCCACTCTCCAGCATGCCTTCTGGAAAAGCTTCAGTAATCCAACGGAGAACAGTCGCCTTAAGATGGGTACCCTTGCATTAGTTTCAAATAGAAAACCAATCAGTTTTGGATCGACTCTATTCCGTCAAATAAATAACGAAATATTCCGCACATTTTAATAAATATCATTACAGTTGTATCACAAAAAACAGGATAAGAAACCTAAACTAGTTACGTACCACAGCCAGTTTGAGGTTTCATCCGGAATAACAATTAATATACATAAAAGAACCATTCTTTAACATTTCAACACAGAAGTATCCATAGGTGACAGAAATCGTCTCTCTCAAGCGTTCAAGGTTCTGCCGCACTCCCATTTCACTGTATTCGCAACAAAGTAACTCACAGGTAACAATAACAATAACAATGGGGATTGAATGGGGCGAATCAGTCGTCCAATTTGAGGGAAGTGGGTGGGGATTGTGAGGGAGGTGGGGTAGGAAGTGAGAAGTTTAGGAGACAACTCATCGCTCAGAAAAGATCTTCCAGCGAAGCAGAGCGTACGCTGCGATTCTGAGGATGATCAAAATGGCGGTCAATGCGAGAACATCGGTGAGGAAATCGCCGCCTTCCATGTCCACCTGAAATGAATTAATTAAGAATAAAATGAAAAAGTTATAACCGTTGATTATGATGCGCATGCAAAACTTAATGATTGAGAAAGTACTTAAATATCATATAATTAATGAAACAGGTAATATTTGATAATTATAAAGTTTCCGGTTTATGTTGACCACCGTTGTCACTTTGTTTGCATTACCATAGTTACACATATTTTCTGTAATAAATTTAGTAAACGCTCAGAAAAGCGAAGCTCCATCTACTATCGGAATGAAATATATCGAGGTATACAAACAAATTAGTTGTGTCCAAGATTTCTCAAATTACCAATTAAAATTCGTGAACAATGGAAAGTTCAGATCAATGGATGTCCAATCCTAAAAATCTTTGTGAAATTATTTTAGATACTTAACAATATCAAATTCAACATATATTAAAATAAGTACAGAGATTTTGAATCATTAAATTTAAATAAAACGACGTACACATCTATGGTGTATGTATTAGTTTTATTCATCAACTTGTCTGATATCAATTTTCCTGCTCCTGGATTGTTGAAGCAATATTATCTGTTTCCTAAACCTCCCATTGACGAATACTGAAAAACTGCCCTTGCGGAGGACCAAAAAAACTTTTGCCTAAGAATATGTATTGAATGTTCTGCAAAAATGTGCTGTTTGATCTCACTTGGTCAAGTTCCCCCAATAGTTAAATTTCTGGATGATTTAACGCAACTCCCGCTGCAGAACCTTAAAAATTAGCTGATAACGCCATAGTTCTTCAGAAATATTTCCTACAATCTCGATTTTTAAGATTGATTGTAATTTAGATTACGCAAGAGGACTGTCGTAAAAGTTGCGAAAAGTTGCAAAAGCCGGTGAACAAGAAAAAAAACGCCTCAAGGGGAGGCGAGAGATTATAGTATTTATTGGGCTTCCAGACAGCCAAGTGGGTTATGCGTTCGGCTTTGATGAAAGCGGTCCCGGGTTCGGGTAATAGCCCATATGTGCGAAATGACCTAAGCTGTCATAGCTCTTTCAATAACCCAACTACTAATGTAAAATTTTTTCAGAATTCCGGGAGTCTCTCGACGGATCCGGGAAAATTGGCAACGTTATAGCCAACCCGAGAACGATTTCTTTCATTAGCACTCTAAGAAAGCATAAAATATTTTTTCCTTACATATCTTAGAAGTATCTACATTGAGTATTGGGCATTGATAAGTTTTTTGACTTTTGGGAAGCCATACTTCCTGAATTAATCTGTACATTAATTTTCTAGAGAATTGCTCTCTCGTTTTCAGGCCACTCACCTCTCTTAGGAACTTCTGAGGGTATCTGTAGTGGCAGTACCTTTTGTCACAGTCCAGCGTCGCTCTGTTATTGTAAATGGCCACCACGTACCTGTATACAGAGGAAAACATTGTTCATTATATCAGGAGTATGATGATTCATATTATTAAGTATTTGCAGCAATCAAACAACTATATTGTACCATTCTTAAGGATTATATAATTGAGTCCCTTCAACGTAAATTAAAAGTTAATAGTTTCTATTTCAGAACGTACAAATATATCTTTGAAGTTCAGAAAAAATTCTCTTTTTCAATAAGTCTGAATACAGAGTTTGGGATCGTTAAAACCTATGCCGCTGAGATACCTGACCGAAATAAATTCCGTTTATTGAGGTATCAAAGACAAGACAGTGATAATACGGAATTTTAAGGTACTGGAACATTCGTAGTAGACCATGACCTTTGAAAGGGTTGTTAATATTCGTTAGATGCTCTAAAGTTGTGTTGGTCGAGTCCATTGGCATTGCGGGTTTCTAATTAAGGACACGTATAGTCGCGAACCTGTTTTCAAAAATCAATTTACTTTTACAATTAATACGTGTTTACATATATTTGTAATCGAATTAAAGTTCTTTGCAACTAAAAGTTTGAAAAAATGGTAGTGTGGAGCAGGGAATCGAATCATTATTTATTTCGTTCAGTATTTTGCTCAATTTCAACGGCAAAGAAGTATCGGTTCCTTTCCGGATTCGTTCCTACCGCCTACACTAAACCGGTTCGATCTGTTACATTTCGCTTCTACTATCGCAATATTGGTTCTGCTACCATATCTTGACGAATGAAATATTTCTCATTTGTCTTTTGGTACGGGATAAAGAAAAATGTATCTCTTATATACTTTAGCCTCAGTCTTGTTCATGGCTGTGATGATGAGAAAGCTACTGAGGTATGAGTCATGCTGAATAATATCATTAAGGTTTCTCCTTATGCAATGTTGCGAAAAGTGTTACTGGTAGAGTCATTGTGCTTCACCAATGTGGGCTTGTTCTGCTTATATCATTCTGGATCAGCGAGGAAAGCAAGGGCAAACTACCTCACTCCTCATCTTGCCTAGTAAGCCTCACTTCCTTCTCATAGCTCTTCGTAACTGATAGAAGAAGGGATGAGGTCCCAATCGGCCTTCACCCTGAATAACTTTACAGATTTAGGAATTCTTCACCCGGCTGGAAACCCGTGAAGAGTTCCTCAAACAGATTCACCGGGAAAGCATTAGATCCTTTTAACTTTACAGATTGTAATATTATATTCTTCTGAAAAGTTGTTTTACTATTTATAACTTTAAAATTTATATCGCATCACATCAAAATAAAGATTAGAACTTAGTAATAGTTCTTCGTTTAGCTTAGTCTCAAGTCGTAGTTGCACATGTTTAGTAAACCTTCCTGCAAATAGACTTGAGAAAGGTGGTATTGTTGGTAACCATAAATCGGATCGGAGTAAATAAAAGTTTTCGATTTCGGTTCAAGCCCTTCAGTAATTTCGGTTTGGATTCGGCTTTCACTCCGGAAAGAGTAACGTTTTTTTCGGTTTCTGTTTTCGGTTCGGTTCCGGTTCGACGCTGTTTTGTAGAGTTCTTTAGAAAACCGTTTTAGAAAGACGGCAACTCTACTGTTATATCTTATTATCTTTTTATATTCATCACCAGATTCATCATCAACTCTTGATTCTTTGTTTAAAAACTAGTGCTCTGGATATTGTTGGAGTTGGCCTGTGTATAGGCTATTCTGAGAAGAAATTAGAATATCTAAAAATTAATGAGCTGCATCGAAAGGAAATGTGCATTGCAAACATACAAAAACTGATCAAGATATAAGAATAGATTTCTTAGGAAGCAACGAGTTATGATGGAATATTTGGATGAATAGAATAACACGCGGAAAGCCTTTATTATTTCACCGAATCATAACATTTTTGTCTGCTGACTGTCTTCACTCTCGACAAGGGATACTAGTGAAGAGGCTCTTAGTCCTGCCAGGACTTTATCCACTAGGTGTCTCATTTTTTATTACTAGATGTTATTAGTTTCACATTCTTAAGGTTATTGGTTTTAATTAGTGTTCACATCGATTCGTTTTAATTATTGTTTTTTCTTAATTCTAATTATATAATTTCTAGGACAGGAGTGCTTCCTTCTAGCACCTGTGGTAGGATTGTCCCACATTTGAATAATTTAATCGATTTTTTGAATAATTCAGAAGGAGCATAATGCAGTTTATTTTTAAAATTCACATACAGTTCGTCAATTGGTTTAATATTGTGAGCGAGATACACTTTTTTCAATGAATATATATCCTCACGGAATTGTCCGTAGCGAAGAATTATGAAAATTCAACCATGTTAATGTGCACCTAAGTTTTGGAAGATACTGCATAGACTTGACGCAGGGGAATATCTTTCATTAAAAGTTACATATTAAGAAATAAATAGATGCTGGGTATGAAAATAAAAAAAATAAATAATTTATCCAAAAGATTAAAATTAAATGCATATTCTTGGTGTTCTCCTGAGGTAACCGACTCATATTCGTCCGATAGGGATCTTTACTCACCCATCGAGGCCGTATCTGAGGTACGAAATGTAGGAACCCCACCTCAGGTACTCTGGCATATCTCTAATAGCAACGCCGAACCCCGCAAACATCATCATTGGAATAGAGAGCACCGGTCCCAGGAAAGTTCCATTCTGAAAGAAAATCGGATCTAAGCCTTTCATTCGGATTTTTCATACATTTTTTCATTCGGATTTACCTTACCCTCTAAGCGTATATTTTTATTGTATCTTGCTCGTAAGATAATTGAGTAAATAAAAATCACTATGTAAAATCCGACTGGAGTACATTTATTGTAACGATCGGTTTCGAACAGAGTTACTTCATCATCAGGTAATGAGTTACAAGCAAAAAAGGGATATATAAGAAACATAAGCTAATAGGAGTGGAGGAAATGCTTGAAGTAACATAAATTTCTTTTGGTTTGACCGATGTAAATAGCTTTGCAATCATACCATCTTAATTTGTAAACCCCTGATTTGAGTTCTTTGTCAATTTTATCTTTATCGTTTAAAAGCGTTTTTCCTATGTTGTGAGTAGTGTAAAATGCTGGTTTGATGTCATTGTGTGCGAGTAGGTTAGAAATGTGATAGCTTACTGGGCAAAGAAAAGGAACCTTTTCTAATGATGAACTAACTCTGTTCGAAACCGGTCGTTACATTAAATGTACTCCAGTGGAATTTTACATAGTGATTTTTATTTGCCCAGTAATAGAGTTCCACGTAGTGAAGGCAGCATCCATAGATTATACATACGTAAGATAATTGTGTCAGTAATTGAAAATTGAACATAAAATGCATTTATATCGACGCAGTCCTTGATGCATATAGTTCATCATCGCAACTTAAAAGTTGCTGTTTGGTTATTATGATACCGTTCATCAAGAATTAACGATTTTGTTCTGTAATGTAGGGTAATGGTGAACAGAATGGAAATGGAGTATAGTTTATTCGTTATGAACTTCTTCATTCCCCAGAATTCACTAGGAGATTAAAGATATTTGATATCCCAATCCCAAAAAATATTTCGAAAACGAGAAAATATCGAATAAGGTAAACTAAACAATAACATAGCAACAGCATAGAAACTTCGATAAGCCACGCTACAAGCAGTAACGGCCCAAAGTATTTTGGCGCTCAAGGTGAGTGTATTTTAGGCGATCCAGTCAGTAAATTTTTAATTGCAACCATTCCAATAAGTGATAGAACAGTATTGTTTGGTAATATTCAAAATGATAAAATATTCTTGTCGTACAATATTTTAATGGAGGGTTTATTATCAGGTGTACAGAACTGAATAAAGGGAGTATCCCCTGTTATACAATTTAATAACTGATAGAAGAAAAGAAGAATTTTCTTCTCCCCCTTTAGGTTCTTTTTAGACCGATCTTTTTATAAATTATACTACTATACCATAAAAATTACGCAACTTACGCTATTCCTACTGTCCCTTACCTTGACTAAATTTCTGATTATTGTGAATGCATTAGAGAAAGGACGTTGCCTAATGAAGGTTTAGCCTGCAGAATCTAGCTGTGCAAAATCGTGCTGTTTGTAAGCGATGCCGAGTTCGTTTATACGTATAGTCGGGACGACCCTGTCTACAAGTCCGATTTAAACAGACGGGGATTTAAAAGGGCAGTACCGAATAGATTTTCACGCATAAGGTGTCACTTCTATTGCTTGTGCAGCGTAAAAATTGCTTGCAGCTGTTTGTAAGGTCAGTTTTCCACAGTTGAGTTGTTATACTCACAACGACACTAAAGACTGCTCCAATCATCAACCCGAAGCTCTGCGCCACGAATACGACGAGAAGAGAAATCCCAGCGAACATTGAGAACCTCACCACTTCCGCCGGTTGAGCGCTCATGAAGTACACGAGGGCAGTAAACACCACACAGCCGATCGTCTGCAAATCGAGATAAAAGGCTTATTAAAATTAATCCAAATTCAACTCAAGGCCGATTGCGCGGAAGTTTAATATTTATAAATTAAAAGTGGGGAAAACAAGCTACAGAAGTACTTATCATCATGAGCATAAATATATCAATATATATAAACACTAATATACTTTAAAGTAATGGATAATTAAGCAGATAATAATGGAGAGTAATAAACATGATTTAACAATTCAAGCAATTGGAAACAAGTTAATTATTATGTAACTCATACAAATTAATTTGCATCATAAACTAAATATTTATACATCAACAATTCATTGATTATTATTATTATGGCAAATTAATGAAACTTAATGCAAACTTATTGTTGAAATACATTCTTATATTATTCAATTAATGAATTAATTATTATCTATTTAACAAATTATTATACTATACTACTAATTAAATGATTGTTAAAATTATTATTAATCATCTTGCAATTTGTAACTAGAAAATTATTATTAAGTAAAGGGTGACGAATCCTATAAGGATGACAACGGGGTCAGGATGTAGAGGAGAATGTAAAAGGTGACAGTATTGCTACGGAAAAAAAGAAATTTCCCTTAATAGGGAGAATTACTCAAAGATGAAAACTTCGGTTTCACTCGAGTAGATTTTTAATGCAAACTATAGCAGAAAAGCATTGCTTACCGCCACCGGAAGGTCCGTGATGGTGATGGCGACGTAATAGGACTTGAGGGAATACCACCGGTTGAAGTGCTCCTTAAGAAGGATGGACATCTCCATGGGAACTGCGGAACAGACCGAAAATATTTAGCGTTAGGTATTTTCTCATTGTCTATCATAGAAATGTCAGGTCCATTCATGTACATTAAAATACGTACCAATTTAAATAATTATAAATTTAAATAATTATTTAGATATTTAATTTTTTACTATACCCAAAAGGGCGCACTCAAATTTGTTTACACGAAATAGATCGTTCATGGAGATTTAGTATTTTTTTGATATAAATGATTAGGAACATAAGCGTTTGGTTATTGCACTAAATCTGTGTCTCATAATTAATGAGTTGCAGGTAACCATGACAACATTGAATATTAATGAGATCGATAAACTCTTCATTCTCATCTTCCACAAGCCCACACATAAACATCATGAGTCTATATTTATAGCAGCAAGCTTTCGCTCGCAGCGATAACATTTTGAGGTCAAAGACACGATTATTTTGCCAGCGCTCATTTCATATCGATATAGTGACTCTTGAACAGCAAACTCAGTCACTTCAGACTTAACTTTTATGCAAATGCATAATAATATTTTCATTTTGACAAAATATTATTCCATTTATTTGGAATGTTCTTTTCGAACGACTGCATGGATTCAAAACAGTGCGAGTGGAATATTCGATAAAGAAACAAGTTTATAATTGAATATTTTTTGTATTTGTTTTTTCATCGTATTAATGCAGTGTCAAGGCGCCATTTTACTTTTTCGTAAATTTTGCAGTTGATATCTTTTAACTTAATGCACAGTCTTGGGAATTTGCACTGGAAACTGGAAAAGGCAAATAATTTTGTTTTATTCATAATACTGTCCATTTTTGCCTATAAAGGCTTATATTCTTATTCTTATATATATAAAGCTTAAATTCTGTCAAATTTACTATTTACGACTCATTGAATCTAAAAGGAAGTTCCACTTAGAGATTTGAAATAAGAAAATTTGTTGCTCAAGTCACGCGGGACCCAATCCTTGTCTGATTGTGAGACCCTCTATAGTATAGAATAATTTGATTGAAGAAAAGTCTATGTCTATATAAGTACCCTGCAAGCCGGCTTTCGGTGTGTGACAGGGGGTGCATGGACCATGACTCTATTTCCCAAATCTATTACTTTAACGAATCGTTCGCGGAAAAAATGAGTTATTGAATCGATTCGTTCTAGCATCTATTTCTCTGTTCTCACATTATCGGAACGGTCTACGTAACGTGGTGAACGCATTATATTGGCTACATCATCTCTGAACGTGCTTTCTCTGAATTTATCCAGTAAATTAATCCTTAGTTGAAATCTTCTAATTTCTAAAGATTCCCATCTTGCGTCTTGAAGCATCTGAGTGACGCTCACTGATTCATCGCAGCAATTTTTCACAAAACGTATCGCCTTTCGCTGCACCTTTTCTAATTTCCGAATACAACACCTATCAGTAGGATCCCATACACTGCAGGATGAGGGCTAACTAACGCAAAATAACATCGCTCGCGAACTTTTCCTTCGCTCCGACAGATATTCTCTTAACGAGTTTCCTCATATATCATGGATGTGGGTGTTCCATGTTAAGTTATATATAGTATGAGAGTTACTCCTAGTGTTTCCACCGATTCTACCGTTAATAAGTTTATCCCACGGAGACTACGAATAATGTTTATTAATAGATTTTCTTTCGAAGAAGTTAACTACTGAACATTTGTCTACATTTAGCTCTAAAAAGTCATATTTAAACGAATCGAATCTAATCTAATGAATAATTTTCCTAATCTAAATATGAAAATTACGTTTAATCTGTGCGCAATTACAATCTTTGAAATATGCATCGCATCGGACATTTTGTATCTAAAATTTATTCTCGGGATCGTCCATTTTACAAACTAAGAAGCGACGAAGAAATATTTCTATAAAGAGTTCAATAACAAAATAGTATTTTTATGAATGGCCTAACGTTAATTTCCGTCGATTTAATTTCTTACAGACCGCATAAGACATGCTTTTTGGATAAAACGGATACGATCGGCACGAATACCGGAAAATGTTAAACCATTTATTTAATTTATTATTCATATTTATTTCTTTTATTTCTCATTAATATAATTATCTGCATGTATCCACTTTAAAATACATAATCCTGGGAAGCATCTTGGTATCATAATAAAATTTTTAGTGGTAACTAAAATCTCCTTTATGGTTGATATGAAGCTTTTTTATTACACAGTTAATGGGACCGCTGTTTTCTTTGGTGGGGCGTAGTATCAAATTAATGACTTCAATGGCTCTGAGACTGTTGATTTATACTTTTATCTTCTGTTTGGCGCTAATTATATTAATTAATCTGTCAATCATTCTTTACGCTTGGCAATAAATAAGAGGATTGGCGCGATTTTCAAAAAGATAATAAATCTTCATTTATAAAATTTCTCGCATACCAAAAGAAGGAAATGAAGTAAATAAAACAATCATTATCAACGATGAACGAATATTTCAAAGAGTTTTAATTTTAATCGATTATATTAATAAGATTATTTGCAAACTATTTTGCTTGTATTTCGCCAAAGAAGAGTTAGCTATTGATTGCTTGTTATTGAATTAACTCTTGAATTTAAAAAATATTTATGTGTGTATTTAGTTGAAGCGTAAAGGCTTTCGATAAAATACAATGGCCGAAACGAATGTTATTACATAAAAATATTATCTTAGATTTGAAAGATAGGCGATCATTTTTAATAATAATTTATTTATTACTGTTAAATTCGTGCTTCGGTCAAACAGCGCGAGTTGCGGATGAGGAATCATAATGAGTAGAAATAGTAGACAAATTTGTATGTCTTCTCCAGCATTTTTTATTTATGCAGAATAAGTGGTAATAATAAGTTGGATCGATAGAAAAACAAATGCAGAAGTTCTGAGGTTAGTAAAAGAGGAGATGGTTTTGAGTAATTAAGCGTTAAGAGGAAATTGATGAGTAAATATTGAGAGGAAAAGGATTGCTAAAGAATATAATTGAGAGGAGAATTCAAGGGAAAAGACAGTGTGGAAGACTAAGGCGAAATATGTTGGATGACGTAAAGAGTGGGGTTAGTTATCTAGAAACGAAAGAAGTGTTATTGAATAGGGAATTTTAGGGTACATACATGAAACTAGCGCACGATTGATGACTTAGTTAAAACAATCTAGCGCAATTGCATCGTTTGTTTTGTCGTTGTCTCTTTTTGATTACAGTACCTGGATAGAACATATGAAGTATTCCCTAAATTTCCCACTCAATTTTTTTATTGTTGTTGTAGCGTTTAATACGTAGAGAAATGTGCTATGTTTACTTTTCTATAAAATGAATTGTTTGCGTTGCCAAGGAGATTGGAAATTTTATTTAAGTACCGTAATAATTTAAATACTTGGTTGATAAGAAATTGGCGTCTTTTCTGGATTGTATTTTTTTAGTTTCGGAAATCATATCGCTGATGAAAACTTTTACGATTGATAGCCGAAAATTAAAAATTCCACTGCTTTTTAACTCAAAGTATTCCGCCACAGAATTATAATAGGTGTTTCTACAAGTGTCTTTGAGAGCTGTTATTTTTTATTAAACTCAATTCCATTGTTGTTGAGTTGTTTAACATTGTAGTTCTCGACAGATGTAGAGATTTTGCTTACTGGAGATGTATGGTTGTATCAAATTTTTTTGGATAACATTATTATAAGCTTACATGTGAGGATTGTGAGCATCATGGACGTGATCATGTGATGCACAAGGATGGAGAAAAGAAGGTTGTAGTTGTCCAGCACTCTGGACCCGTCTTGTCCGGAGCCGAAGTACAGCAATCCCAGCATCAGCCCCACCACCACATTTGAAAGCGTCCTCATGTGCGTCAGGGTCTATCGGACAGACAGACAGAAGACAGGTTTCAGTGAAGAAAACAGGTACAAAGAATACAACCGTCGACCACTTAAATGTAGACATTCCTACATTATAGTTTAGTGTGTATCCATGGTTACGCGAAGGGGCAAATCTTACACAGTACTACTATCGACAGAATAATCAGATTTTCTCGTAATACTTATTACGTTATATTTATTACATCCAAACCAAACGAAAAGTAACATTCTTCGTTTAGCCCTTCTGATATTTTTGGCGATTTCGTTAACAATACTACTAATTAAACACACAGGCAGAAATTCGTAAGGAATTCCAGCTGAGTTTTTATAATTTTTAAATCTCTTCAAATCGTCTTTTATAATTTTCTTTCCCCAAGAGATGATTAAAACATCTAAAATAGAATACAACAAAATTGGTTTCCGAAGTTTTACTCAGTGTTTTGTTGACTTGAGATTTTGGCGGAATGGTTAGCGTGCTAGTATGCTAGCGCTTCAATCCTAGGTTCCGGGTTCGAATCCCGGCAAGTTGGATTTTTCCTGTTAGGGAATGGTCCTTTGTTATTGCTTGCAATATTTATTAAAATGGGTGCATTTGGAATTAGCTTCCTGTATTCATTATTGAAGTCGATACTGTTATTATTAAAGTACAAGTTATTGTTATTATTTTATTTGTAATGGAATTCCACCATATCTCGCTAGAGAATATTCATTTTATTATTGTTATTATTATTGTTATTTTATTATTGTTGTTGTTGATGTTATTATTATAAGTATCGCCACTTGTTGCCTTAGTGATCATTCACCAACATATAGAAATCTTTGAGTGGCAAAGAAGACAATCAACACGGGAATAAAGTAATTGCAGAAAGAGAAATTGGGTCGTTGCTGCAAGTATGAAATATTTCGAGCAGCAAAGAACCTGCGATTGCGAAATAGATGGCAATAATAAAATGATCGCGGTCAGACATCCCACCTTCCTTACACAAAGTTGCATCACCTAATTATGCGCCAAGATAACTTGAGGTCGATGTGGTCGCACGTTTCCTTCCTCTTTAATCGTTTCTCAAGAAATTTTCCACTTTGTTTAGACGTAGTTTCAGGTGAAGTTTAGCCCTTCGAATGTATTGAAGTTGTTATTGTTTACTTTAGGTCCAAAGGCAGATCATGTCAATACTTTTAGTGTTACCAAATTTCAGTTTTACCATACTGATGAGTCTTCCATGTCTTGGTACGTTCATATGTTTAAATTTCCTTGGGAAAAGGAGTAGGAGACTTGTCAAGATAAGGCGTGCACCTAGGAAAAACCGGGTTCGAGTCCCTGTCCCGTCGGACTTTTTTCATGTCCGTTTTTCCTTGGGAATTTAAAATTTCCTTTGTTTCTTTGTAAATCAATCATAATTTTCATAAATATTTGCCTAAATTGCCTCGAAAGCTTTTTAACCATGCGTATGCGTTAACTTATCACTACTCATTAACTATTGAACTATCATTTATTTTGTATTTAGGCTTTCCGAGGCATCCCCATCTCTTGCTTTTAAAAGACATTCGTGTTTATGTAATATTCGTTTCTGATGGTAATACAGAAAAAAAACTGGAAATGTTCGGAATGTATTGGGGATCGAATATCTGAATTGCGTTCATTTCATCTGCATTTTCTCGCAACTTTTCCGAGATTTTTTCCCGTGATGAAAATTTCTCTCTTGGTTTCAGATGTCCTGGAATTCCTTTTATTACCACAGCCTTGATGCTGAGTGTTTCTTCTTTAGATTCTTAGAATACCTTTTTCTTTAAGTTCATGTAATTTATGACAGCAGTGTTATAGAATACTATTTTTCGGATTTTCGGACTTGAATAATGATGTAAGAAAAAGATGGTTGGAACACGGCTGTTTAGATTTAGATTTAGATTTTTACCCTGCAAGCCGCCAGTGGCGTATGGCAGAGGGTGTATTAACACCTTACCTAATCTACCCTATTATATTCTCTGATGCTATTCGGAAAGAACGACCAAAAGTAACTATCTGTTTTAGCTTCTGTTAATGAATTAGAGGTTTAAAAACACTCCGTAAGCCGTATTTCGGCAAGCGGAACTCGCGCCAAGAGACAAACGGGAAGCTCCGGATTACCGATTTCCGGGAAGTCCCAATGATCATTTCAGAGACAAAGCCTCCATCTTCAGGGGGTCTCACTCGAATTATGTTTAGCAGGTATCCTGTTATTTTTATGCATATTCTGTTGAAAACAGGAATTAGAATTTTTATTTTAATGTACAGACATGTATTAATGATTGTTAATTGAGAATCAAGATTGTGAAAAAGTCTTTTTGAGGCGCTGTTGTCCATAAAGTTGACAATTTTCGACAAAGAAGGAAACAATGTTGAAAGAAATAAACGTTCATAATCAAAGAAAGCCGTTACAATTTTCAGCTACGCTTGATTTAACACACAATTTTACAATTGTATCCATCGAATGTTTATTATACGCTCTTATACCTATTCAAAGGTTGATAAATGAGTAAATTGTAGTTTTCCTTCAGTATAAAGATTGTTAGTTTCACGATCAACGGTACGATAATCTTCCGGATAATGTTTGGGAATTTTTAGCTTCAGTTTTTCAAATAAGATCCGCACACTCGAGCAAAATTACGATGTACATACTATAGTACTCGGAAAAGTTAAACACTGAGTGATACCGAGCCTGGAAACACTAAATTGCAGCTGCAAAACATTTTGTATGAAGTAACCGAAATCATGTCGGTATTACGCGGTACGGGAACTTCTCTCCACCTTAAAGAAAACGTATTGCGCCCTCGCATTGTTCAAAGGATACGCGAACGTATTTTTGCGCTGTTTATAGAAGTATAATTTTTTATTGTTGCGTAATTTATTGAGACGACCACTGATACGATTGTTGTCGTCTATGCGTTTTAATATAGGCGTTGTCAGAATCCAAAATAATTAAAAAATCGAACGGTACCTTGGATGATAAGATCTATACGTATTTTACGACAGAAGATGAAGATTAAATATATCCCATAACCCAAATCCTATACGCCTTTAGACTAATGTATGGGAAAAATGTATTTATCCAGTATAATTCTTATTCCATCAAATTTTCGTGTGCCGAATGCGAACGCATACGACATATGAGATTATGATATGGTCTCAAAGGTGAATACATAAATCTGATCTGAAGAAAGATTTACCATATCCCTGCCACTTTTGAGGAATCCTCTCTTCAGAAGCACCCGTAGTTGGTTGAGCTGAGATGTCTCCTGCCTCACGTGGACCACATTGGCCCTGTTGCCGCAGATCGTGGACAGCACTGGTTCCACTGGCGCCAAACTGTGCCTCGACACCCCCATTCTGCTCAGGGCTGATTTGCGTGAAATAAAATAGGAAGGTATTAAACTTATGACGTGGGTGTCCTCAAACACATGCGTGAAATAATCAACGTGCTTTTTAATTTTCAAAATTACTGCTGAAGATTTACGTTCGAATGTAACGATTATGATTACAAGAATACATAAGCAATGATACCTGAGACATTTTACTGTACATTGTGACAGAAAAGTGTTCTGCATTGTTGTGTCCACGCCTGCATTGTCATACTGTTCATAGAAACTGAAGTGTCGGTGACGATGACTATGTTGCTGAAGGACTCAGTTTTATTGTTGGGATTATGCTATTGTTTTTCGAGATTCAAATATTATAATGCATTTCCAAGTTAACGTGTGGATCATTGTTGGATTTAAATTAATATAAATGAGTCGAAACGCGCGTGAGTAAAGTAATTATTGAAGTTCGCAACTATGAAAACGAGATAACTATCGAATTTGTTCACCATTACCAATTGTTGGAATCAGTTGTTTAATAGATTGGACATGGCGCAGAGTGGCTCGCTAAACGTATGCATACTTATATCTAAAATCGATTATCGCTAATCTTGATAAAAATGCCATAACTATAAGAATAATCCAAGAAATTCAGCATATAATTATTTTAAACACTTATAATAGTGTTAATGATATTTAAGCTTCGATATTTGCTTATCAATGTGATATCTATGAATAAAGCAAATTTGGAGAGAATGTTCTGAGAAGATACTTCCTGGTGTTCTATTTAAATAGAATAGTTGATTCAACCATTTTAATTTCGTGTTAAAGAAAAAAAAATGGCTTTCATCATATATAACATCGGCCGGGTTTCCATTCTACATTCAACGGGGAAATGAAAAGTTATAAACTCAATACTATTTCTACTTTACGGACAATCTACAAAGTATAGGGTAGGTTAAGAGACGGAGGAATAATTATCGACAAAGTGCACGTGCTGTCGATTCATCGTTTATGAGACCCCGTTGACGGACAAACGTTGACTTTTGAATAAGAATGAGCAATTCTCATACGAAAACAAAAATACAAAAAATGAACAAAAGAAGTCCCCAAAATAATGATACAGACACACATCCACACGGATTAAGGAAAGGTTTGATAACTTTGCAGGGATAAGTCCTGTGGCTGATCCCAAAGGAATAACAAGTGTGAAAAATAGCGGCATGACTGGGATTCGAACCCAGGTCTCCCACTTTCCGGGCAGGTATTCTAATACACGTACATTACAATGGATATCGCGAACATTTCCACGTAGGAAAATGTTTTAATCGTTTAATCGTCACAATATCTGCGGTTAGGCTGGAAGCCTGGTGGCAGTTTTATACCTAAAATACATTCATACATACAATAATTACACAATAGAACTATAAACACCCAATAGACACAATAAGTAAGTAAAAAGCTATTACTGGATTTTTCGGAGTTCAAGGCAGGCCTTCTCGGCTACCGTAGCGGTCACGGGGTAAAACCCCGCCGTACATCGCCCTGCCAGGCAATCCCCTACTTCCTCCAGAAGTCCCTAAATTACTACATAGATATATCACTAAAATGCCCTAAATACTACAGTACATTGAAACATTTATTTTTGAAAGTTTTTAGATTTTTAGGTAAGGGCTTTAAGAGTGATCCAGGTAACTTATTCCATTAAGCAATACCTCTATTGAGAAAAGAATACTTGGCTAGATCGGTTCTTTGCCGTCGAGGTTTGATTTTAAATTCATGACTATCTTTCCCGAGGAATTGCGGTTTCTCAATTGAATTCTGAAAAGCTTCCCACCCTTCAGTACCTGAAACAGTATTGTAAATACAAACTAGCCTATTTATTTTTCTTCTTTTTTCTAATGTATCCCATCCAAGAGTCCTTAACATTTCTGTTACACTATCGGTTTTTCCAAATTTGCCCATTACGTATCGCGCCGCTTTTCTTTGAACTTTTTCTATTTTCTTTATTCGACAACATTGATACGGATCCCACACGGTCGTCGCACTAGTGATATGCATCCCTTTTTCTTTTACTTTCCTGCTACTGCCCTTCAAGTTCCTCATCACGTAGTGTAACATTTTAAACGCCTTCGCTACTATTAAATTGATGTGTTTTTCCCAGCTTAGGTTTTTATCAAATGTGACTCCTAAGTACTTGCAGTGATCGGAAGATTTTATTAATTCACCGTTCAGACGGTAATTGTGGGAATACGGCGATTTCTTTCTTGAAAAGGTGATGGACCTACTCTTGCTTGTGTTAATGCTCATTCTGTTTTTTGTCACCCATTCTTCTAACGAAATTAAATCTTCCTGTAGTACTTCCCTATCTTCGTTGTTCCTAATCCTTCTATATAATATGCAGTCATCTGCAAACAAACGAATATTAGATTTGATGCTCATAGGTAGATCGTTCACATATATGAGAAAAAGTAAGGGTCCTATTACACTCCCTTGCGGAATCCCCGACGTTACTTCTATAACTTCAGAATATCTACCATCGATTCTTACCTTTTGAGTCCTGTCACTAAGAAAATTTTTAATCCAAACGACTAATCTTCGGTCAATGTCTAATTTCTCCAATTTGGCTATGAGTATGTGATGCGGGACTGTGTCAAAAGCTTTGGCAAAATCGATTATAATAGCATCAACCGTATCTTTATTGTCTATCGCCTCCACTATGGGCGATATTGTCTTTATTGATATGGGCTTCATTTTTTTATGGATATGGGCTTTATTGTCTATCGCCTCCACTAGCGTCCACTTTTCTCTCATTTTTTGACGGATTACTCATATTTTCGTCATTGAATTTCAACTTCTAACCTGCGAGATATGATTAACCTTTTTAGTTAACATTTATTCAAATATAAGTTAGATAAGTGCTCCGTAATCTATTATGTATAGTCGGCACTCAGCTACACGAACGTATTGTCGTCCTAAACCACAAGTGTCATTTGACTTGGCCTTTATTATGTCGTATGGGCTCCAACAGAGAATTCCTAGGAAAAGTGAGATTTCGATCCTAGCTATTATAGGGTCGATTCTAGAACTCCCCATTTTTCCCTAAAGAATGCATTCTATGGATTTTCATTAATATTTTTATAGTACATCCCGGGACGGTAGAGAATTTATAATATACTACACTTAATATTTTATACTATACACTTAATATTTTCTAAATCACCTTAAGTCCCACAAAGTTCTCTCTTTTCCATCCTTCCACCAATGAATGTCTTATTTTATTTCCTGCTAACAAAGCAACAAATAATTGACCACCTTGTAATATGTAAAATCAAGCTGCTTAAAACACACTCCTTATTGGTCGTCAATTTGACACCACGATTTGTCATCGTAAATGTAACATGCAGAAATTATCTCCCTTTCTTATAATCTATCAATAATTATCACCCTTACTTTTAAATAAGTTAAAAATAAATTATCCCGTGTATTTTTATAGGGAAATGCATGGGCTTGGGTTCAACAACTTGGTCGTTAAGGGGATCGGTTGTTTACAACTCAAACTCTCACAAAATGTCCGTGTGCTTTATACATTTTTTTGCAAATTTGAATTGAAAACAATATTCCTCCACCAAAATTAAAATATTTGTTTGATTTCTTTTCTTTTGATGCTTGTCTCGATTTCGTTACGACTTTTTTTTATAATTTAATATTGCGAAAAAATAAGTCGTGCAAGCGATAAAAGTGAACTTGGTATCGATTTCTTGTAGAAACGCTTTTACTCGTCTTGGGTCAAACCGGAAACAGATTGATGAATGGAAAGGAGCCAATAACATGCGCAGGGGAATAGATTTAAATATCTCAAAAAAGTTTGAACGCTTTGCAAGTTTTGGTTTTCGAGTTTTAGGCGAACACACACAGCCATACATACTTTCCACTGTACTTATAAGAAAAAGAAGACAAGGGAGATTAGGAGCAAATAGTATGGTGACGAATAAAGACCTTTAATGTTCATTTTCCTCAACCGGTTTATTAAATGCCATGAAATCGAGGTGTCTTTATGAATTTGTCATATGAAAAAACAGTGAGACATCGGTTCATGGAACCTAACTATAATTGTTTACCAAATATACAATATGTCTCACGATTCTCGAAAACATCCGTACAAACACGGGATCGTGATAACCCCATTCGCAGGAAACGCAAATAAACGGAAAGTGGAGGTTGAAGAGCATTTTTTCGTTGAGTAGGCAAAGTCCAGAGTGCATCAGCACCCGAATCACGAAAGGACGAAAACAAAGCTATCGTATCGGCTGTGGCAATTTATGGAGTAGTTAACGGCACTCGGGTCACGATTTAGCCGATTCTCACATTTCTCGGTTGTCACTCGGCTTAGAAATGATGAATGAATGATCGCGAAAAATATTAATCTCTCTGAGAACTTTGATTCTCTCGTTTGTCTCAAAAGTCTTCCGTATTATTTGATTTTCAATGATTTGTAAATTAATAATAATACAATAATATTGTAATAATTATCGTCGTGTATATATTGGATTATCATTCATCCTATGTCAGTAACTTTCATAGGGAATACACGTAATGTTTATTTTTCGTTTCAATGTTTGCCTTTTTCTTTGGTAAAATTAAGTAAGTCATAATGATCGTAGGAAATAGGGAGATGTATAAGATGAAAAAATTAATATAGATTCTTATTTTTGACGTCAGATTTTGTTTTCGAAACGAGACCGCGAAACATTTGATAAAATATATCGATTATTCCTAAAATTTACGTTGTTTACGTTGCTATCAGTAAGATTTTGGTTGTTACAACAGTTCACAGACTTAACTATTTACACAAGAGTTTATTTAAATCTGTCGCTAACAACCTGTTAAATCTGTTTAAACAACCATACCGCAGTAATTGCCGGGAAGAGTAAAAAACTTTCAATACATTTCGTAATAAAGGAAAAATTAATTGAATTTTCGCTCGTAAGATACAAAACATACCAAGAATAAGATAGATTACTGCTTCAGCATTCGAAATAACCAAGTGCGATAGAAAGTAAATTCCCATTTTCTTGCGGATTTTTGCCGTATTAAAATCTAACAGTTGATAGCACAGGAAATGTGCCCGATATGAAAATAAGCCCAAAACGGACGCTTAGCTATCGATATAAGTCATTGAATAGCAGTTTAGCAATTTTCCGTGCCATTTATATTAATGCTATTTGAAAATAATTTCAGTAATTAATTATAGGAAACTTAACATGATATTTACCTTTAAACTATTTGAATTGATATTTAGTAGTGATAAACAATTATTCAAAACCTCAATTCACTTCAATAACACTTACTTTTGAAACTATAAAAATTATTCGCTGATTCTCAACTGGGAGGAGAGTTATATTATCCGATGAACGTATCGTGATTAAAAAATATTAGCTTTGTTCCTTGCACGTATTACATGAAAACCATCCATATAATCACCCCATGATACATTAGAATAAGCTATTTCATCGATGTTGTTGATTTTTAAAATGTGTCTTAAATTACGCAGTTATTTGGTTGTCAAATATGAGAACATCAACTTTTATCCAAACCCTCTTAAGTGCTGTTCATGAAAGGAGGTATGTACTTGTTAGCTTAAATCTCAAATACTTTTTCTTCTTTCACCGGAACTATCCGAAGCAATTTTTA
>KZ308551.1:615431-628673 GCA_000376725.2 Ladona fulva
ATACAATTCCTAGGATTACCTAGTTTTAAAAATTTTAAACGATGGATTCTTTTCAAAGTGATTGAAATCTTGGAAAAAAATGGTATCTTGAGTTCTCCTCACGAAAAATTCTTTCTTAAATGAACGCAATGTATGATATGGAATCCTTCTAAAAATGTATATTCGGTGGAAAGTCATCTTGAATATTATTCTGGCCATCATCATTTACTGATGATTAGGCTGAAACCGGTCGTGAAAATAAACCAAGCTGTGGAACTTACAAAGTTTTATTTTACTTCACTGAAATCAAGCAACTCCTTATCCAGACCTAATTTCACTTTTTTCTGTTCCTCTACTGAGTAAATAGTCATAAAATTCCACAAGTTTATTTATATTTTGGGGAAAATGAGATCGTTAAAACAAAAGAGTTCCAGAATGCGTTTGGGTAGACTAAATTAGAAAATATTGATACAAAAAACCGACGATCTCGTTCAATATCTGTGAATATTTAGTGTAATTGGATATTAAGATCAAAATATTATAAAATTTCATCGATAGAACTACGTAGTTTCATACAATTCCTAGGATTACCTAGTTTTAAAAATTTTAAACGATGGATTCTTTTCAAAGTGATTGAAATCTTGGAAAAAAATGGTATCTTGAGTTCTCCTCACGAAAAATTCTTTCTTAAATGAACGCAATGTATGATATGGAATCCTTCTAAAAATGTATATTCGGTGGAAAGTCATCTTGAATATTTCAAAAGGAAATAATGACGTTCTACTAATATAAGAATTGGAATGTAGTTCTTTCAGAATATAAATAAAATATTATAAAGAAAAGGATTTCAGCTCTAAATTTTGAAACGTCACGATGAAAAGTCGTAATTTCAAAGAATGCAGGAAGTGATAATCCTAAATATATGCCATTGAATTTGTTTACTTTGAAACGCCCCTGACTGTCATACAATGCGGTTGTTGAATTCGGCAGGTGCTTGTTTCCATCCTGAGGCTCCATGACAACCTTGGTATCTTGTTTACTTATGCTTTCAAGCGATTCATGCTTACAAAGCTTTGAGTTGAAGACTCAAATGAGTTTTTCTGCATTAAAACATAAGTTTTTTTTGGAATGACTATGTTATTTCATTGGTGAGGAATGCATTGAAGCAGAATTAAGTGCCAATATACTAGCTGAGAGTATCCAATCAGGTAGTCTTAAAGAAGTTTTGTTTTTATTTCGCGTTTAGCTTAATTTATAGATGGAAACATTTAAGTAAATGTTAGTTATCAATTTATTATTATGTTTATGTGTGTGCCGACCTGGTGGTAGTGAGTGAAATTCAGAAAATATAATACCAGGAATTATACAGACAAGCGTAGCCCGTCTGTATTTATTGTCCACTAAAATATTTTTGTAAGAATGGTGAAACGCAGGTCCTAGGTGTTGTTTCTCCAGTTCTGTCTGCATTCTGCCCTTCTTTTCATCTCTCTGTACCCTTCTCCATTCTTCAAACAATCCAATAATTTCACTCTTCTCCTTCCTCTCGTCACTCTTCCTTCCACCGTGCCTTCTAGCATCCATCCATCCATCGCATCCTCAGCAAATGATATGAACAGCAATATTTTATAAAGGTAAGGAAATACTAGTTTTTAAATTTGAAGTGTTATGAGTAAAATACTTCACTAAATTTAATTTTAGTAAACTATAACGGAAAAAATATTTGTATTCATATCATGTGCTGTCTACAACGCAAATCAAGCTGTCGTCTATTGGAAATTATTTCGTCAAAATTAGAATATGTTGTATTTTGTACGTTGATATAAGTGCGCGATGGTAAATATTGTGGGCTGCTTATATAAAGATGTGATGTGTTGTTATGCTGTTTATAGAAACAGACAGAACTGTAATTGCCCCTGCCTATACTATTCGAGTTGCTTGCGATGGAATTCTATGAAATTTTTGGAGCCGAAGAAAGAAGTGTCGTGTTTCTTACGAAAGTCGCTGATCGGAGATGACGAAGAATCTATTCTATTCTTCTATTGTGTCATACATGTGTGGAAGGAACCGAGTTTTATACCGGCAGAGACAGAGGTGGTGATCTTACTATTATGGGTCTACTATTAGGTTAACAAAAAAAAATTAATGTACGAATAAATAATTTCACGGAAGACCTGCTGACTGTTTCTTTAATTTACGTTTTAATTACCATCTGAATTTGCGACGGCGTATTAATAATGTAGAGGATTAACTGTCTCGGTTATCTAGACGTCTGTCAATTGAGCTGTCGGTCAAACGAGGAGTCGGTCAAACGAGTTGTCGGTCAAGTGAGTGTCGGTCAAACGAGGAGATCCCTACTATTAGGAGATGTATGAAGTGTGGTTACTGAAGAAACATATCGAGATTGTAGAAAGCCTAATTTAAAAAAATATGTCACCATAAGAAGAATTTACTCAGTTACAATAGAATTCTTCAAGGATCGAATTGATTTATTTCGGTTTCCTTAAAACATGTAAACCGCACGCGAAACAATTAGCAAATAGCGCCAAGAGATAGAGCCTTAAGGAGATGCGCCCATTCGACCGTTGTGAATGGCTCTCGAGTAAAAACTGATTCGGTAACCGAAGCAAAAACAAGGGGGGAGAGATGACTGGCTGCAATATTAGCAAGTAAGAGTGATACAGTAATACTCAAACAAAAAGGCGTTAATTTATGTAGACAATCCCAGGAATCCTCCTCTTTATCGATTCGTGACCCTGTAATACGTGGGAGTTGAATCACTTTGTTTGTGTGAGAGAGACGGAGAAGGTAATGCTCACGTGGCTTCGCTCGAATACAGCCAATTCAGAAATCCCAACGGAGGCATTCCTTGAAATCTGTATACTCTGAGGAAATATCACAACCTCCGTTTACATTGACTGGCCATATCCCGTCTAAAAGTGGGCTTTTATTTCCAGTAGAATCGCACGAATTGTGTCAAGTTAATTGCAAACATTTTGCGGTATTTTCCTTTCGATTCTAATAAATTTATAATAATATCGGCCTTTTCATTCATCTATCTTAAACAGAAAGAGAGAGATACGCTGCTTCCTACGCACAATCGGGTTCAAAAATTTAAAGCGGTAATACTTTAAACGATCAATAAATAACTCCTTTTTGGGAAGGAAGACTTTTTTGCCACTACTACTGCACAGGGTTTATGCAAAGGTAAGAATGCTATTTGAAATTAAATTTGCTATGGAAACCAATGATTGTTTTTTAGATCTCAACTTTACTGTAAAGGTGATCTGTAACAGGAATAACGAAATAATTACAATAGAATATTAATCATAGTGAAATTATGTTGATTAACTTTAGTTAGAGGCCAGTATCATCAATATAGAAAATATATATTAATTTACATGTACCGTATTTTCTGGTGTTATCTATACAAAAATATAGAAAAATTATAAAAATAATAGTGCGTGATATACAACGGAAAATCTAGTTTCATTGGATATCTTGAATATTGAACTCGGAAACAAATGAATAAGCAACACACGTCATATAATGCAGAAGTTACGGAGTATATACGTACTAGGGCAATTTTATTTAAACCAACATATTGTAAATGTTAACGTAATCAAATAATTCTATTCAAATTACAAGAGTAATTATCTTAAATAATACAGTAGTGAAAAAACATTCTCGTCAACATAATAACAATTTTGAAATGCGTGTTATCAATGCATTTATCACAGAAGAAATTTTTGAAATGCGTGTTATCTATACATTATAACAGTGAAGAGATTTTTAAAATGCGTGTTATCTAGTAGGTGCGTGTTATTTACCAGAAAATGCGGTGATAATATTACATGTTGAGGCGCGAAAAATCTATTGCGAATAATTATCCTATGTCAAGGAAGACTTTTTGGACCATTAAAGAAATTGTTGAATGAATATGGATTTTAAAGTGTTTACCTTACAAGAATTGTATTTAAAAGTGGACGAGGGGTATATACATCCCTCACGTTGGCGGTTTAGAAGGGGGATCGTAGTGGGCAAAAATAAAAGTTCTTTTGACCCATTCCTTAATAGGCGAAACAATAAAAAACAGGGTAAAATTAATATATAAGGGTTTTTCAAACATTTTAACAGTTTACAAATTCATTTTAACATTGACAATTCTCCGTTCAAACGCGATTATTTCT
Organism: Ladona fulva; assembly: GCA_000376725.2. Classification (NCBI taxonomy): domain Eukaryota; kingdom Metazoa; phylum Arthropoda; class Insecta; order Odonata; family Libellulidae; genus Ladona; species Ladona fulva. The sequence continues at coordinate 619,598 of KZ308551.1, forward strand.
TTGCCCCTTCATTCTTCAGTTTGAAATAATTATTCCATCCACTCCAGACACGAATTCGGAATTCCGTGACAGCAAATGTCAGCGAGATTCGTGCATTTCCTCCCTTCTCCGCATCCTCGAGTCGACTAAACGAAGCGCATTACTCAGAATCAATTAAAAAGAGATAAAGTCTTCTGTCGAAGTTTCCTCATTATTTCTTTCAAAGAGCAGTGCGAATGACATTGGAATGGCGCTGACACTTCCCTTCGTTACGCTTGACCTTTGAGAGAACAACTGTTTGATTAAAGATCATAAAATATGAAAATTTTCATCTCCGCTACAATACATCAGTCTTGCGCCTTTCTTTTTCTCGACTGTTGTCATGGTCACGCCTTGCTAATTACGCCCTCGATCGTCGTCTTTTTTTCTTTTCCATCGTAGATTAGCCTGGATGGAAGAGGAGGCTTTTAGTCTCAATTTCGCCCAAATAAAGACGTGTTATTATTAATATTATCATTGTTTTTTTTTCTATGTATTTTTTTTCCATTTGCTGTACATACATTCTGTCGACAGACTTGCTCTGACAGAATGTGATTATGCATAATTTTGGTAATAAAAAAAAAGTTATCATTATTTTTCTTGCTCATCGTGGTCCCTTGACGGGTCTTCGCCAAGTCAAACACTTTGATGTTGCATAACTAGGAACTTTCTCATTATTGATGCTGTTTTCAGAATGAATGTCTTTTGAATATGTGTGTGTTCTCCTTGCTGATATTTGATTTTCCTAGACTTGCATAAAATTTTTTTCTGCAATTCCTGTATCTGAAATGACTATTGGGTCTATGTTGAGCGTTTGTTGTTTCCAGTGAAGGTTTCCTATGCTAATGTTTGGAAATCTTTCCTTCTTCATTAGGGATATTGGCGTCGTCTGGGTTGACTATTACGTTTCCTTTTATTTTTTGTCTATTTGAGGGTGAGGTCTGGCCTGTTGTGAATAATCGGTTTATCTGTGTGAGCTGTTGTGTCCCAGTAGAGATTGTAGTATTCTTTTTCTAGTATATTTTCAGGTCGTATTTGTAATAACATAAGTTCTATTAACTGATATTCTAATGCAAGTTCTTGATGCATTATTTTCGTTCCTGATAATAATAAAGATAATAATAATGATGATGATGATGATGATGATAACGATGATGCTAACAATAATGGTAATGATAATAATAATGGTAATAATGATTATTATTGTTATTCACTATTTTACTGTTTAAATCTATTCCATAAAGTTCCTGCCATCTTCTCCATCATCTAAAGGAGATCAGGTTCTCTAGTGGTTTACACTCCACTTTGAGTTAGCGCCTGCTGAAGGTGGATCATCCAATTACTCAGATATATTCCATCCGTTTTCTCAGAAGGTAAAAAAAAATTGGTCATTCGCCTCTTGGAATCGGGCAAATTTAGATTCTGTTGATAAAGGTAATTATGGCAATCACCTGCTAAATATACGCCTCGTTTCTTTTCTCGCTTTCTAATTTAGTCAGTTTATCGACCGATTATTCGTTTGATGAGTTAATTCAATTATCAATCCACTGTTCGATTCGTGTGAATGTTGAATTAATCACTTCAAGTGTATAAGAACGTCTGAATCATTATTTCACCATCAAGATGTTTCATTAAGTCAAATGCGTCTGCAATATTATCGTTTAATACTTTTTCACATCGAGATTCATATCCAAGCTTAACAGCTTTTAAGAAATTCCTTATCTACAAAACATTGCGGCAATCTTTAGAAGCGGAACTTCCCGCCTTCTGTTGATCAAATTACGGATTAATTATCTCTTATTTGGAGGAATTAATTCCAAGTTACTTCAGTAGTTGACAGATGATTTTCTATTCTGTGAAATCTGGAAGATAATTAACATGAACTTGGTAATTGCTGCTGTATGTAAATTAAGTACAGAGCAAAATATATTTTAGCAGTTGAAGTATTAGATGAAAAAAAGCGAAATGAATTCGTATCAGTGTAGTAAAACGAAAAAAAAATCAAATCGTTATTATTTTCGTTTCGTCCAATCGTTAATTTTATTTGTTGTTAAAGTTATTATTTTTCGAAGAAAGTTAAATATCTGACTGAGATTTTGAATATTTTTAAACATATTAACAGATTAAAGGAAAAGAATTGCTTTAAGGGAAACACCTGAGATTTATTTTACATTTGAAACTTATACTTAATAATTTATCCCAAATTTACTTCCCAAATGAGGAATATTTTAAATTTCTTGAAGATTCCTGAGAGGATTGTTTTGTTTTCCCAATCACCGCCATAACTGTACTATCTTACAGAAGGTTCATGTGCCCTAATATTTACTGCCCAATTCTCTTTTCTCATTTCTTGATTACGTAACCCGCACTTTGTATCATAATTTGTTTTGTCTACTTCTTCCCCTATGTCCTTTATGTCGAGATTTGTTATTTTGTCAATTTTCAAGTTGTATTATTTTCATATAGCTATTTTTCATCAAAAAAGAAATTTGCTAAACAGAATAGATAGGTTACATAGGAATGAATAAGTACGTAGACAAAATAAGGCATGAGGAACAGGTGTGAAAAATAGCGGCATGACTGGCACTCGAACCCAGGACTTTCCAAGCAGTGTTTGGAAGACAACGTGGAAGAGAGGCGGCAAGGTAGTTCAGCGGTAGAAATACATGGCTGGAAAGTGGGAGGCCTGGGTTCGAGTCCCAGTCATGTCGCTATTTTTCACACTTGCTATTCCTTGGGTTTCAGCCGCACGGATCTTCCGTGCTACGTTATTCACCTTTCCCTAATCCTTGAAAGTAAAGCATGATTAGAATCACACAAAATCTGTACAGAAACTAGTATCAGATCACTTTAATGAATTTTCCACTCCGTGGTGACGTCACACATTGCCATTAAGAACAGAAAACAGCCTATCGCTACGGGTGTTTTAAATAGTCATTTTCTTTGGTGGGTGACGAGGGACAGCTTAAGATCGAACCGCTGTAATTTCATAATCGACCATATTACTGAAGGGAGGAATTTTCCCACTGAAAGCACCATAACCTCCGGGATCTATGGAAAGTTTGCGTTTTTTATGAAGCACGTATAGGTTCAAGGAGTTGAAAAGGAGAATGCGATGACGTCAAACGACAATCGTTTCCTTGGAAATTGATCAACAAATTATTCCTTTATGCAAATTGTAACAATAAATGAGTCTTCTGGTCCTTCTTTGCGATAAAACGGTTAAATAATTTGCCAGAATACTCGAAATTGATATCAGAGGAAATCCTCCCGATATTGAAGCTTCAGTCCCACTAAATTCCTCTCTTGCTTGAATAACGGCTTTCTTAAGTGAAAGCATTATTTGGTTGCTCCCTGGTGGTCGCCATAAAACGTCAGGAGTCCCCACTTAATTGTGATGATTCTGCATTACTCTCCTCACACAACTGCTACATCGTGACTGTATTATATGCCTCGTGTCGGTAGTTGGAGAATGAATAAAAAGCACATCCTTAGCACGCATACTACGAATTTCTTATTAGTCGAAAAACGACATATTTCCTTAAATAGTTTCTAAGTATGAGGTTTTGACCTACCCGGATGATCAAGATTCGATCCGATCTTGAATGAGGATGACGATTCGGAAGAACATTCGATTTGTGCATCTCGAGTACGATGCAAAGTAATGTTTGTACTTTACGCAGATTGGAATATCAAAGTTTTGAGTTCTTTACTACTCTGTCTAATAAATACTCTATCAAACTGTTGAGCTCTTTACTATTCTGTTGTTGTGATGATAGTATAATATCATAAAATCATATACATATATATATTATAATTTATAATCACGTGACATGAGTTGATTATTAATATTGGTAGAAACTTGTTAACGCAAAAACGGATATCACGATGTATAGGTTAACACAAAGTGCAGCATTGGCTATTCCCATCTACATTAACTTTGAATGTATATTGTCTTATTTTTAATTGGTAGAACTCGAAAAGTTCAACACGCAAATGTTTTATGGTCCTCAGAGAAAATATCTCTAAAACATTACACCAAACGAAACGGCATTTATGGTGCAATTTCAATCAAAATCAATAATTATCATTTCATATTTTAAACCGTTTAAATTTTGTTCTTAATTTTTACAATCATTTCACAAGCAGCTGAGAGTGCGTAGCTAAATTTTATGAGCTCACCGGTCAAATTTGTCTAAATTTGATGCGTGTAAATCTGTTTCGGTTTTGAATATAGGAGGCGGTAGATACTGTAAATGTTATAGATCAATGTAATTACAATAATATGGATATCAATACAATATACAATTACAACAATAATACGGGTATCATTGTAATTACAAAAATACAATATACAATGGAATATCAACTGCTGGCGGAATATAGTACAAGCATGGATATAAAGAAATGATTCATACAAACATATATTTATGGAGTGACCTTTGATGTGGGCGTGGAAAATGGACTTTAAATGCAGCAGAGAAGAAAGAATGAAATGCGATGGAACTGTAATGCCTTTGAAGAACGATGGAAATAAAATGCTCAAAGCGAATAAATAATGAAGCAGTGCTTAGAAGCATATGAGGAAAGAAGTCTGTAGCAAACACCAATAAAAAGAGGAAAAAACCGCGCACTTACATCAGGCATTATTAGGAATGGAAAGCAAGAACTATGGAAGAAGACTTAGGTTAGATTGTGAAGGATGGGTATAGTGTTAAGATACGATGGAATGAGGTGATTGGCTAGAGAGAGCTGCAGCATTACAACGTTCGGTTCGTTAACCCATGATCGCTGTTTTGTCAGGGGCAAATCTTTTTATGCTCCTGTTTTATTTCCGCGAAAAGAATTCTAAATTATCTGACTCCTCAACGTCACACCAAAACTCTATCTACTTAAAATCCATTCGATATGAGAGAGGATTGAATTAAACCAACTTTTGGTTGGCGTTTGATGAGATTCAATGGAAACAAAATTGACATGTGAAAGTTAAAGTTTGCAATTAAAATGGATTATTCCTGAATTCACATGGAAAATTCATGTTTCGAATTTGCATGTCTCATTGACACCTCTTATAAATATGTCCATTATTGGAAATTTGAAATTCGAATGAGAAGAGATAATGAGGATAGATAAAGGAATCGGTTATTTTTATTCTAAAATTGCAAATAACGAAGAATTACTTTCCTCTTCCCATTCACGGAGATTTAAATGAAGTGTACCACTGAAGCGGATACTGAAGTGTGGTTAAGAAATTTATGATATGACACGGTGGAGTGACAGGAAAAACCTTTCACTCTAGTCTTTATCCATCTGAACTGTCCTTATTCGTCTAGCGTGAATGGTCTCTAGTAGATTTACTTGTATAATAAAGGTGTGGAAGATTGATGGAATACACCAATTGCTTCAGATTCCCATAGGAATGATACACAAGGGCTCTACGAGCTCATTAATCTTGTCCTTCGAAGTAACCTAAGCAAATAATCCTGACCGTCATTAAAACATTCCAGTGTGTGATTAGACCAGCTCTACTGGTAATTATTTTTCCTTGTAAATGAGGGTTATAAAAGGAGAAAGAAAGTAATAGCTACTTTTGTCATATCCTCATAATTTTGCAGCAAAATTTTAGTTCAAGTTTTCTTGTCGAGCGTTGCACATCCAAAGCGGAGTTGAGTACTTAAGAGAATGAATTTGCTAAAATGTCTTTGCAAAAACGTATTTGCGGAAACGCAAGATCAGTGTGCTACTGCTGAAAAGGTAAGATTTTGGAATTTAATCGCAAAGATAGCTCAGGTAAAGATCATCGAGATAGTGACGTCACGCAAAGTAAAGCAGTGTATGGATGTTGTAATATTGGACGTTTTTTTTAAAAATATGTCATTTGCGCAATAACTCCAAGCGTATAGAAGGAGCAATGGCGCAAATTGTAGCGTATTCATCCACCCAACGGCGATCGGTGAGAAATACTCAGAGACTTCGGCGCCGATTCCACCTATTGCAACAAATCTTACGGAATGAGTGTTAGAATACATGATGTATAGTTTAACCGTTTTAAACTTCATATAAACGTGCCTTATCGAAATCGCATCCTTTGGACGTTTTACAAATAAAAGGGAACGAAATTTCTTACATTAGTAAAAAGAACCCTTCTGAAATTTGTTATTCTTAAGCATGTATGTACATACGAAAGGATGTCGACATATCATTGCCATGGTAATTTTTTCAAGGTAAAGTAGAGTATCCATATTGAAGGAAGTTAAAAAGTAAGAAAAACTGACTCCCCTCTTTATGATGTACATTACAGCGATCTCTCAATTATCCGGGATGGGTAGGGGATATACAAATAATCAGTAAACACGGATAATCCAAACTTTCACTTTTATTTCTTTTAATACTCATAATTTACGTAAATAAAAACATTATGATTTATGCCACAATATCCGATGGCTTCACGGACTCATTAAGAGTTTTCTTAAAAAAATCCGCGATAACATCATTGCAGTCGTATTCCCGCTACTCCATATAAAAGTTCTTAAGTAAGTCATTCTTATATTAGAAAGCGCAAATACTAGTTTTTTTAGTGTTTAAAATAATCCGCAAAGCGGATTATCCCCCCAGGAGCAATCGAAAATTCGCTGTACTGACTTAGTTACATAACTGCTATATTTACTGCGTTGATATTCAGAGCCGCGCCGTTCTCCGGGTGCAAGGGGTGCATTGCACCCAGGCGGTGGCATCTAAAGGATGGGAACAGAAGCGTAGCCAACCATCATTATTATTACAAGAATATTGTTTGTAGTTTTCTCTGTGATACACACGACTTATCTAGGAAAGATTATGATGTGAAATTTAAGATTGGCAAGCATTTAGAGAAAGAACTATGGATACTGAAGACGAGAGGGTAATATTTGTATCGTGGATCAATTCAAAGAATTGGAATAAAAAAATATCTGGTACAAGAATAAATCCTCTTCAGGTTTTGGAATATTCTTTGCGAGAGATTTGGTGAGAGTCTTTCCTAATTTGCATACGGCTTGGCGTGTTTGTTGACACTTCAGGAGACTGTTCTTGCTAATATAATGATGCCCAAAAGCAATGCGAACTACTGACTCATAATGACCATTAACTACGTCCGGATACGGAATATGCATAATTGAGTCACTGATGTTTTGTGACCAATGTAAGTAGGGGAACGTTATCATAAAATAACTGGGTTTTCAAAGTCTTACAAAACAATTTTTACCCTCTGAACAGGAAATGTATGGTTTTGGTATTTAATTATAAGCGGCGGAAAATTATATTCGCACCCGGGAGGCAGATCTGCTAGGAACGGCTCTGTTTACATTGCTATGGATGCGAATCATTCGTAGTACGTTAACGATGGCGAGCGGAATCTGGGGAAGTATTTTAATGAACGGTAATAGAAGTTAAAATTCTCACTAATAGATCCATCTTTGCATTACGTTTCGTTTTATCCTTGGTATGGAATATAGTGTTCGGGATTTTTTATGGAAAAGGTGGTTTATTCTTAACTACCAAGCCATATCAGTACATGTGGAATGAATTTTTGTTTATCATGTTAAAGATAATTTGATCCAGAGTAAGACCCTTGACCTTACGATAGGACACCTTCCTAGAAACAGCAATTTTCGCTCCTTATTAATGATCGTTGTCGTATTAGGTACCAGTTTCGACAATGATTTTTTGTCGTCATTAGTTAAGTCATATCTTATGGTTAAGTTCAGAAAAAAACAATGGTAAAACCTTACTTTCACGTATGAAACTGATCCTCCCTTACCTTTTGACAGGGGAAAGAACAGTGGCGGCTAACTTATTGATACCAATACGAACGTTCTGAAGAGTATTCGCCAATTGATTCTCCGATGAATTCAACTCGGTTTTAATGCGTCGCGGAAGACACTCTCAGCTGAAGATTTCGAGACTGTGACTTTAGACTCAACGGAAGGTAGGTCAAGATTTTTGATTGCATTTTTCTGACTATGGGATATCACCGTATAAGTATCATTATTTTACTAAAATCTCCTAAGGCATCAATGATTTCTTCAAACAAAGTTTAAAATTTAGGGTTCATATTTCACCATCTGATTCACACAACTTTCGGTCATAATGAAAGAATATGTAAATCACAGGAAGTTTTTGTTTATTTGTATGGTGTATGCGCAAAATGAGTTTACCAAAATAAATAAGTTGGGACTAAATTGTTAACTAACTCTTCTTGCTGTGTATGTTTTCATTTGTTCTTTATAGTAGAAGACATAGAAAATGTTTCTTTTATTTACCTCTTTCTTAGTTATTTTTAAGGCTGTGATGATAAGAAAGGTACTGAGGTGTGAGTAATGCTAAATAATGGCACCGTTTCTGTTCTCTCCTTATGAAATGCTAAGAAAAAAGTTATTCATATTGTTATATTGGGCTGCTCTTACTTGTTATGTTTGGAAAGAAACAGCAAACGACCTCATCCCTCATCTTGCCTTACATGCCTCATTCCCTCTCCAAAGAACAATGCGAAGTTTGGTTTCAACCAGTCTACTGAGTGACGAATTCACTGGCAGATTATATTAGTTATTTCTATCTAAGGTTTATTTTTTAATCAAAGCTATATATTTATTATAGCGATGTCAACTAGTTTTTAAAACACATTAGCCGCTTGCTAGCATAAACTGTAAGACGTTGGAGGTGAGCATTAAATTCCGATGCTGAATTCACGCATTAGTCACTTCTTAAGCTGGCATTTGAATGAGCAGTTTGTCACGTTACTGATTCATCTCTGCCGCTCTTGATCTTGCAATTCGTTACAGTTTAAACTTACGCGGTTAATATTTCACTCTTACGTTCGGTTACTCCCTGCGGACCCGAGGAATTTCTCATGGCCTATAGAATGGAATCAGTATCTGTGATGTATGGTTTGTGAAAAAAAACCCCTACTTATGTCCGTTTCCTAATATGGAAATCAAGCGAGCCTTGGATTGTGGATTACAGAATCCATGGGTTCCAAACATTTCATCACTTATACCTATAATATACCAATTATATATATATA
>KZ308551.1:628719-646347 GCA_000376725.2 Ladona fulva
TATATATATATGCCACGTATACGTGGCATTTCATTTGGAGCGATAACCAGAAAAGAGTCGTTTGAACTAAGTAAATATATCACAATTATCCGACCAATGGTCCCGAATAAAATGTAGAAAATTGCTGTTCGGGATGAGATATTATTTTGATACATTTATGTCTATGTAAGTACCCTGCAAGCAACCTTTCAGCGTGTGGCAGGGGGTGCAGCAACATGACTTTATTTTCCTAATCGATTACTTTCGCGTATCGTTCGCGGAACAAAATGAGTTCTTGAATCGTTCTATTTCCCTAATCTTTCTCGCAGTACAGGAACGGTCTATATAACATGGAGGACGCATGATATCGGCTGCTTCATCTTTGAACTTGCTTTTGCTAAATTTATCCGGTAAATTAATCCTTTGTTGAAATCATCTAACTTCTAAAGTTAGAAGAGAGTGTTTTCACAGTTACAATGAGGCAAGAAATTTATCGATCGGATTAATTTATTTAAAACCAAAGCTGTAATTCCCGTAAATAATGATCACCGTTTTCTAGCTATCTGGTATTTTTATTCAGTTTGCATAAAATTTCATCTATCCGAAAATGAAAAAGGTTGCAATGACTTCTCTCATCCCTTTTGAAGAATGGTTAAGATAGATTGAAGCAATGGAAATTATTCCCAAAAAAATACGAAAAAAGATAAGATATATTAGAGATATCTTTGTCCGGAACCAATAATCTAAACATTTCCATATAAGGAAGACGGATTTTCGATCGAAATCGGGAATCATGACCTTGCCTTCGAAGAGATAAGCAATGACCACGTTTTCCTCGTTATCTTTTGATTTTTTATTAAGCTAGTACTCTGATTAACAAACCCTCTAAACATCTTGTAATTCAAGTGAAAGTGTTAAGGTGACTTTGTACGTAAAGGCGTGCAACTTGTAAAATTCCCTAGGAATTGCGGACATGAAAAATATCTGACGGGAATCGAACCCGGATCTTCAATAAGCAAGCAAATAAGCTTAAATATTAGAGCAACCCCCCAGTAACTGGAAGGGTTCGAGTCCCGGCCCTATTTGACTTTCTCATGTCCATTTCCTTGGGAATTTTGCCGTTGTCCTTTATTTCGCTTCATCGTTGGATTGATGGGGACCAGTTGAACAAAAACAAGGTTAAGGGAACAACTAGTTCATTAATTTTTACCCATATTACGTGCGAATTACTCCAGCCTTTCACTTTCAAAGTTATCACGTTCTTAAATTTGCAGAACTCCTTCATACATTCCTAATGCTGTGGACGTCTTTCGCTTCAAACACATTTGCGCATTCCCTTTTATTGCTGACGCACACTTCTTTTCTTCAGCATCTCTTTCACCACATACGACCAGATTTTCCTTGGTATCCTCTATCCGCATTCCTCGTGCACAATTTCAGTCATTCTGATTTAATTCTAGTTAAAAACATTCGTGTGAGTGAACATCACACTGAGAAATACAATGAACTTCCGTAAATATAGTTAATAACCGTGTGCATATAAGCGATTCGCCGTCTATTTGAGATTTGTGCTTTACAAACTCACGGCAAACATGGAGAATAGCACATCATCGTTTTCATCCGAATATTAACTGAGATAAGTATCGTAAATTTTCAGAAATGGGGTATCGTCCAAGATGTGGTGTGATTCATAATAGAAAGTATAAAATACTTGGATAGTTATTTCAGGGATCACGGAATTTTTAATTGGCTACCATCGTTAGTTATATTTCCAATAACTTATCAGACTCCAGACTGGACCTTGAAATATATTGCATTGCTCTTTTAGTCCTGGTTAAGTCGTCAAACAGAAATAAGTTCATCGTACAAAGGACGAAGGTTCGCTGACGGTGAAGTTGACATTTAAGTATATCTATCGGTAAAAAAAGAGCTTTTGCAATCGATAAATGTACGGAGCTGCAATAACTCGAGTGCGGACCTTTGCAGTATGGATGGACGGAAGAGAGTCTGAGTTATCGATGGCGATAATCTTATTCCGATCCTTTTGTCCTTTGAGCGCTATCTCTTATCGTCGAAACAAATGCGATTAGAAGACTGAACTTCAGCTCCCACTTGCGGATGCCGTACTCTCCATTGACTGCTCAATGGAAAAATATCATTTCGAAACCCCGGTACTGAGCTACTCCAGTCTCCACAGATAACGGTATTTATCCCAGAGGATAACGGTTACTTATCTACAGATTGGACGGAGTAAAAGTTTTTGGATGGTTATGTTGGATATGAGCATTCTAAATTATCAAAATTGGGATTTTTGTTCAAAATTTCCGCAAGCAAGGGAACATTTCAACTACTATGACGCGGCATTGTAGTTCAAAGGTTAGAATATCTGCCAGAAAGTGGGAGACCTGGGTTCCAATCCCAGTCATGTCGCTATTTTTCACACTTGTTATTCCTTATAATTTTCCATTTAAAATTGATCTCCGGAATTGATATCTGGGAGAATATGATAATTGAACTACATATATATTTTTATATACATTACTTTGTACTTTTGTACCCTATTTGTACTTTTTCTACTATACTACTTTACTTGTGGAGATCTAACGAAGAGATTACGTAGAAATCAGGATAAAGATTTGGTAAAAAAAAGTGCGAATACCTCTATGAATTTGATCTATTTCTTGGAGCATTTTTCTTGAATTAGTGGTGACAATTTATTAATGATGAATAATATTAGAACATTTGGAAATACACAGAGGACTAGTTCTCTTCTTCTCCCGAATATGGTAACGTAGTTTCCGAAGCTGAGAATAATAACCTTGCAAAACGTAGCCATGGAGATTAACACTACCTAACCTACCCTAACAGCCACTGGCTGTAAGGGTAGGTTAGGTAGTGTAAGGGTAGGTTTGCTTGCAAACTAAGGCTTTTCGGAGATTTTTTCAACCTCAAATATAGCTTTCGTTGTCTTTAAGACTTAATATAGAATAATGTGGGTGGACTTACGCTTTGCCGATCTTTGAAAACGTTTTGGTGGAAAGAAGAATCCTTGATTCTCGGTAGGAGAGTTCTTGATCAAACTGAGGTTTATTTTCCTCACTTTCAGAAGTTAAAGAGATTTCCCTCAAACCCTTTACGTTCCGATTAATGAAATAATACTGCACATTCACATTAAGTGCAATGAGAGAAACTCTGCACGAAAAAAAGTAATGTAAAATATAAGCATTGTAACCAAAGCCTTTCAACAGAAGTAGCTAGATATCAGAGAAATAATTACTTAACGGCGGATTTTAATTTGTAGTCCACCGCGGGCTGCTATCCATATTCGGAAGCTCTATGCAGCAGTGAGCTGTATCAAGAACCATTTGGGCACCTACAAAATATAAGGGTCTTCACTGGAGTCGCACTCATATAGTTTAATATCGAATTAGTATGGCCTAGCGGGACTGTGGAAATTCACGCACATCTTAAAAGAAAGAACGCTTCGTAACTTCCACATCAGATTATAATTGACCATCTTTGTTAACGAGTTGACATCTTCAGCTGCTCAGAAACAAAAGATGTCAACTTGTTGAAGACACTAGCCAAGAAAAATCTGCTTTGAAAGTTAGGAGGTGTTCTTTCATATAAGATGAGTTTAAAATCGAATATATCAGAAGGAAAACGAATTTAATAGCTACGCAAAGCTTGGTAGAATATTTACCATTTACAATGAACGTAATAAACTAGATTATAAAACGAAATTGTTCCAATATGAGCATTTATTTCGTGAAATGAAGAAAACCTTGTATTCTATCCTCGTATTCTAACCACTAAACTACCATGACGCAGCGTGGTAGTTCAAAGGTTAGAATATCTGCAAGAAAGTGGGAGACCTGGGTTCGAGTCTCAGTCATGTCGCTGTTTTTCACACTTGTTTTTCCTTGGAATTCAGCCGAACGGCTTCAATGAGAAAAATTAACACCTTTTCCTGGAATTTTGGATACAATAAACAAAAGGATAATTTTTCGCTTGGAAAAATTAACCTTTTGTTTACTATAAAAAAAATAGTTAATCAAAGTAAAAGGAAAATATCGCTGATAACCATCACATCATTAGAATGAGTGTCCTTTAAGAACACTTTCATATACGTCCCGAGCGAGTATCATCTGTAGTGGGAGATGTCACATTTATCCTATTTTAGGAAAAAAAATTATAAAAATTAATGAAAACAGTAGTGAAACCTCAACTACGTTGCGCCATTTTATCTCCCACTCTTTTGAAGCTTTCTCTAGCTCAGCATTACTTTACCTTTTTGCCTCAAAATTTCAACTCTACTCCCACTTTTATCTTCACAAATGCGAATATGTACTGAAATAACGCACAAAAGGTGTAAAATTTCTAAAATTAGGATAAGTGTGCTGTGGGGAAAAGAGTTTCAGAGGCATCCCTTTAAAGAGTTAGACCTCTTCTATATTTCCCATTTAAATTCATCTCGTTCTCTTCTCGACCTCGATTATGCGATTTTTATAATAATTGTAAAAGTAGAGAGTTTGTGCCATGCTCAAAGGATTGAATATGTACTTCTATGTGACGAGGCTCGATTTAAATATACGAGCGACACGAATTCAGAAACATCGCGCATTGCCCTTATCGAAATCACTCCCAATTAATAATTTATCGAAAAGACAAACTTGCGTTTCGAAAGGATGGACTGTTTGTAGTCATGACAACCGCATGGCGTGACGTTTAATATTCCCATTTAGTCATTTTCGAGCATTTATGTTGTATTTAAATTGTGAGTTTCCTTCAATGTAAAACTTGCTTTAGTTATTCCATTACAACCTCGATTCCTTTTATGTTTGAAGACGTAAATGGAAGATTTTTGAGATCCACCCAGCTACTATAATTCACTTATGCCTTTCAAAAAGTTTAGGATATCATAAGCGAAGGTTTTCAATTATACCCAGGTTTGCTCTCCTTAGTATAGGACTTTGGGGTAATTGACCAAAAAAAGACAGAAATTGACAGAAAGCGATTCTTTTTCAACGAGAAGAGAACTCATGCTGCATTCATGTGCTACCAATTTCTCCTTCCTCATTTTCTTGTATCGGAATGTCGTATTTCTGCAATTTTGGTTCTGCGGAGGTCAACTTTTTGCTGATTCGTCTCAATAATTCTCTCCGCTTACACACCTTTATGTTTTGCTTGAAAACACGCCTTTTTGTCCTGTGAATCTAAACACTTTTCACGATATGTTTCACAGACTTTAATAGCTTCAATTGACCTTTTTCAATAAAATATTCCGAATATTCAAGACAATCTTGAGTTATCTTGCAACATTGCGTTACCTTGGTTCAGCTAACTTTCATCTCCCAAGATAAATGTAGACAAATTAATTTTGTGTGTTTTCTCAGCTATAGTTATTAATCTGATAGCAATAATATTGAAGATATTGAGATTAGCACTTCTTTTAAATTTTATACGATTGTCATAGACGTAAATAAAGTAATATGTTTATACATTTAACTTATTTTTATTCCATAGGTATCTTATTCATTCGTTCTATGTGTAGAATATTATATGTAGATAGGCCTTGCAATAATAGTTGTTGCTTTTTCAGTATATTAAAATCAAATTTAATTTCTCAAGGAAAAACGGACCATTGATAATGAGTCTGACAAGACCAGGAATTGAACCCGGAATTTTTCGTTCTAAGAAGATCATTTAATAAAGCTTACCAACCAATTTATCCCAATACTATGAAGTATAGAATATACTGTTTTCCTTTGAAAATATATTGTTTAATTTTATGCGTACAGCAATTTTAAGCCTGTCATACTGATGGCAGATTGTCAATTTTAGTAACAAGCTTCAATTACATATTTTAGGAGATTTTGCATGCCTTATTTTCATGTACGGTTTCTCCTTTCCAGCTGTAAAATTCAATCTCGAAAAATCCTTCCCTTCGTTAACATAATTTTTACAGTTAAGTCGCTATCTAAATTTGAAATTGAACTTTACGCTATAGGAATATATGAGGCATGGCGTATTGAAGGCCCACATGGGCCATAAGTAGCTACTACATGGGAACGGCCATTAGTGACCTTTATTTATGCTCAATACGACCTATTCTTCGCTCGTTTCAGCAAACTCAGAAAAATAATTTCTAATCTCAAGATCTTCACAAATTCCAAAAAAATAATTCTGTGGAACCTGCGCAGATATTGTGATTAAATACTTAATTTATACTAAGCAATTCCACCAAGTATCGTTAGCGAACGTTCGTTTTAATTCAGGAATTTATATTCTTTAGTTGCCTTATCTTACCTTCCTCTTCAACTGAAAAAAGCATTCTCCATAATTTATCGAACGTATGAGTTGCCATCACTACCTGCAATGTTAGGCTATTTAAATATTGGTAACATTGAGTTAAATTGCGGCTGGATAACTTAAATTGCGAAATAACAATGAGAAATACCTTCTAAGCCCTTTCAGCCATTTAGTTTTGTAATATTGCGCTTTTGCAAGGTATAATTTCTTTGATTGAACGTTTCGCATCTTAGTTGACACCTATAAAAGGAGGCTTTCATGAAACAATTTCTCATAGAAAGTGAGAGTGTATTATGAATAAAGGACCTGTCACCTACAGAAATCGGTGGTTCTCAGCGATAGGACATTCAGAGATTAGATTGGCGGATGAGGACAATGTCCAAAGATTGATTCTGTGTCATCACCCACCTCAACGCCGCCCCTCTTCCCTCATCTCTGCCTTATCCTCCCCACTCTGCTTGGATACATACTATGGATGTGTGAACATATCTAAGCACCAGTTCACAGCCGATGTTCTCTAACGGAGATGACACGAATTCCATAGTTTCCTTTTCAACTTAAAAGTAGCGTCATTTATGGAAATTTGGTGGGAAAGAAGAATGATGAAAATAAAATGGATGGGTACTGGGGCTTAGTTCAGATTGTGAGAGGCAGGTATTGGTAAGTGTTAAGGTTAGGAGTTATGAGGCGATAAAAGTCTTAATTAAACAATAAAATTGACTGCAAACAGAGTGGCCTGCGATGATCTTCGGATTGTTAGCCCACGATGATTATCACATTCTATTCACTCAACAATGATTACATGCGAAAGCTTTACAACAATCACAGATTCAGGTCGAGCTTTTATTGTTAATTCGAATTCACATGGATTTTTACTACATGGAAGCCATAAGGTAATTCTTTTTGTCAACTTCGCTCATTCAATCGAGGATTATGTTAATGTAGACATTTCATTTTTTAAAAGTTGTGTAAGAGAAAAAATGGACGCCTTAAATCAACGAAATAAGAACAGAAAAATAAGTAATGCACTGATAGATATTGGGTACAATTCTTTTGTGGAAGGGACTCATAAAGCTACTGAAGTATAAGCGATGCTGCATAATGTTTTTTTGGTTCACTCCTTTCTATA
Source organism: Ladona fulva (assembly GCA_000376725.2). Classification (NCBI taxonomy): domain Eukaryota; kingdom Metazoa; phylum Arthropoda; class Insecta; order Odonata; family Libellulidae; genus Ladona; species Ladona fulva. The sequence continues at coordinate 636,140 of KZ308551.1, forward strand.
TGCCATGCAAAGTGTAATTCATAAGGAGAATAAGCTGCGCTCAAGTGGGGTTATTCCACTCGTACCATTCTGCTTCACTACCACAAGCCTCATCGTATCTAGTGTGCCTCATTCCCTCTCCAAGGGTTCTCTTAATAAGTTAAGAGGACGAAATTCAAACACGACTTTCGGGATTAATACTTTTCAGACAAATGTTCCTATTATAAAAGTAGTGACAAGCGAAAGAAGATGTCTCTAGGTCATTTTGTATGGTTTCAAGTTCGAAAGAGATTCCGTTGTAATTTTCAATATACCTTTCTTTCTGAAGGAATTTTTTCATTCACAAAACTGCATTAATTGTTAATTTGAATAGAAGTTTTATTAAATCTCTCAGAAAATCAAGATATTGAAATGGTTTTTTTTATGCTGACGCGATGCTACGATGAGTAATAAAGGACTTTACACTTTCCTCTTCTCGAAGAATATTCTTGCGAAAGATAATATGAGAAACTTCTCCTCGTTTCACCAATCCCTTGTGTTTTGTATAGGTTACTTCCTTATCACACATTCTGTGTTTAATACTTTTGCGTATCTTTGTTGATTTGGTTGCTAGGAAAAGTTTACTGGGTTCTAATGCTTTGAGGCACGGCTTTAGCGTGTGTAAGATTGACGCAAACGGAACGCAATTGACCTTAAAGTAATGATACTTGGCTGCGGTGCTATTCCAAGGCAAAGTCGAGCTTTGCACGTTGTTCTGTAACATTTTTCAACGTTCGCCTCCTAATTGTGACCCTTCGCGAGACTAAGGTCAGCCGATATCTACATCACGTTCCTGCATTCCCTCTATTTGGTTTTATTGGTACTTTCTATTTCCAGATGGTGCTCTATTCGGTTGAGTTTTACCCTCTACTTAATTCTCGACCAGTATTCATGTCGCATACGCTTTACAGGAAATGATATCCTCCGAAATAGAGCAATGTGTTTTCACGTTTGCGATGTGGAAATAAGTTTCTGCCTCGTTGATTTTTTTCGCCGTATCACGTAAAGGGCAAATTCACCTCATGATAAACAAACTACGAAAATAAATTAGTAATCATAAAACAAGTATTTTTCTCTTACGTTAACTATAGTTATAGTTTTTTAAGTTGTTAAATCCCTGGCGCTACATTGCCTGGCGAAACATTTATTTTTATTAAACATTTTTCTTTATTTTAGAAAAGATCGACGCTAAAAATACAGGTGAATTCGTGTAGATGGTTTGGAAATGCAGCGCATGCGTAGGATGATATTTCTTGCCTCCACGGACGCTCAAAACGCTAACTGCGCATGCGCCGCGGTTCCGAACTGGTCCCGAACTGTCTCCGCGTTTCACCTGCAAGTTAGTTCACAAGAACGTACGTACTCCAAGTATTCCTAATTTCGTTCCACTTTTTTGATGATGAAGTTGCTCTAATGATTTCACTTACCACCTTAGTCTATGCGTCGATAGATTTCTCTTTGACGTTGTCCTTCATTGATTCATCTCCCTTCCATCCATTCAACTTCCTTACAGCATTTCTTATAAATCTGTTAGAGTAGGCGAAACTCACTGCCTCGGAATGCGGTGTTTTTCGACCGATATCGTATGCAATTGTCGCTGAAAAGATGTCAAGGTCGAGCTTCCGAGACGGATCGCAGACGGTCCTATGTTCGCGCGGAACTCATTGCATCCTCTCAAAGAGATGTCCCTTTTCATCTCCTTGATTCAATATTGGAGCTTATCGCCTGTGTAACAAGCGGCGTTTGCATGAAATGAAAAATCTCAGTACTCAGTAGCTACTGACGGATAAGACTTCTCTTATACAAGGAAACACATAAGTGAAAAATAGCGAGATGACAGGGACTCGAACCCAGGTCCCACTTTTCGGGCAGGTATTCTTACTATTAAATTACCATGGCGAATCAATTCACCTCTGTTAAAGGGATACTTAAAATATAAATAAATAAATAAAAACGTCTTTATTGGGCGAAATTGGGACTAAAGAGTCCCATCTTCCATTTAACCATTGTCATAAAGTAAGAGAAAAGGAACAAAAGAACAGAAAAGAAGGAAAGAAAGAATGCTTTTGTGGAGGAGTAAAAAACTGTGATATTTTATGCACAGAAAAAGTATCTCCACAGCAGGAAAACACCCACGAAGAGAAGGGGGATGTGAAAAACCTGCGGAATATATAGGAAAGAGTGATAAAGAATAGATTGCATCATAAGTGGTAGAAATTGAATAGAAGATTTTAAAGATTGTAATACATAGCAGAAACATCATCCTGTTATAAAATATATAAAATATCTGTCTGGAAAGAGGAGACTTGGGTTCGAGTCCCAGTCATTTCGCCATATCTTAATTCTATTTATCCTTGGGTTTTAAGACCTTTATCTGCAACAAATTCTCTCATCCTTATTAGACTTTTTTTGTTCAAGTCTTGGATGGACTGTGAAAACTGGTTATTTCACGCCATTTTAATTACGCTCCATAGTGAAAATGTAGTGATTATGTATAACATATATCAAAATCTACATAAAGTTTCTTCTTAAAGTAACGCTCAATTAATTACTGCCATTCTTTTCTGTGTTTGACAATGACGATGTGTGATTTTTGTGTGTTTTCTCTGTTTTCATTCTTCTACAACTTGGGAATATTGCACCCTTAAAGATGAATATGAAAAAAGCATAAGTGTAGTGAACGTATGCTATAACCGTTCTTTTTTAGATATGTTAACCTTCGGATGATGCTCTAGATTCCATTTAAATTTCTTTCGACGGATCACTTCATCTTCCAGATGATTCTGAATCGAAACAGGCAACTTTCAAATCAACAAATACGTGGAAGTTTATAAATTTTATTTGATTTTGCTGAAAGTGTGGGACTTTACGAACAAAAAGCCCTCAATATAGACAGAACTAAGTCAAACTCAAGAAAATTCCCAACCGATTTTGTATGAATCAGCTATCAAATCTCTGGATTTTAGATTTAGATTTATACCTCGGAAGCCGCTAGCTGCATTTAGTAGGGGGTGTATCAACACCAAACACCTAACCTAACCCATTCTGGTCGCTTCTCTAATGCTCAGCGGAAAGAACGACCAGAAATAACAATCTGTTTTAGCTATAATTTCCTTGTAACGCTTGGTCGTCGCCTCTCGGAGATCGCGCTCATTGTTTACCGGAATGACAATATGTATCCTTTACTTCGCCTAAAAATTCTGGACCGATGAATCTGTCGAGAAGATTCCGTCGATAATCTGATCTTCTCACCTGTAGTCAATTCCACCCGAGAGATCTTATCGTCGTCGTAACGCTAATGCCAAACCTAAATCTCCACTGAAAAAACGAGCTGCTCTTGGACCATCTCTAAACTGAAACTAAACCTACTTCATGTGAATTCCAAACCGCGCAGCAGTATTCAAGACTAGGCCGAATGAGGGAAAATATGCAATTTCTTTGACTCTAGATGGACATCCCCTCAGGGTTTTACTTGTCAATCTCTGTGTTCTATTCGCCCTCCCAATAATATCACGAATATGTCCTTTGAACAATTAACTACTGCTGAGAGTAACTCCTAGGTATTTCTTGTTAAGCACGAACTCTGGTGGATATCCTAAAATTTGATATTGTTCGCTAATAACGTTGGTGGAACGCGTAAAAGATGTAGCAACGCACTTCTTAACATTAAAATAAAGCTGCCAATCTTTGCACCAACTTGATATAACTCTCTAGCAAAGAGGGTGATCTTCATCCACATCTACAAGCCACCTATCGGCGTGTGGCATGGGGTGTTGACACCGGGCTTTGAACCAATCACTTTTACTTAATGTTATCACAGATCCATTTAAATTTCTACGAAAAATAGCAAGTGTTACGAAAATACTCTCAAAAGCGGATTGGGAATCTTTGGAAGAAAAGAGATTAGGCAGCGTTTGCTTGATAAATTCAGAGAAAGTACTTTAGTAGAAAACGTAATCGGTGTTATAAGACCCCCTCTGCTACTTCGGCCAGTCCGACAATGAGCATAAAATAAGAGAAATGGATGCGAGGACAAGTCGTGTTAGGGACTCATTCTTTCCTCGAACGATATGCGACGACAATAAGCTAAAGAAGTGACGCAAACGCTTGGTGTTTACACCTCCTGCCACACGCCGAAATGCAGGGCATTTATGTAGATGTACGTTATTCTATCGCTGAGAGAATGGGTTCTTAAATCGGCTTGTTTATTTTACTTGAAATGTTGGATTAATGGTTATGTCACTATATCTTGACAAATGGAATGCTTTTCGTTAGTTTTTTGGCACAGAATAGATAAAATTAATCTTTAACGTAGTTTCGTCTCAGTCTTGTTCAGGCTAAGATATTAGTAGAGAACTGGGGTATGAATGATCCTCATAATTGGCATGCATCATGGTCGCTTCCTATTGAATGATATAATTAGATAGTGATATTCATAGGATAATAGTCCAGCACTTATTCGGGTATATTCCGCTCATAGCCTTCTGGCTGGGTGAAGAAAAAAAGGGCGAACTACCTCACTCCTCATTTTGCATAGTAAGCCACATTCACTCTCCTTTTTTGTTTTTGACAACTAGTTGTCAAGGAGATGAGAATTAAACCATCACTCGGGCCGCGCAGACAGACAGAAGTACAAGCAGTGAGTCCGCATAATGTCTTCAGAAAACGCACTTTCTCTGGATTTTTAAACATTCGCAATCTAGGCCAGTTTCTTTAAGGAAGCATGTGGTACGGTATGCAGTTTAGCAGCTCTTTTCTCAGGAATGCCATGGAAAGAACGAATAAAAGAATTACGCACAATGCTGTTTTCTATAAAAAAAGTTCGTGCGTAAATCGAATCTGCTTATTGAAAAGATCTGCAAGTCAAACTTATAAAACTCGAGCGTTGTTCTGTGTATTTTGTTTTGGAAAGGACTATCCTAGAGCATAGGTAATAGCACCGCGATAGCGAAATCTTGAATCTTCCTATCAAATTGTTGCCTACTAGACGAATGACTAGGCATTATTTCAATTGAGATCTTTTATGTATGTTTAAAATTCAGCAAAAGTATTGCGGCATTGTTTCGGTTTTTAAAACTTTTTTTTTGTGCCATCAATAAAGAAATAAGCTCAGGTTTCAAATATGAGATAATAAAAAGAAACACTCTTACGGAATAGGGTAAAAACGCTATAAATACACAGAATATTAATTACTCGTTATTCAACATAAAAAGTTCCTGGCGAGGACTCAAGGTCTTTGTCAATATTGCTGGATGGCGACTTCTTTGATTTTTTTGTGCTGCGGCCCCGTTGTTCGTCCTCTGTCTCTTCAATGCATCGCCGCATGGAAAATTGTAAAGTTAACGCATAAAAGCTATTTGGAATCCTGTAGGTATTGGAAGAATACACACAGGAGTATATTTATACTTCTCTCACTTGCTTTTCGTATTCGGCATTCGAAAACTTTGGATAAATATCCAATAGCGAAGTAGTGAAAACGAGTAAATCGGTTAATTTGGAGCAAACGATCGTGTTTAATTTATCTTAAGTTAAGTCTCTTTTAAGTTATTCGATTTCTGTCCATCACAGCGCTGTTATAATGGACAAAAGTCCCATAGCACAGACACTACCTCATCTCTGCTGGTGTGGAACTTCGGGTGTAAAAAACAAGTTGGGATGTGAGCCTACACTAATCAGGCAAACTCTCCTGTTCTTGGGCGACTTTTCTCGCAAGTTTCCTTTCCAGCGGTGAATTTAAGTAAATCGTTTCCTCTTTGATACGAAAATGTTTGAGTCTTTGTGAGTTTACTTTTTCTTTGATAATATTTTTTAAGATACAGGATAAAAGGTTTCGTCCACACAGAAAAATTGATACAATTGCTTAACTTTTTATTTTAACAATGGCAAGAGTTTTTACCATTTTTTCTCCAAAACATCTCAAAGAGAAATTATTCCTTCATAATTTTTTTCACCTTCTTGATTTTATACTAACCTTTATCACTAAATGAACTTCTTCGAAACGAGTTAATTCATAAAGTAATGCATTCCATATTATGATGTATTTTGTGGATTTGAGGTTCCCTAAGCGATCGAAATAATAATCTTTACTGTAATTCATTTACTCAGTTCATTTTCTTTCCAGTCAGATTATCAGTTGGTTAAACGTACACAGCACGTAAACGGCACACCCTGCCACACTCCGAAAGGCAGCTTGCGTGTTACTAATGTAAATGTAGATGAATGTTACAGTTTATGAATATTTCGATCGTTGTAACTGTCTGAAATGGGTCCTTAAGGTATTCCCGAATGCGTGATTGCGTATTTATGCTAAATGGACTAACAAATCTAGTTAATTTGCGTGACCCAGATGATGAAATGATGAATTGGTGGGAATTTCGTACACGACCTTCGAGTTACGCCCTTCCGATAGGCATTCCGAAGCAAAGCAATGCTCATATCGTACTGGTTAGAAATCAAGCATAAGAAATGCCACGTTTCTTCCATGTGTGTTGTGTTCCCGCTGTGCGTCTTCTTATGAAAGCTGATTTACTACCATCATACTGGACTTAGTCGAATAGTGAATAATTTATTAGAATTGACAAGCTTAAGTAGAATTGGAGTTTTTTCAATGTTAATGCAAGACTTTCATCGATACAAAGTTTAGTAACAACAGTGTCTTTCCGTTGAAATGTCTCAGAAAATAATTTTCATTTCTCATTTTCTTCATATAAATTCCTCCAGTTATGCTTTCCTATGGAACTTTTTTGAGATATTTGGATAAAAGAACAAGCTGTGTATATTTTGACTACAATTATGCAAATAAATACTATTCAACTATGGAATTAGTCGTCATGGGATCCGGTTGTTTACAACCACAAAATATCACAAAATGTTTGTCTACTTTATCAAAATCCTCACAATTTCAAATCGAAAGCAATTTTCCACGGCCAAATAAAAAATTTTCATTCAATTTCTCTTCTTTTGGTGCTTATCTCGATTTCGTACGGCTATTCTTTCTGGTTTAATTTTGCGAATGAGATAAACCATGCAAGCGATAAAGTGAGCTTTACATGCATTTCTTATGGAAACAGTTTTAAACGACTGGAATAAAACCGGGAATAGTTAGGCGAATAAAAAGTAGGTTATTATCTGTCCGGGGAAGACATTTAACAATCTTCAAAGTTTGAAAGTTGTGCGACGTCTGGTTCTCGAGTTTTGGGCGAACCTACACACATACAAGTTTTCTATTTTATATGTAGGATAATTAAAAGGAAGGTATCGAGAAAATATCTGTCGAATGCGGTGAAACAGAGGCCGAAGAGATGCACGCAGCTTGAAGAATAAAAAGGGAATGTATGAGAAGATGTGTGTCCGAAGCAAAAGATGTTAGGATTGAGAGTCGAGGTTTGTGACTGAACAACGCAAATAATATGCATCCAAGAAATGGCTTGACTGATATTTATGGGATATTTAAAATGAAATAATCAGCTAATAATAAAAAAATAGCTCAGCTATAGTTGAAGTTGAAATTTTGTTATTGATTGAATGTGTTAGACAATATTGCGCAGATAAGCACTGTGACGCGTATATCCTTGAATGTTATTTCAATTTGCAATATGTTTTCGTTCTACACTTCACCTGTTACAAAGAAATCTTATGAACTGAAGTGTAATCTGAAGAGGTATTTGCAATATGTTTCTGCTCTATACTTCGCCTGTTACAAAAAAATTATATGGACCGAAGTGTATATTCTCTTCTATTAATTGCTAGCAATTATAAAAAATGTGATGATTATTCTTTCGAGTTAAATTTACTTTTGAAAATTTGGTGCTATATCTTGCTACAATTGCATGATTATTTAATATTAATGCAATTTTATCTTCATTGTATTTCTATGCTAATCAATTGGAAATTAGTTTAGCTTTTAAGTAGCTGATTAAATAAATACCATTCAATGAACTTAATTCATTCTTTCATTATTGCTATACAAATGAAGAAATATCGATGGCACCTACTCATTAATCGATGGAATATCTTTAAATGTACTGAACGAATATTTCACTCGGTGGAATGAGCTATTTAGCTCACCAATATGGTTACGTTTACCTGTAATCAATGCTTGCGTTCTTTATTTTAGAAATTAATTTCTTTTTGAGGGCCCAGTTATTCCCAATTCGATCACACGTTTTCAACAGAGTAGGGGTTGAGTGAAAAAAACTGAAATGATTTATGGTATCTTAGTTTCGAACTTTCTCTATCCGTCTAATCAGATTCATTTTCGATTTTAAAATATTCGGTGTTATCATATTTAAAATATACAAACAATAATTCAAAATGAATAAAAATTATCTGAGCAAAAACAAAACAACTTCGATAAATCGCGCCAAAAGGCCAATTACTGCATGACGTGTGGAAAGTAATTAAACCGAGCCTATCTCTTCGCTGCTATTCCCAAACGTTTTAGAACATTTTTCTTTTACTTTCAACTTTTAACCATTTTCCGGAAAAGGCACAATAAGGAATAAACCTGGGAAACAGTAAATATATGCGTCATATGCGTGTTTGTCAAAATGGTATGTTGCATTTAATGTTCTTTCGTCTTCTCATAGCGACTTTTCGCAGGTTTATTTCGTCTTCTTCCCTATTGAGGTTTTTCTCTTGTGGTTTTTCTTGAGGCTAAAATATCACTCAACCTTGGCTTTTTAGCCTGGAAACCTCTATATCTTTGTTGGAATCACTTTTGCTTTTTATTTTCTTCGACCTTTTCTTGCTAACTTATCATGTTGCTCTCGGAAGGTTAAGAGAAATATTATTCCAAACATTATATAAATACATACAATTCTTTCTGTGTGTAATGTTTTCTTTATAGACTAGGTTATTTATGTAATAAAGGAAAGAGTAACTTCGTCCATTACACTTATTGTAGAAATCGTCACATAATTGACATATCTACACCTGGATGTGGCTAGTAAATGAGTTAATAGCAAGGGCTTACTATAAAATCCGTGAGGCATAGGATTATAGTTCCTGTACTCTAATCGATCTTCAGTGATTCTGGGAGAATGGATTAAGTAGTCTGAGAACCATGGCCGGACAGAACCCGAAAATTCTCGGTAAGCAAGCCTTAGTTACGGCGCCTGTTATTGCTAATATAAAAAACACACGTAAAAAATTCGAATCTCCTTAGAGGTCGGAATCCGTCCGTAGCAGAATATCAGGCAAATTATACGTCTCGATGCTTTTCTCTCATGATTATCTATCCCAAGGAAAACTTAACTATGACTCAGCCTCTCCTTCCACTGTTTCACATCGACTTATCTTCGAGGTAACAAAGAATTTCTTCGGTGGTAACGCTCTGTGGATTTCGGCCTTTGAGATGTGAGTATCTCTAAAGGTGAATACACGACATTTTCTATCCGTAAATAAAGACTAACGGAACATAGGTTGAACCGTTTTCCAAGTATGCACGATTAACATATTTTGAAATAATCTTGGCCGATTGATGCTTATTGTATCTCAGCCGAAAATAAAGTAACCACACCCCGATGTGGAAACGGCCTCTCACTTTCGAGGGTTTGATGAGTTCTAAATTAGCAATATAGCCTTTTCTAGAGTGAGTTTTCCACCTCCATTTAAAGGAAGAGGTTAAAAGAGATTTAAATGGGAAGAGTGAATATATCAATTATTTAGATTACACAAGGGTTCAATTTAAGTATAATTTATCAACATTTTGCTGCGTTAGAAATTCTGAAATTTAGTGGCGAAGGCTTTGAAATGAGACGCAACACACTTGGGATGAAATGTCGGGACAGCGGGTTCGAAAACGGGACGTGCGGATTGTCGGATTTTTTGTTATGGATACTCGAGCTTGGACTCGAATAAAATCTAAACCAGGAATCTCAAAGAAAAACGGGTTACACCAAATTTTAGCTTGTTTTATTCTACGTTTCACAGTGCAATGCAAACATTTTTGTTTACATCCGGTTGGTATGTTTTTACAGGTAGAACGAAAAAAGTGCCCGTTTTTTCGCGCTGTGCACCGGAGCGCTCACTTTCAAAATTGATATCACAAAAAGCATTAATGCAATTGATACGAAATTTTGACGTAATATGAGAATACCAATGTTTTAATTAAATAAAAAGTTTCAAATTAATTCCGTTATGTGATAAGAAGTTGTTGTCGATTATGTAAAACAACAGGGAAGGAAATA
>KZ308551.1:648536-685207 GCA_000376725.2 Ladona fulva
GGTACAGACACTGCGTGGACTACCTTTCGTCAGGCCCCTACCTATTGACCATCCTGGCATGGGTGACCCTACCAGGAACATAGTTCCCGCCAGTTACGCTCTCTAGGTCATAGGAACACGCAAGCCCTTCCACCACGACAAGGTTGTAGTCCAGAGAAGGGACTATATATATAGGTACTATATATTAATTATATCCAATTTATACTGACAACAGCTTGAATGGAAGAAGAAACTTTAAAGTATCAATTTCGCAAAATAAATACGTTGTTTATTTAGATAGTAAAATTGGTACGGGATCGCTAATTAGAAGAGAGGTGCCCAACTCATCTCCCGCTACGATGTCATTCGATACTAAACTTTGATTGCGATCAACTCCTCCCGAAGTTTATTACCGTCTTATTGACCGTTCTTTATCGATCAAATATCTCTGAACGATAGCAATCAATGATCTACCCTCCGGAGTATCACAAAAGACGTGTAAAAGTTGCCCTGAAGGAAGTTCAAACTTCTGAACAAGGATTTGAGCAAGTTTTTCCCTAAAGATTGGTATTCCATCAACTAATGTGCATAAAAATATCAGTCACACCAACACAGCGATACGTAATGGATGGATTCACGATATAAATTTAATTTCACCTTACTAGTTACGGCGACGTGTTAAAAAGGTAATTATAGAATAACTATACCCTCAAAAATAATAAATAATCGAGTAAAAACATTATTAGGTGAACATTAAAATTCTACAATCAGTGTGTGAATTTTAACTTGGTTTTAGTAATAAATTAAAACGCAAATATCCTGGGGAGTTCGTGAGTGCATCACATAGGATAATTTTTCGGAAAGAGCAGGATGGTCTTCCTCGATGGAATATATATAATTGTTGATGGTGTCTACAAATTTTTCACATTTAAAAAATTTCTGCAATATAATTACAATTTTAAAAGTAAATGTATTGTGGAGAAAAAAAATAATACACTGGGGTAAAATAGCGGTGAATGGAAGCAACGCGTTTTTCCTGAATTCGAATCACTCTTACTTAAAAATAATCTTTTTGGCGACTTGAATCCAAATATTTCGGTGATCACGTCATATGAGACCATTAATTTGCTTCCGAACTAAAAGTAGCACATTTGACAAAATACAATATCTTAAGCTGGAATATAATTTTTATTGACGCAATTTTTAAAACGACCTTTTCCCTGTTTTAGGACAGTTGTTTTTCAGCTCTTTAATTTCTTAGAATTCTCTCACAAGCCCGAATGACAGTGTAGTTAGGGTGAATCATATTATTTACGGTTAATACATACGGTTAATTTTATTTTTTCTATAAATACTGCAACAATACAGATTAATTTCTATAAATAACGTAACCATGCTTCGATGGGGCAGTTTCATTGGGCGCTAGCAGTGAGATAGGAATCTCTATAAGATAAAAGAGTTAAACAATGGCTTAATTTACTTAATAAGTTCAGGAAAAGTAAGGTTATAAAAGACGTAGCAGAAATTATGCATCCTCTCTGTTACATAGGCCGTTTGATACTGAAGTCAGAGAAGTAGATTCTAGAAATAGTAATTTCAATTATTTAATTTTTTCCGGCACCCCCTTTACACACGGAAATGCGGCTTGCAGGGTAAATATGTAGATGTAAAACAGTTGGGTATTCAAACACGTTCCATTCTTCCTTTCGAAGGAACCTCCTTCAGATCACTTGCGATATTATTCCTAGATTTTCATTATTATTTTTTCAAAGGTGAATAACCTTACGACCAAGAACAGTTGAGTGCAGCCGAGAAATAAATTTCAAAACTATTAATTACTCCGGTTAGCTTATTTCCGGTTGTTCGCTCATTGAAAAAATAATCAAAGCCAACAGATTAACAATTAATTAGGTTCACTCCGATGGAGATTTGCAGATTGCCGTATTAAAGTAACTGAGACGAAACAAAAAATTTCCATTTATTGCCGTTGCGATGTGGTTCAGACATTCGTACCTTTTTAAATCTCTGCGCTGAAGAGAAATTTTCTGCCTTTCGAAGTAGTTACGAAGAAGGTAAACATCTATTCTCGCCAGGATTAAGGCTAAAAGTGGAATTTTACTCTTCCTGATTTCGTAATTTTATCAGTCTTTGATATCAACCTTAAGAGATAACGTTCTTATCATTCGTAAATAATAAACAGTGATAACTCTAGCATATCGAGATCTTCAAATATTTCAGGTTTTCGATATGAATTGGAAAAATTATATATCATCCTTCTGTCTTTGTGGATCTATGTGTGAACCTATGCCTTCCGAAATCGTAAGTCTGAGAAATGATGGATAGCAAAGAATCAACAAATGTGACCCCGATATCCCAGGCAAATTGCGCAGAGACGAGAATTATCTCTAATTTCTCTTTCAATCGACGGAAAAAGTTTTTCTGTTGCTATTTGTTTTCAGAGAGTCAAAAGAAACGCATCGGTATTTTCTGTATTAGTGTAACAAAAAAGCAGAAAAATGATCGCGATTTACTTTGCAACATTCTAATTCCAAGGTTTCAGTTATCATTAACGTACGTTATCGTACGTAAACGTGTACGTTATTTACTCTTGTATGATAAATCACAAACGTTTGCTGTAAATAATAGTGTTTAAATAAAACAAGTCGCAAAGGAAATAGATACTACACTTACATTGTCTCACAGAAAACGTCGTTAGGTAGTCCCCAAAAACAGGTATTGTAAAAGGCATTCATTTTTCACGCGGTCATATTACAATATCATCATCCGTTTCCAATCTACAATTAAATGCATACATCTCCGTTCCTTATAAAGAGAGAATGACGGACTTTTTAATTGTAGAAATACGTGCAATGTTTACGTTGATGTGTTGCATCTGAATACGAATTAAACTGCAAAGAATCCCGAGTAAATGACTATCGCTAATTTTTTTCCGATTAAACCTAAGTAGTTGAAAATATTTATGATTTTGATACGCTTGGGTTATGTTGAAATGTGCCTTTTTCATACGGGAGTGCCGATAGTAATAGTCTCTGAGGAGGTTTTGAGCCATGGATTAATAGTAAATTCGCCTACATACCTGGGTCGGGCGAACTTCTTCTCTACATATAATTAAGATGGAATCAGATTTATATTCACATGAATTGCCTGCGAGTCACCAATTGAGTGTGGAACTGTAAAAGTTTAAACAATTATCATTTACCCCCCTTAACCTCGATATTTAAAACCCATATTGGCTCTGGGGGTATATAGCACCCAAAACCCCTGATAAGGCTACGCCACTGTCTCAAATATTGTATCGATTCAGTAAAGAGTTAGTATTCAATTGTGATTTGGATCTATACTGTTATAGAGCGCATACCGCATGAATTCACTGTGAGATTCTAATTCCTAATTCTCACCAATGGAATTAATTTTTTTCTCTCTGTTTTTTATTTAATCCTATAAATCCATTTATCCTTTTATCATATATATTTCGTCGCCTTCTTCAATCCGTACGAGTTCTGTTTTCTCATTTGCTCCTAACTCTTGCGAGTCATTTGATAATGCTATAGACCGCATATGATACGAATTCTCCTTGAGATTCAAAGTCCTAATTTTCACTAATGGAAATATCTTTTTTCACTTTCTTGTTTATTCAATCCATCAAACCAATCTGTTCTTAAATCACATTTATTTAGTCGCCTTCTTAGATCGGTTTGAAGCTGTTTTCTCATTGTTTCCTAATTTATATGTATCTTTTGATACTTCTTTTTTTAATCTGCTTTTTCGCATACCTACTAACATTGGTCTAAATCAAGGACCATATTATTGTAAAAGAAAAGAAAATCCGACGCGAAAGCATCTTAGATTAATGCCAATCGTGCATTCAAAACTTCACGTTGCCGTTCAGAGTCAAAGTAAATGTATTGTGGAGAAAAAAAATAATACACTGGGGTAAAATAGCGGTGAATGGAAGCAACGCGTTTTTCCTGAATTCGAATCACTCTTACTTAAAAATAATCTTTTTGGCGACTTGAATCCAAATATTTCGGTGATCACGTCATATGAGACCATTAATTTGCTTCCGAACTAAAAGTAGCACATTTGACAAAATACAATATCTTAAGCTGGAATATAATTTTTATTGACGCAATTTTTAAAACGACCTTTTCCCTGTTTTAGGACAGTTGTTTTTCAGCTCTTTAATTTCTTAGAATTCTCTCACAAGCCCGAATGACAGTGTAGTTAGGGTGAATCATATTATTTACGGTTAATACATACGGTTAATTTTATTTTTTCTATAAATACTGCAACAATACAGATTAATTTCTATAAATAACGTAACCATGCTTCGATGGGGCAGTTTCATTGGGCGCTAGCAGTGAGATAGGAATCTCTATAAGATAAAAGAGTTAAACAATGGCTTAATTTACTTAATAAGTTCAGGAAAAGTAAGGTTATAAAAGACGTAGCAGAAATTATGCATCCTCTCTGTTACATAGGCCGTTTGATACTGAAGTCAGAGAAGTAGATTCTAGAAATAGTAATTTCAATTATTTAATTTTTTCCGGCACCCCCTTTACACACGGAAATGCGGCTTGCAGGGTAAATATGTAGATGTAAAACAGTTGGGTATTCAAACACGTTCCATTCTTCCTTTCGAAGGAACCTCCTTCAGATCACTTGCGATATTATTCCTAGATTTTCATTATTATTTTTTCAAAGGTGAATAACCTTACGACCAAGAACAGTTGAGTGCAGCCGAGAAATAAATTTCAAAACTATTAATTACTCCGGTTAGCTTATTTCCGGTTGTTCGCTCATTGAAAAAATAATCAAAGCCAACAGATTAACAATTAATTAGGTTCACTCCGATGGAGATTTGCAGATTGCCGTATTAAAGTAACTGAGACGAAACAAAAAATTTCCATTTATTGCCGTTGCGATGTGGTTCAGACATTCGTACCTTTTTAAATCTCTGCGCTGAAGAGAAATTTTCTGCCTTTCGAAGTAGTTACGAAGAAGGTAAACATCTATTCTCGCCAGGATTAAGGCTAAAAGTGGAATTTTACTCTTCCTGATTTCGTAATTTTATCAGTCTTTGATATCAACCTTAAGAGATAACGTTCTTATCATTCGTAAATAATAAACAGTGATAACTCTAGCATATCGAGATCTTCAAATATTTCAGGTTTTCGATATGAATTGGAAAAATTATATATCATCCTTCTGTCTTTGTGGATCTATGTGTGAACCTATGCCTTCCGAAATCGTAAGTCTGAGAAATGATGGATAGCAAAGAATCAACAAATGTGACCCCGATATCCCAGGCAAATTGCGCAGAGACGAGAATTATCTCTAATTTCTCTTTCAATCGACGGAAAAAGTTTTTCTGTTGCTATTTGTTTTCAGAGAGTCAAAAGAAACGCATCGGTATTTTCTGTATTAGTGTAACAAAAAAGCAGAAAAATGATCGCGATTTACTTTGCAACATTCTAATTCCAAGGTTTCAGTTATCATTAACGTACGTTATCGTACGTAAACGTGTACGTTATTTACTCTTGTATGATAAATCACAAACGTTTGCTGTAAATAATAGTGNTCATAATTTTTTTCACCTTCTTGATTTTATACTAACCTTTATCACTAAATGAACTTCTTCGAAACGAGTTAATTCATAAAGTAATGCATTCCATATTATGATGTATTTTGTGGATTTGAGGTTCCCTAAGCGATCGAAATAATAATCTTTACTGTAATTCATTTACTCAGTTCATTTTCTTTCCAGTCAGATTATCAGTTGGTTAAACGTACACAGCACGTAAACGGCACACCCTGCCACACTCCGAAAGGCAGCTTGCGTGTTACTAATGTAAATGTAGATGAATGTTACAGTTTATGAATATTTCGATCGTTGTAACTGTCTGAAATGGGTCCTTAAGGTATTCCCGAATGCGTGATTGCGTATTTATGCTAAATGGACTAACAAATCTAGTTAATTTGCGTGACCCAGATGATGAAATGATGAATTGGTGGGAATTTCGTACACGACCTTCGAGTTACGCCCTTCCGATAGGCATTCCGAAGCAAAGCAATGCTCATATCGTACTGGTTAGAAATCAAGCATAAGAAATGCCACGTTTCTTCCATGTGTGTTGTGTTCCCGCTGTGCGTCTTCTTATGAAAGCTGATTTACTACCATCATACTGGACTTAGTCGAATAGTGAATAATTTATTAGAATTGACAAGCTTAAGTAGAATTGGAGTTTTTTCAATGTTAATGCAAGACTTTCATCGATACAAAGTTTAGTAACAACAGTGTCTTTCCGTTGAAATGTCTCAGAAAATAATTTTCATTTCTCATTTTCTTCATATAAATTCCTCCAGTTATGCTTTCCTATGGAACTTTTTTGAGATATTTGGATAAAAGAACAAGCTGTGTATATTTTGACTACAATTATGCAAATAAATACCATTCAACTATGGAATTAGTCGTCATGGGATCCGGTTGTTTACAACCACAAAATATCACAAAATGTTTGTCTACTTTATCAAAATCCTCACAATTTCAAATCGAAAGCAATTTTCCACGGCCAAATAAAAAATTTTCATTCAATTTCTCTTCTTTTGGTGCTTATCTCGATTTCGTACGGCTATTCTTTCTGGTTTAATTTTGCGAATGAGATAAACCATGCAAGCGATAAAGTGAGCTTTACATGCATTTCTTATGGAAACAGTTTTAAACGACTGGAATAAAACCGGGAATAGTTAGGCGAATAAAAAGTAGGTTATTATCTGTCCGGGGAAGACATTTAACAATCTTCAAAGTTTGAAAGTTGTGCGACGTCTGGTTCTCGAGTTTTGGGCGAACCTACACACATACAAGTTTTCTATTTTATATGTAGGATAATTAAAAGGAAGGTATCGAGAAAATATCTGTCGAATGCGGTGAAACAGAGGCCGAAGAGATGCACGCAGCTTGAAGAATAAAAAGGGAATGTATGAGAAGATGTGTGTCCGAAGCAAAAGATGTTAGGATTGAGAGTCGAGGTTTGTGACTGAACAACGCAAATAATATGCATCCAAGAAATGGCTTGACTGATATTTATGGGATATTTAAAATGAAATAATCAGCTAATAATAAAAAAATAGCTCAGCTATAGTTGAAGTTGAAATTTTGTTATTGATTGAATGTGTTAGACAATATTGCGCAGATAAGCACTGTGACGCGTATATCCTTGAATGTTATTTCAATTTGCAATATGTTTTCGTTCTACACTTCACCTGTTACAAAGAAATCTTATGAACTGAAGTGTAATCTGAAGAGGTATTTGCAATATGTTTCTGCTCTATACTTCGCCTGTTACAAAAAAATTATATGGACCGAAGTGTATATTCTCTTCTATTAATTGCTAGCAATTATAAAAAATGTGATGATTATTCTTTCGAGTTAAATTTACTTTTGAAAATTTGGTGCTATATCTTGCTACAATTGCATGATTATTTAATATTAATGCAATTTTATCTTCATTGTATTTCTATGCTAATCAATTGGAAATTAGTTTAGCTTTTAAGTAGCTGATTAAATAAATACCATTCAATGAACTTAATTCATTCTTTCATTATTGCTATACAAATGAAGAAATATCGATGGCACCTACTCATTAATCGATGGAATATCTTTAAATGTACTGAACGAATATTTCACTCGGTGGAATGAGCTATTTAGCTCACCAATATGGTTACGTTTACCTGTAATCAATGCTTGCGTTCTTTATTTTAGAAATTAATTTCTTTTTGAGGGCCCAGTTATTCCCAATTCGATCACACGTTTTCAACAGAGTAGGGGTTGAGTGAAAAAAACTGAAATGATTTATGGTATCTTAGTTTCGAACTTTCTCTATCCGTCTAATCAGATTCATTTTCGATTTTAAAATATTCGGTGTTATCATATTTAAAATATACAAACAATAATTCAAAATGAATAAAAATTATCTGAGCAAAAACAAAACAACTTCGATAAATCGCGCCAAAAGGCCAATTACTGCATGACGTGTGGAAAGTAATTAAACCGAGCCTATCTCTTCGCTGCTATTCCCAAACGTTTTAGAACATTTTTCTTTTACTTTCAACTTTTAACCATTTTCCGGAAAAGGCACAATAAGGAATAAACCTGGGAAACAGTAAATATATGCGTCATATGCGTGTTTGTCAAAATGGTATGTTGCATTTAATGTTCTTTCGTCTTCTCATAGCGACTTTTCGCAGGTTTATTTCGTCTTCTTCCCTATTGAGGTTTTTCTCTTGTGGTTTTTCTTGAGGCTAAAATATCACTCAACCTTGGCTTTTTAGCCTGGAAACCTCTATATCTTTGTTGGAATCACTTTTGCTTTTTATTTTCTTCGACCTTTTCTTGCTAACTTATCATGTTGCTCTCGGAAGGTTAAGAGAAATATTATTCCAAACATTATATAAATACATACACTTCTTTCTGTGTGTAATGTTTTCTTTATAGACTAGGTTATTTATGTAATAAAGGAAAGAGTAACTTCGTCCATTACACTTATTGTAGAAATCGTCACATAATTGACATATCTACACCTGGATGTGGCTAGTAAATGAGTTAATAGCAAGGGCTTACTATAAAATCCGTGAGGCATAGGATTATAGTTCCTGTACTCTAATCGATCTTCAGTGATTCTGGGAGAATGGAATTGTAGTCTAAGAACCATGGCCGAACAGAACCCGAAAATTCTCGGTAAGCAAGCCTTAGTTACGGCGCCTGTTATTGCTAATATAAAAAACACACGTAAAAAATTCGAATCTCCTTAGAGGTCGGAATCCGTCCGTAGCAGAATATCAGGCAAATTATACGTCTCGATGCT
The DNA here is from genome assembly GCA_000376725.2 of Ladona fulva. Classification (NCBI taxonomy): domain Eukaryota; kingdom Metazoa; phylum Arthropoda; class Insecta; order Odonata; family Libellulidae; genus Ladona; species Ladona fulva. The sequence continues at coordinate 657,401 of KZ308551.1, forward strand.
TTTCTCTCATGATTATCTATCCCAAGGAAAACTTAACTATGACTCAGCCTCTCCTTCCACTGTTTCACATCGACTTATCTTCGAGGTAACAAAGAATTTCTTCGGTGGTAACGCTCTGTGGATTTCGGCCTTTGAGATGTGAGTATCTCTAAAGGTGAATACACGACATTTTCTATCCGTAAATAAAGACTAACGGAACATAGGTTGAACCGTTTTCCAAGTATGCACGATTAACATATTTTGAAATAATCTTGGCCGATTGATGCTTATTGTATCTCAGCCGAAAATAAAGTAACCACACCCCGATGTGGAAACGGCCTCTCACTTTCGAGGGTTTGATGAGTTCTAAATGAGCAATATAGCCTTTTCTAGAGTGAGTTTTCCGCCTCCATTTAAAGGAAGAGGTTAAAAGAGATTTAAATGGGAAGAGTGAATATATCAATTATTTAGACTACACAAGGGCTCAATTTAAGTATAATTTATCAACATTTTGCTGCGTTAGAAATTCTGAAATTTAGTGGCGAAGGCTTTGAAATGAGACGCAACACACTTGGGATGAAATGTCGGGACAGCGGGTTCGAAAACGGGACGTGCGGATTGTCGGATTTTTTGTTATGGATACTCGAGCTTGGACTCGAATAAAATCTAAACCAGGAATCTCAAAGAAAAACGGGTTACACCAAATTTTAGCTTGTTTTATTCTACGTTTCACAGTGCAATGCAAACATTTTTGTTTACATCCGGTTGGTATGTTTTTACAGGTAGAACGAAAAAAGTGCCCGTTTTTTCGCGCTGTGCACCGGAGCGCTCACTTTCAAAATTGATATCACAAAAAGCATTAATGCAATTGATACGAAATTTTGACGTAATATGAGAATACCAATGTTTTAATTAAATAAAAAGTTTCAAATTAATTCCGTTATGTGATAAGAAGTTGTTGTCGATTATGTAAAACAACTTTTTCTCGGTAATGGATGGACGTAAAAACTCGGGCTTGGTCTCGTTATAAAGCTCTTGGTAGGAATTTTCACAAACAATAACTTTGGCTAACTTCAACTTGACGATTTATTTTATACGAATCCGAGTTCTCACGATTAATATCCTCATTTGTTTATTAATTTTTAATTTCTTACCTTTCTCTTTGTTCTCTATCAATTCTAAATTATTCTTATTCTTATTCTTTTTTCCTCGTTAGATCTTGCATTTTCATCTGTCTTCTTACTTACATGAAATCACTGTATATTCCTTATTTTATTAATCAAAAGATGCTTATATCTGTATCATCTTAGGTAAATTGTTTTATTTTTAGTTGATTTTCATTGAGTCATTTTCATTTATAATTTTTTACGTAAGTCTATGTTATTATTTATGCTTCTCTAATATTTTTAATTTGAGCCTTAGTATCTTAGTGGCGATGAAAAGTATAATTACAAATTGTGTTTGTATCACATACGTTTTATGCTGTCGTTTTTAATTTTCTTTACAATAACCTGACAGTTCATAGAATTTATCTAACTACTTTAATAATGGTTTATTTTATCCGTATGGTACGCAATTAGTAGTGTATATCATGATTATGTATGTTGCTTGTACCATCTTTTCATTTCTAGGTCATGATAAGGGCATTTGTTTATCACCTTTTAGATATTATTCTCAGTAGGTTTGTGCATGTTTTTCACTACCCCTTCTTTTTGGGTGTTCTCTGCAATGGATCCTTTTTCCTAACCTTCACTTAACTTTTTTAATTCACAAAAAAATTCTATTCCCTAAAAATTTAGATTACCTCTTACTATAGTTACTATATATATTACATAAGTGTTCTACCTTTCGGTAGGTCCATGTGCCCTAATATTCCCTATTCATAGCCCTTTCTTTCGCTACCTGGTAACTTACCCCATCCTTTATGTCATCTAACATCTTTTGCCTTTGCCTTCCCCTCTGTCTCTTCCCTTGCATTCTACCCTCTATTACATTCTTCAGCAATCCCTCTCCTCTCAATATCTGACCCACCCATTTCTTTTGTCGACGCTTAATTACTTCAATTAAAACCCTTTCCTCCCCAACCATTTCTAGCACCTCTATGTTTGTTTTTCTATCCACCCAGCTCACCTTCTCCATTCTACGCCACACCCACATCTCAAATGCCTCCAATCTTTTGATGTCCTCTTTTCGTAAGGTCCACGTTTCACACCCATATAGCAAAACACTCCATATCAAGGATTTTACCAATCTTTTCCTGATTCCTTTATCGAGACCCTTTGTCATTAATTCCCTTCGCTTCATAAAAGCTTCCTTGGCCAATGCTACTCTTTTTCGAACCTCATCTCCACACCTCCCATCCCAAGATAGAACACTACCCAAGTACGAGAATTTGTCCACCTGCTCTAGTTTTTCCCCATCGACCCTGATCGTTAATTTAGCCTTCTTTCCCTTAGTGAATCTCATTACCTTAGTTTTACTTACGTTAATTTTCATTCCATATTCCCTTGCCTTATCGTTTAGTGCATTTACTAGTATTTGTAAACCCCTTTCGGAATCGCACACAATAGCTTTATCGTCTGCATATCTTACTGACTTTACTACTTTCCCTCCAACTATCACTCCCTTGCTTATTTCTTCCCAAGCTTCATTCACCATTTCCTCTGCATATATATTAAAAAGCGATGGTGATAATGGGCATCCTTGTCTTACCCCTCTCCCTAACTCTGCCCATTCCGACTCTCCTTCAGTTATTCTAACTCGCGCTGTTTGATTTAAGTACAAATTTTGCACCAAACGCCTATCTTTCCAGTCCAACCCAATTTTCTTTAAAATTCCCATTAATTTTGGCCATTGAACTCTATCGAAAGCCTTTTCAAAATCGACAAAACATGCACATATATCCTTTTTAAATTCCAGGCTTCGTTCTACTAGCACCCTCATTACCCCGATTGCATCCCTCGTTCCTTTCCCTTTCTGAAATCCGAACTGGTCTTCTCCTATTTGTTCCTTAATTTTTCCTTCAATTCTTCTATTCAATACTCTTAGAATAACCTTTGCCGCGTGAGATATTAAACTGATTGTACGATAATCCCTACACTCAGAAGCATTATTCTTTTTCTGCAAAGGAATCAGGATTGTCTTAGTAAAATCCTCTGGCCATTCCCCTTCATCATAAATTTTTCTACATAAATTATAGAATTTCCTCTTACCCTTTCCCCTCAGGTTTTTAAGTAGCTCAACTGGTATCTCGTCAATGCCCGTTGCTTTGTTTCCTTTCATATCACGCAAGGCCCTATCAATTTCACTATCTAATATCCCAGGTCCAACATCATCATCCTCCACTTCTTGTTCACTTTCTAACATTATGTTTGTTGGCTTCATGTCCTTCCCATATAGTTCCTCGACATATTCTTTCCACCTTTCCCTTATGCTGGCTGGATCTCGTATAACTTTACCATTATTATCTTTTATTGTGGTTGTTCTGTTTCGTGTTTTATTTCCCGTTAACTGTTTCACCTTTCTATACATTAAATCGACCCTCCCACTTTCGTCCAGCTTTTCTATTTCGTTACATTGTCCCTTCCACCACTGTTCCCTCGCCCTATTTGTTTCCCTTCTCAGTTCGTTGTTGAGAGCCCTATACATTCTACGTCCTTGTTCTGTGTTAACCCTTTTCCATTTCCTTCTTTCCTCCATTTTATTTATCATTTCTACCGTCACCCATGGTTTCCTAATTTTGTTTTGTTTGACCCTTCCAATAGTTACTTGCGCACTATCCTTGATACTGTTTTTAATCTTTTCCCATTCTCCGTCTATAGTAAGTTCCCTCCCATTATCCTCTAAGGCCTTACTGACTGACTCTTGGAACTCTCTCGCTTTCCCATTTTTAAGGGCTTCAAGGTTCCATTTTGGTGTAATTTTTGCTCGAAATATCTTTTTAAACTTTAGCTCGGTTTTCATCATGACCAGGTTATGGTCTGAGTCAACATCAGCACCAGGGTAACTCTTTGAATTTTTAACACTATTTCTAAACCTTTTTCTTACCAAAATGTAATCAATTTGGTACCTATCCGTATCTCCTGGCTTTTTCCATGTGTACCTCCTTCTATTATGGTGCTGAAAAAGTGTGTTTGTGATACAGAGGTTATTCCTCTTACAAAAGTCTACTAATTTCTGTCCCCTTTCGTTTCTATTTCCTAGTCCGAACCCTCCCACTTCTTCTCCATCTTTGCCTTGCCCAACTACTGCATTCCAGTCCCCCATTACAATTAGGTTTTTATTGCCTCTAACCCTTCCCATTACTTCTTCTATTTGTTCATAAACAAGTTCTACTTCATCATCACTATGTTCGCTAGTGGGCAAGTACACCTGAACTATCACCGTGTTTACTGGCTCAGCCTTTATTTCTACTGACATAACCCGGTCGCTTATTAGCTCTGTAGCTATCACGGCTTTTCCCGCTTTCTTGTCTAGCACTACCGCAACTCCCCTCTGGCTAGAATTTCCCCCACTGAAAATTACTCTGACATCATCACTCCAGAAATCACCCCCATCCTTCCATCGCACTTCACATAGCCCTAGTATGTTAATGTTGGACCTCTTCATTTCTACCTTTACATTTTCCAACTTTCCTTTCCTAAGCATTGTCCTAACATTCCAGGTTCCCACCCTTGTTTCCTTGGCCATCTTCTCTCTTCTTTTCTTGTCGTTTCCTGGGTAAGGGTTTCGTGGAATGACGACCGAGATAGCCTTACTACTATCACTGCCGGGCACGACACTCCCCGTAGAGGGTTGAGTCCCGCTTACGCCACTTACAATATTCTTATATTGGCACATCATGATTGCTTGGGATAAGTGTGGTAGTCGAGGTGGTTTCCCATTGCCTTCCTCAACCTTTCTCTTAACGTGACACCACCATCACCCATAATGGCCGCCCCACTGGGGTACAGACGCCTTTGCAGCCGCCTCACTGAGGTACAGACACTGCGTGGACTACCTTTCGTCAGGCCCCTACCTATTGACCATCCTGGCATGGGTGACCCTACCAGGAACATAGTTCCCGCCAGTTACGCTCTCTAGGTCATAGGAACACGCAAGCCCTTCCACCACGACAAGGTTGTAGTCCAGAGAAGGGACTATATATATAGGTACTATATATTAATTATATCCAATTTATACTGACAACAGCTTGAATGGAAGAAGAAACTTTAAAGTATCAATTTCGCAAAATAAATACGTTGTTTATTTAGATAGTAAAATTGGTACGGGATCGCTAATTAGAAGAGAGGTGCCCAACTCATCTCCCGCTACGATGTCATTCGATACTAAACTTTGATTGCGATCAACTCCTCCCGAAGTTTATTACCGTCTTATTGACCGTTCTTTATCGATCAAATATCTCTGAACGATAGCAATCAATGATCTACCCTCCGGAGTATCACAAAAGACGTGTAAAAGTTGCCCTGAAGGAAGTTCAAACTTCTGAACAAGGATTTGAGCAAGTTTTTCCCTAAAGATTGGTATTCCATCAACTAATGTGCATAAAAATATCAGTCACACCAACACAGCGATACGTAATGGATGGATTCACGATATAAATTTAATTTCACCTTACTAGTTACGGCGACGTGTTAAAAAGGTAATTATAGAATAACTATACCCTCAAAAATAATAAATAATCGAGTAAAAACATTATTAGGTGAACATTAAAATTCTACAATCAGTGTGTGAATTTTAACTTGGTTTTAGTAATAAATTAAAACGCAAATATCCTGGGGAGTTCGTGAGTGCATCACATAGGATAATTTTTCGGAAAGAGCAGGATGGTCTTCCTCGATGGAATATATATAATTGTTGATGGTGTCTACAAATTTTTCACATTTAAAAAATTTCTGCAATATAATTACAATTTTAAAAGTAAATGTATTGTGGAGAAAAAAAATAATACACTGGGGTAAAATAGCGGTGAATGGAAGCAACGCGTTTTTCCTGAATTCGAATCACTCTTACTTAAAAATAATCTTTTTGGCGACTTGAATCCAAATATTTCGGTGATCACGTCATATGAGACCATTAATTTGCTTCCGAACTAAAAGTAGCACATTTGACAAAATACAATATCTTAAGCTGGAATATAATTTTTATTGACGCAATTTTTAAAACGACCTTTTCCCTGTTTTAGGACAGTTGTTTTTCAGCTCTTTAATTTCTTAGAATTCTCTCACAAGCCCGAATGACAGTGTAGTTAGGGTGAATCATATTATTTACGGTTAATACATACGGTTAATTTTATTTTTTCTATAAATACTGCAACAATACAGATTAATTTCTATAAATAACGTAACCATGCTTCGATGGGGCAGTTTCATTGGGCGCTAGCAGTGAGATAGGAATCTCTATAAGATAAAAGAGTTAAACAATGGCTTAATTTACTTAATAAGTTCAGGAAAAGTAAGGTTATAAAAGACGTAGCAGAAATTATGCATCCTCTCTGTTACATAGGCCGTTTGATACTGAAGTCAGAGAAGTAGATTCTAGAAATAGTAATTTCAATTATTTAATTTTTTCCGGCACCCCCTTTACACACGGAAATGCGGCTTGCAGGGTAAATATGTAGATGTAAAACAGTTGGGTATTCAAACACGTTCCATTCTTCCTTTCGAAGGAACCTCCTTCAGATCACTTGCGATATTATTCCTAGATTTTCATTATTATTTTTTCAAAGGTGAATAACCTTACGACCAAGAACAGTTGAGTGCAGCCGAGAAATAAATTTCAAAACTATTAATTACTCCGGTTAGCTTATTTCCGGTTGTTCGCTCATTGAAAAAATAATCAAAGCCAACAGATTAACAATTAATTAGGTTCACTCCGATGGAGATTTGCAGATTGCCGTATTAAAGTAACTGAGACGAAACAAAAAATTTCCATTTATTGCCGTTGCGATGTGGTTCAGACATTCGTACCTTTTTAAATCTCTGCGCTGAAGAGAAATTTTCTGCCTTTCGAAGTAGTTACGAAGAAGGTAAACATCTATTCTCGCCAGGATTAAGGCTAAAAGTGGAATTTTACTCTTCCTGATTTCGTAATTTTATCAGTCTTTGATATCAACCTTAAGAGATAACGTTCTTATCATTCGTAAATAATAAACAGTGATAACTCTAGCATATCGAGATCTTCAAATATTTCAGGTTTTCGATATGAATTGGAAAAATTATATATCATCCTTCTGTCTTTGTGGATCTATGTGTGAACCTATGCCTTCCGAAATCGTAAGTCTGAGAAATGATGGATAGCAAAGAATCAACAAATGTGACCCCGATATCCCAGGCAAATTGCGCAGAGACGAGAATTATCTCTAATTTCTCTTTCAATCGACGGAAAAAGTTTTTCTGTTGCTATTTGTTTTCAGAGAGTCAAAAGAAACGCATCGGTATTTTCTGTATTAGTGTAACAAAAAAGCAGAAAAATGATCGCGATTTACTTTGCAACATTCTAATTCCAAGGTTTCAGTTATCATTAACGTACGTTATCGTACGTAAACGTGTACGTTATTTACTCTTGTATGATAAATCACAAACGTTTGCTGTAAATAATAGTGTTTAAATAAAACAAGTCGCAAAGGAAATAGATACTACACTTACATTGTCTCACAGAAAACGTCGTTAGGTAGTCCCCAAAAACAGGTATTGTAAAAGGCATTCATTTTTCACGCGGTCATATTACAATATCATCATCCGTTTCCAATCTACAATTAAATGCATACATCTCCGTTCCTTATAAAGAGAGAATGACGGACTTTTTAATTGTAGAAATACGTGCAATGTTTACGTTGATGTGTTGCATCTGAATACGAATTAAACTGCAAAGAATCCCGAGTAAATGACTATCGCTAATTTTTTTCCGATTAAACCTAAGTAGTTGAAAATATTTATGATTTTGATACGCTTGGGTTATGTTGAAATGTGCCTTTTTCATACGGGAGTGCCGATAGTAATAGTCTCTGAGGAGGTTTTGAGCCATGGATTAATAGTAAATTCGCCTACATACCTGGGTCGGGCGAACTTCTTCTCTACATATAATTAAGATGGAATCAGATTTATATTCACATGAATTGCCTGCGAGTCACCAATTGAGTGTGGAACTGTAAAAGTTTAAACAATTATCATTTACCCCCCTTAACCTCGATATTTAAAACCCATATTGGCTCTGGGGGTATATAGCACCCAAAACCCCTGATAAGGCTACGCCACTGTCTCAAATATTGTATCGATTCAGTAAAGAGTTAGTATTCAATTGTGATTTGGATCTATACTGTTATAGAGCGCATACCGCATGAATTCACTGTGAGATTCTAATTCCTAATTCTCACCAATGGAATTAATTTTTTTCTCTCTGTTTTTTATTTAATCCTATAAATCCATTTATCCTTTTATCATATATATTTCGTCGCCTTCTTCAATCCGTACGAGTTCTGTTTTCTCATTTGCTCCTAACTCTTGCGAGTCATTTGATAATGCTATAGACCGCATATGATACGAATTCTCCTTGAGATTCAAAGTCCTAATTTTCACTAATGGAAATATCTTTTTTCACTTTCTTGTTTATTCAATCCATCAAACCAATCTGTTCTTAAATCACATTTATTTAGTCGCCTTCTTAGATCGGTTTGAAGCTGTTTTCTCATTGTTTCCTAATTCATATGTATCTTTTGATACTTCTTTTTTTAATCTGCTTTTTCGCATACCTACTAACATTGGTCTAAATCAAGGACCATATTATTGTAAAAGAAAAGAAAATCCGACGCGAAAGCATCTTAGATTAATGCCAATCGTGCATTCAAAACTTCACGTTGCCGTTCAGAGTCGATCTTCAAGCCGATAGGGTGAGCGACCGATTCGTGAATGTTTTCGTTGCCGATTTGAGTGATTCACTCGCGCGATCACGATTTGCGACGGTGAGCGTGAACTTCCGAAATTTGTTCGTGACTCATGAGTGCCTCGTAAACACCCATTATCATCCGATCTAGGGCGCCGTCGGTTTCCTAGTTATTCTCCGTCTGTATTTTTTTACCAGATGCGTCCGGGTCTCCTTGGAGATCTACCGCCCAAACAACAGCTGCTTGACGCAAGTTTTCGCTACTGGGACTTCGCTACGAGGACTTTCGATTCCATCGAAGCAAAGTTCTTGGGGTCGAAGTTCGGTCTCGAATCGGTGTGTGCAATCGAGCTGCGTGGTGGGAACCTTTTACTAAGGGCGATATGGCTTCTTGGGAAACTATTTGCAACCATGGCATTTAATCTTTCTCCTTGACCGTCCTGTAGTCATTGTTTACGACAAATACTTCGGTAATGAGTGCAGAGGGACATTAGGAACTGTGGAACGGCACTTAATGATATGAATAAGCGATTTAAAAAAAACCATCCGTGATTTATTGGAGATGAGTTAGCCTTCTGTCACCATAGCAACAACGGTCAGATAAGCAAACATTGATACGAATACATCTATGATCTTGTTTTACACTTCTGCCTGACAATACCAGAGAAACCTCATGAACTTTCCTTCTGGTTTCCTCAAAAATTCAGTCTCGCGCAGCTCTTACGATTCCGTCTTGTCTGGCTACCAACTTTACCCTGTAACCTCTCCGATATATTTATAGTCTATTTCTACGCCAAGCATCCTTTGCACCCCGTGTCAGACCGCATCACGCACTGAAAACACGCGTCTATCACTGGTTACGTCAAACACATTACACCGAACTCGATTCGTGATTTCTTCAATGGCGTGTGCACGATCACGGATTTTCTCTAATTCGCATTATTCGCTCACTTCCCATAATTAGGCGCGAAAGTCAACGGTGGATCTTGCGGTGGTTGATTTCAATCAAATTTCAATTTTCCGGTCCGGGAGACCACCAGCGCCCCATGCAGACGTGCGGTGCTTTCGCGAACTGACATAACTCACCTCTTCGCATCCCCATGGAGACGGTGTAGTTGAGATCGGTGAACTCTAGGTCGACCGGAGCCCTTTGCGGGAGTCTGGAGAAGGTGGTGGTGGGTACGAGGGAGGGCTGGGTGTTGGCCGCGATGGCCTGCCCCCCTGCCGCGCCGGCTGCCGTGGCCGTCCCTGTCATTCCCGCAGCTGAGAGGACGTGCGATTGGGTGGAGGGCGGATGAGGGAATGCCGGTTCTCGCTCGCTCTCTCTCCCTCTCTGGATCCAATGTCCACGGCCTCCCCTCACAACTTATTACGACACTCTTCGATGCTAACGGCGGTTTTAATTAGAACTAAGGGATTTTCGGAGGGAGGCTTTTTCCGGCGGCGGCGCGCTTTCGTGAGGTGCGGACATCCATTTCGTCGTCTGCCTCCTCACGACGCGAATATTCGTCACGGAGAGGAAAGTTGTGACGTGAATGTTCGTCATCGCCGTTTCGGCGGTCTCCGTGATCCTACTCGTGATCTACGTCATGGATTGATATGGCGCGAAATTCCTTCAATACCGAGGAATGTAAGTAAACGTGACGATTGGTCTCTTTCGGAAATTCCTTATACATCCTCAGTGACAACGTCAGTACGTATGAAGATTTCGCTGAGGTTAAGGAAATTTCCGCGTAAACGCTGACTATGAAATTGTCTACCATGAATGCTAAACCATTATTCACTCGTGATTGTTCTGTCCATGCAGTTAGTCTAATTTTTGAAACAATAGCCAAGGAGAATCGCTTAAAGCAATGCTTCAGTTTATTCATCAATTTTAACAATAACTCTCCATGGCGACCATTTTACTAGATTTTATAATCGATGAATAACAAGGAAATATTTCCGAAAGTCGTTTGCATAGATTACATTGTATAGATTTACATCTCACCTGTAGTGAGAACAAAATTTGTTAAAATTAGACGGCGCGCCGTCTAATTTTTACCGCCGCGGCGGCTTGAGTCGTGAATCTCTATGCGTTGAAGCTATGTGTAACTGTTACCATGAATTTTCAGCGGATTTTATCTAAGATATGAACAGAAAAAAAGTTTATAACTATTATTCTAAAGGAAGAAAATAGCAAATCGATAAATTAAATTAATTTTAACAGAAATAAATGGCCGACATCCAACTTCATCTCGTCAGACTTTTGGTGTTAAGCAATAAACCGCCCTATACGGTTTTGAATGCATAGTATTAATGACAAGGCAGATTAGTGAAGGAAGATAAAGCCATAATGGCACGACGGAAAGAATACGTGTAAGACCTAGATGCTACGATATCACAGAAATAGCTAATTCATACAAAAAAGATTCGGAAGAAATTACACCATACAGAGACACTTGAAGAAAATCTTGTCACGCGGATGCTCATTCGCTGTCAATTTGAAGGGATGAATGAGTATTCATTATTTAATTGGTATTCTTTGCCGTACTTTGGCTCAAATCATCACATACTGTAAATTCTTATATTTTACTTCCGTATCATTGCAATCCTTCGGCGATAAACTAATCAATGGTTATCATAATTGTTTAGTTTTCTTTGATATTATTCCGGAGTATCCCATAAATGACAGTAGGTCCATTTGCCTCTCTTAGCTCAATACTTCTGAAAGGCACCTGTGTTTTGTTTCAGTCCTTTGTTTACAAAAAATTAAGAAATTTATACTTAGCAGGTGGTAGCTAGACCACTTTCTATCACATGAAAATTATTCATTGTATGTATTTCATCAGTTATCGAGGTCTCATTTGTAATTGGTTAATGAGTACGTTTATAAGTTATTTAGTTAGTGTCAAGTGGTGACAATCGTTAGTTATTATAGCGATTACTTGTTGATGGCGTTTAGTAACTGTTACGACCGATTATTTTTTTCAGGGGTGGTTATTTGAACTCTTGCCCGAAAGCTAAGGGTAAGAAACTATCCGAGCAGTATTTGGGAAGAGATAATGAATGAATCGCTCAAAACACTCACACCAATACACAAGGTTCTCCTCTCATTCATCTGACAAAGTGTGCGTGGCTAACACCAGCGGGCGTATTGCCATTGTTAGAAATACGAAAAACACATTTTACAAGCTATTTTAGGCTCATCTTTTCTTAGACTTCCTTTTTTACCACCAACAGAGTATCCTATACATTTGAGCGGCAGTTTTCTCAACTTGATCTACGAAAAAAAATTAACAGAAAGCAAGTTTCATAGGTTAATTAAAATCCCAAACTCACCCAATAGAGATCTGAATTCAAAATAATCATACGATTATATAATAAAAACTGCATACAAATATTAAAATTATGGATAGAAAATCTTGCAAAGAAAGTACAGCCTTTTGTAAATCAGTTACTTAAATCTTTAACTTTGGGTTGTCTAGATTGATTGTGACCGTGTTGCGTCACGCTTGATTTGTTAATCGGTTGTTTCTGAAATGAGCTAAATGTTCTTTAAATCTTGTCGCTAATTTTCGTTTACTTTGCCCGATACATACTGTCACATTCTTACAGATATCCGGATGCGATTCCAGATCAACGTTCAGTATGAATTCTCTCTTTTTAATTACTCTTTATTACTGTATTTATTTGTAAATACGTTGCAATTTGTCCCTCTGGCCAGGTGGTAACGCTGGATGTGAGTATAAATTACTCATTAATTTTGATCTCAGTTGCCTAGAATTCGCCCAAAGACGGAAGAGAAAAACCCCTCAAAAATTTTCTCGTATGGAATTCATTACATTTATAAACAATACATTATGGATTAACATATTATAAAGTTTTGCATTAAAGTAGCACATTTACAAGATAAACAGTAAAAATTTTGCATTAAATTAACGCATTGGAAAGTTATACAATAAAAGTTATGAATGTAAGTTATACATTACGACATTATGTAGAGTTTTAGATTACAAATGTATACATCAAATACACGGTTGGATATCCATATTGTACCATACATAATTATATTGTTTTAGCAATATCTAAGAAACAAAATAAAACGTCTAAGTACAATTGTACAATACAATATTCCTAGGTTTACTGTAACTTAGCTAAATATTATGAAATGTTACAAACTAAATCATGATAGGTCAAAGACGTGGAGGAAACAGCATTGAGGTTACGCAAAGAAAACTACAAGTCTTTAGATTTAAGTTCTTTTTGAAATTATTTACATTTTATGGCATTAGTATAAGAAATTCTCCTGGCAAAGCGATCCATCATCTACTTTGTCCAAACTTGCTTTACCTCTGAATTCGATGTTAAAGTTCAAAGACATCGTTGAAGAAGATCAAAAACCATATAAAAGAACGCCGATATGGAGAAGAAAACTGAAGGTTTTCAAAGGAAAACCCACGAGGGTTGGGGGGAAGCTTACAAAATAAAGAAAACCCGCGAAAACACAGAAATAAATAAGATTCAGCAAATAAAAATATTAATCAACAATATCAAAACCAGGAATAAATATAATGTTATATTATATGAAGAGCAGTAAACAATTCAGAATGATTTTCCAAAAATATTATCGATTGACGTAACTTTCTCGTCATTTTTGGTAAATTTCTCAGTGGTTATTTGTGTATTGCGTAAACAGTCACCATGGCAGCGGATTTATCAAAAATTCGAATTTCAGCTTCTTTTATCATATTTTCCCCTTTTTCAGTACAAAATATTTTGCTAATGTATTTAATTTCTGAATTTGATATCTAGATTTTCACGAAACTGTACGACTCGTATTTCCTGTTAATTATTTTTGCATCTTAAAACTTACTGATGCTATAATTCTATTCCAGTTGGATCATTTTATGTAAAGGATGTCGGAAAACGGCTGAGCGACCTTTAATCTGCAATACAGAGGACGACGGCTACCGATTACCACCTCCTGAGGCATTTCTAGAGAATGGCGTTGCGGTCTGTGAACTTCCATTTCTTTCTTTCCAAGTTCTTATCCTTTTTCCTGCGGTTTTGAGGCACAATTGGCAGAGAAATCAAACTGCCAAATTACTATACACTAATGTAGTTAATTTTCAATCTGCTATTGGAAATATGCGATTGCATATCTGCTCCGTCTATAGCAGAACATCGATCCGTAATAATTACCGTTCCTGTTTTCGCTCCGGTAAACCGAATTTCGATTACGTTCCGGTTTCATTCCTTCTGCTAACTTCGAGCCGATTCAAACCGGGTTTTTCCGCGTTGACCATTATAACATTATATTCTTGTGAAAGTTTGTTCTCTTGTTTCTAGCTTTTTTCATCAACATCGCGTCATACTGATATCAAAATTAAAAGAAATATTGAGTTGCAAGTCGTCATTACACATGTATAGTATGACTATTATATACTAGAGTTAAATCTGCGTTATTGGGAACCGTAAATTAGAGCGAAATAAATAACGGTTTTCGGTTTGGGTTCGTGATCTTAAATATCTATCGGTTCGGGTTCGGTTTTCACTCCGACAGAAATGACGGTTTTTCGGTTTCAGTTTTCGGTTCGGTTACGGTTCGATCCCTTAGTCTACAGAAGCATTATTTTTTATTGTTTATTGGAAAAAATACAACTGATCCTGCCTGCACGAATCCCGAAATAGTGTCAATCGCAAGAAAATCGAAAACTTGCGGACAAAATCGAATAATATTGTGAAGAAAATGCATGGAACATCTGGTAATTTGCTCCGGACATAAACTGAAAAGAGATAGAGGGTATTAAAACGCAATAATTGATGTTTCTGAAATATTTCTGCATGGTATGAACGTGGTTTATCGAACCTCATTTATATTAAATTACTTATTCGTAACACTGAAATTATAAAACGTTTTTAATATATCTGTTTAAATTATTGCGTTAGTACGAAGTATTCGTTCATAAAAAATAATCACTCTTCTTTCGCTAAATTATTTTATTCCCTTGCACGCCGAATTCAACATGAATGTCAATTTTAAAGTACCCTTTCCATTTATCATGGCCATAATACCTGATTTTAAAAATATATCCCTTCTAACACTCTTTTCTAAGGTCAATGTCGTAAATGTCGGAGATACCGATTCTAAGAAAATCTAACATTATAAATTCCTCAATTTACCTTCCATAGCGGAATTTTTGATTAAAGTTCCTTTGCTTTGAAGTGCAAACATGGGAGTGTATTCTTGGGGGAAGACGACTGTATCCGCTGAATGTGGAAATGTTTACTTACTCGCAACAATCGTTTCCTGGATAACCGTACCCATTGTTTAGTCAAGGCAGCTCCCACCATACCGTAACAAAAGACAAACTTAATTCTTAAGTCTTAAAACTTAAGTCAATTTAAGTTTTACCCTTGACATGTGGAACCTTTAGCGGTGCTATGGTTCCTGTGTAGTCTACTATTCTCGCGTAACTTTGTTTGGTATGATTCTATCCTACATACGATAATATATCCCCCTAGTATATTGAAATCAATCGGATTGCATGAGTTATCAGAGTGCTTCTGTATTTGAAATCTTATAATGTCAAATATTTATATTTAAGAAATACGTAATGGAAAAACCAGCGATTCGAACCAAGAACGAGACATTCTTTCAAAGAAGACATTTTTCAAAAATGGCTATGAAATGATAATCTGTTTGTCATCAAATACACGATGGAGATTCAAAATACTAAAATGCGGGGCAAAACTCGGAATCGGAGTGGATGTGTAGTTTAATGGATGAAGAATATAATATTTCGTACACGTATTTCTTTTATATTCGCATAGGCTGAAGAATTGTATTTGGATTAAGTTTTGTAGAATAGAACTAGGATTTAGGCGTGGACTAAATGTTCGTTAGTGCAATTATTGCGCGAAACAAGTTTGTGGAAATTATCTCAGGAAGAAGGTCAAATTGGTGCACCTAATACTGTAGTTAAAATCATCTTTTAACTTTATCTTTTATAAGAAAATATCATATTGGTTAAGGTTAACATCGACTGTTGGTTTTTGGTAAGATTTTCCGATAAACCGAGAAGTCATTTGTAACCAAACTAATTTATTCGGGAACTACCGGTTTCGGCTTTATAACCATCGTCAGGTTCACAGAACACTAACACTGTAATGTCATGAATTTCCACATGTTACCAAACTGTCCATTCGTTCAGCTGACTCTCTAATACCGATTATTAGAATGAAGATCGCGCCTTGGGCTGACTAATATTATGTAAGATAGAAAGCGCACATCTCAGTGCAAAGTCTTGGATTCATATAATACGGTATATCCGGTGAGTGGTTCACACCCCCAAAACATTGAGAGTTTTCAGCGAAGTGCAGCAGGAAGGAACTCAAGGGATTATGGACTATAGATCGTTCCTTCTGTGATATATTTGGAGCAGAATTTTTATTTTCTGAGCTTGAGCTACCGGTTGATTTTTGGAATTCATTATCACAGAAAATAATTAATAATCACCGTTAATTATTATGTATGTGCTGTTTAACAAAACAAATCGATGAATATGATTCGTGCTATACTTTAATTTGATTTTGGAAGGATAAAACGGACATGATATGAATCTAACAAGACCGGGACTACGAACCCGTCTTCCGCCATCAGGGCGATTGCTCTAATAGTTGAGCTATCTTGCCTGAACATTCCAAAAAATGCATACCTGAATATAAGAGATATAAACACGCAATTATTTCATTCAAAGATGTAACTGGTATTTGCCATTTTGTATTTTCGATGGAAATAGTTGTCACAAACTTGTCTAGAGGCTACTTTCAGTTGCAGAGCCCAGTATATTGTATAGTCAGAGCCATATTCAGGGTAACATACTGTTTGAGTACCTTTCCTTTAAAATCACCAAAGATCCTTTCCTTTAAAATCACCTTTAACCCTTCTTATAAGTTTTAAACGATAAATAAGAAACCTACTTTTAGTTATTTCCAGATAAACAAATAATAAATCCTCCTTGGACGAATTAATATAAAAATAACATAAGACATCTCTGTTCCCCTTCATCTTAAGCATAAAGCAATGCGCTGTTCGATTTTTATCTGAGGAACAGTACAAGTATTCCTTTAAATACATTGATGATATCTTCAGCAACGGATTCCTTATAACGGCTTCTAAAAACATCAAATTTATTATCAAGTGAATATGGGAAAATGTTCATTTTACTCCTTTTTTTTACTTGTCTGTGTATGCAATGGTATGTACTATTAGAAATAGGGTAGATAAAAAAGGTAAGTTTTTATCGAAGAATATGTAAAGGCGATAGGGAAGAAAAGTAGGATAATCTGTGTATGCACCATTTGCAGTGCACTCCACCAAGAATCAATTAGAAAAACTCGTCAAACTGCGTAAGCCGTAATTCAGGTTTCACCGAATAAACCATCTGGGAGTTTTGGAGCAATTGGCTTCATTTTCTCTTTCATATCTGCGGTGGAAATTGCATTTAATTTCCTTCAGTTCTATGCTATTCTATAGAAGAGCGACCTTTGTGTTTTTTCTTCTTTTTGATACTAGTGAACTAGATTTCTGAGCAACTATGCGCCGATTCGGGCAATTTCTTTTCATGCAATGGGTAAAACGGGAGCCGCGCCTTAACGTTTTGTCGGTACTTAAATTGAAATGATTTAGATTCTGATCGATTTTCGAAAGCTCTATCCCACGGATGATATTTAAGGTTGAGTGATCGAGTATCTTGAGCTTTACGTAAGATTTCAAAAAGCTCAAAATGTAGCGAAATTCTCCTTATATATTTATGGACAAAATATCGCATATTTAACAATAAATTACAGAAAACGGCACATTTTGAATTATACGCAGATATATGCATACATTTTCCTTGAACCGTATTTTAATGAATGGAATATGCTTCAATTACGTTTTCATCGAAAGTTGGAGGGAGATGGAAAAAAAGCATCTGCCCGCAAACATCTAGGTAAGAAACAAAGTTAACTCCATTTATTCACTTCCGTTTTTATCCTGACGATTGTCTCAAGTACACAACTTTGAAAATAATTGATTTATTATTATTGTTGTTGTTTTTGTGGTTTTATTGGTATTGTTATTATTGTTGTTGTTTTTGTTGTTTTTGTGGTATTATTATTATTATTGTTGTTGTTATTGTTGTTTTTGTGGTTTTATTGGTATTTTTATTATTGCTGTTGTTGTTGGTAATATTTATCTCAGGGACGTTGCCTCGATTTATGTCTGGAGGAGGGGGTACTGAGCAATGGGGTGAATATTTGCCTGCATTCCTGGGACAGGCAAACTTCTGCCCTAAATGCAATAAAGATGTAATCATATTTATATTTACATATATTCCCTGCGAGTCACCAGTGACGTTACACTAAATATTAAAAAATTATAATTTATCTCCCAAAACATCGATATTTTAAAACCCATTTTGGCTCTGGGGGGAGTATCCACACCCCCCAGGCTACGTCACTGCTTATCCTAGTATGATACACTTTATACTTATGTCTGTGCCTGTCTTCTGTTACTTTTTGAGAGTTTGTATATTTCGTTGTTTTTCTATGACATTTGCTGACATCACATGGTCTCTATTTCATCTGTCTTTCGGAAAACATTATCTAGGAAAGCCTTAATTGAAATCGAAAATTTTTCTCACGCGCGCTTAATGGCGTATTTTCTTTCGTCGATTAATCAATCGTGTTACTTAATCTAAGAATAAAATATGACCTCAGAGTTAGCAAACTATACACGTGGATGTCAGGTCTCTAATGCATGTGGTTAATGATATACATGTCGAGCAATCAAGTCATGTCATCGGGTTATATAACCAAGTTATTTGTGAGTTTCCGTGAAGTTTCAAACTTTAATACCAAACCGGAACCAGGGAATTTATTAAGATTTTGTTCTGAATTTTGTATATAAGAGCCATGACGGCATTGGTTTATATTATGAAATATTCCGTGGATAAGTGAGGCATAGGAAATTATAAATTAGAATTTGTTTTACAAAATTTACCGATAACCCAAAAAAGAAATCATCGCCCTATTTAATATGCACCGTCAAAGTGAGAGGCGAAAATGTTTGTCTTTATTAACAATGCCTCTCTCAGATAGATCCGTCTTTATAATATAACAATTCACCTCAACAATTGTTGTCATCACTCCACCAAAGCCACGTGCCGCAAACGAGTTCGATAGTGAGAATATGAATAAATCCTATCCCACAGAACGACGGAAGCGTAATATCAAGGTGGTGCAAAAGTTGGCAGCTTTATTTCGATGTAAAGTAGTGCGTTGCTATATCTTACATTATTACCGTGCAATACTAAATTTCAGGATATCCGTTCGTTACAAGGAGTTACCCTCATTAATCACTAAAACAGATAGTTACTTCTGGTCGTTCTTTCTGCTTAGCTTTAGAGAAGCCAATAGGGTAGATTAGGTAAGATGTTAATACACCCCCTGCCATACACCTCTGGCGGCTCGCGGGGTATAAATCTAAGTCCTCATAATGCGAATCCTTGTTCATATTTCTGCGTTTCCAGCGATTTAGTAGCGATCAAAGATAACGAGAAAGATTCCCTTTCACTTTTATTGGAAACCGCAGCATCCTTGGATTGATGAGGTCAAATGCATCACTCTCGATGCATTGCCGCGAGTACTGTAGTTCCACGCAGATCCACGCCAACTAAAAAGTATACAGTAATAGATTCGGATCCGTCGAAGCTTTTAAATGATGAAATTCAGAGGAGTTAACAGACTCTCTTCATCTACTTTAAATATTTATTTCAGTTCTTTCGTAGACGCAACTTCCATATTGAAATCAAACGTTTACGTACGCTGGAAGATAGGTATAAAACAAGGTGACTAGGGAAGGTTTCAAGGTTTCCTAAGATTGATTTCTTAAACATTCAAAGAATCCTGGTTGAAAGCGGACGGAACAACAATGCAAATTGTTCAAATTGTTAAGCTAGTGAAATAGGAATTAATTGAGTATTCTTGTCTGAGAGAGCTAGACTTTTATTCTTCTGTTTTTTCCGTCTTTATAAAATTTGCTTCGATTATTTCAAACCCGATGAGGTAGGGAAGTCGTAATACGTTTGAAATTTGATGATTTTGTAAAAAAAAGGATTTTCTCGGCAATTTCCCCGTTTAAGTTTTAATTTCAATTTACTGTGTGGCTTTTTAGGGCTTCTATATCTTACAGTATTGTTTTTTCATTTATTGTAGAGTAAACACCAAATTTTAGCGGTAAATTTAGCGTTCTTAATTGGAGTAAACGCTAATTTTAGTGAAGCAAACGCTAAACTTTATTTACATCCCTAAGTTCTAACTTAGGTTTTTAAACCCAAATACTCCTTCTTCTAGTTTTCTTCTTTGCCCTTTCTTCAAATGATCTCTTTTAAACATCATGTGAGGAATGGTTACATTTAAGAAGAGACTTCATAGTCTCAATCTCGCCCAAATAAAGTCGCATTATTATTATTATTATGATCATTTTTCTATAGCCCATTTATTGACTGAGAACCGTCCGTAAACGGACAAAGAAATTACCGTAAGGTCTCTTTCAGAATCACTTTTCATTTGTTTAATATTCGTCAAAGAAGCCAACTTTTACAGTCTCAATTTCGCCCTTATAAAAGCCTTTATATGAAATTTACACAATCAAAAATTAACATATTCAGGTATAACCTGGTGTCTTCATGACGACACTGGTTTCATTACACCGTAACATCATCAGGTGCCGTGATGTACGTAATCTAATATTTTTTTATATTTCGGAGTTTATTACATTATTTAAGTGCCCATTGTCACATCTGATGAATCTTTCTCCTTTCAACGCTAAATTACGTGTGATTTAAATAGAAAATTTTTATGAAATAGTTTTTCATTTAATTCAGTAAACATTTCACTGAATTTTATAATTATTAGGTGCGTAACAGCAGGGATTCATTCAACTATTGTAACTTTGAAAATCGTCTTTACTTTGGTCCAACCAACTTCGATCCTTCCCCCATGCTTTACGTAAAAGATTAGAATATTATGGATAAAAAAGTTTCTTCTCTTCGATTTATTCAGCCAAAACAATTAGTTGTTTGGGTTTCCTTTTCGTTTTTTTCTTAGCCGGTTACTCACAAGAAATCTCTCCAGTAGCATGACCTACTATAATAGAGTTTATACCTTTACATAGGCCGCAGTATTAATCCGTGTATAAGTAGGTCTTGACCTTTCCATCACGAACTTGACTTAAATCATCTCCGTGAGTGCGTCACGAACTCACGCTGGGAATACCCGCTTCACCTTCTAGATCTGTTTTCACTCTTCTTGTCTCCTCTCTTACGTTTTAATTGCTCGCCTCTGGTGTCAGAGGTCTCCTCGATACCCTCGGCTCGCATAATATTGCAATTTCGGTCATTTCTCTCCTAGGTGACTGCAATTTCAAAGAACGGCGACTTATTGCGAATCCCCGTCTCCTAACGACCAATTTGCATGTTCAAAATCACGACCAGAACATGCTTTAGGAGGTGATCTATGAGGCTCTTGCATTATCCTTAATTGTGTCCGTAATATGCTTGTGATAAACGTTTAAAAGCTTTTGAAGTGTGAGACTAGATGTTAAGATGATTCAAGGTGTGTCAAAATGGAATATTTCTCTCTATAGTGCGGTCCAGTTTTTCCAGCCAGAAGCGATGGCATACGAATGAATCAAACCCTATGTATTATACACCTTGCAGCGAAAATAGCCTCGCCCCAGGTTTCCTTGATGCCGAATTTCACTAAGGAAATTTCGAATCATAGTTTAAATTCGAAGATCATAACCGATTTTTTTCTCGTACCGTACTGACAAGAAAGACTGGAAAGCGGTATGATAGTGTATTTGGTGTGCAGGCGCACACACAGGGTGGGGGTTGACTGACGGTCTTAAGCCCCCCTAAAGTTTCTGCAAAATTTTTTTTCAGAACCAAATTCTCAAGTGTCTTATCGATAAATATATGTTTAATGAATAAATGTATGTTTAAAATATTTTGTTATGGGCGATACTTATATTATGATCAGAATCGATCCAATCATTGAATGATTTCGCATTATAACGTAAATGGGAAATTATTGGTTACAAAACCTTAGTTCAACCCCAACAATCGAAAATTCTGGATGAGCCCCTGTTCATGTATGATGTATTTGTTATATGTTTAAAATATTTTGTTATGGGCGATACTTATATTATGATCAGAATCGATCCAATCATTGAATGATTTCGCATTACAACGTAAATGGGAAATTATTGGTTACAATTCCTTAGTTCAACCCCAACAATCGAAAATTCTGGATGAGCCCCTGTTCATGTATGATGTATTTGTTATTTGTTGCCAACAATGAGAATTGATAATTTGATGGAGGAAGTGAAATAATTCAATGCCTCTATTGCTAGCAAAACTGGAAGATGCATATGACGAAAATGAGCATACTAATAATTCAAACAATGGAAGCGCAATCTAACAGTAAAAGAATGCAAAGCATCAACAATACTTCTCTTTTTCTCTAAAAAAAGTACAGCAATGCAGAAACTTTTTCAAACAATTGGTAGAATCCATCTTTAAAGGAATCTAAATCCCTGTAAATGAATTGTAATATATGCTATGGACCGTATATAGATATAAGAGCATGCCTGAGTCATACTTCCTGCTTTAGAAGAAAATATAGTCTGATTGATTAAGGAAAGGTATGAATACTTTGCAGGATAAAGTCCTGCGGCTGGTCCCAAAGGAATAACAAGTGTGAAAAATACATAATAAAAATGTTTTTCACACTTGTTATTTCCCTAGAGTCTGATTATTCGGCTAATTTACACATCGTATGGGATTTTCAGCTTCAGTTGTGCCTGAGCATTCTGATTCAGTAACGAAAGCCTCGGAATGTTACCTCACTCCTTATGTCTCATAGTGCGCCTCATTCCCTCTAAAATTTTGATAGCTGATGGTTGAGAGCTAGTGGATTCTACCAGCCGCCTCCACTTTTCAGGCATACCTGATAGCAAATACTGAGAGAGTTGGTTGAATAAATTAACATTTATTGTATTCAGTATGAATACTATTACATTTTTACACAATACAAAAATGATGTGAGAGCAGTGTATTTAATAATTTTATAAAATGTCATGAATTTTTCCAGTGGTGTTTAATTATTTATCTTGGTGTTTTATTAAGCCTTATTGATAACTACAAGTTCGGCTATCATTTACCACTTTTACTGACTCACTACATTACTCCTCTTCCGTACATCCAGGGCCGGCACTAGGTTGAACGTCCCACGCCTGCAAAGCCCTAATGGCCGCCCCAATTGTTGTGGGGAGAAAAAATGTATGTAGAAATGTACAAGAATGAAATGTATGCCTCTGACGGCTTGCCTACGCCGGCCCTGCGCACGTCCACCAATCCTATATTTAATTGTTTAGAAACTTAGACATTTTTCCTTTTAGTTTTTTTTTTGATTCAGAGTTTTGCCCATTGCGAGCTACCCGCAAAATATTGTGAACGGCTTAAATCATCACAGAGAAAGTAGGTCAAACTTGGCGGTATGTTTCTTGTCCAATGCAAGCGCGAACGTGGGTGAATGCAATCTATGCATCACAACAGTGATGATTCGCTGAAAGAGAACGTCTATGTTTATGATGTCTACAGACTGTTTGTCGTCTACAACAGTTTGTAGTAATTTGATGACTTGAATGTATAGTTTCAATCAATACAATATTTCAATCATATATAATAACGGTCTAATACAAAGTATTTTAGAATTTTAAAGCCTAATGTAGTATTTCCGTGTTCTACTTTATCATGTAATTCAGTATATTATTGCATTATTTAGTGTACTAATATCAGTATTATTGGTTTACCTCTGTAAACAACGCAACAATACAGACAGGTTTCCATAAACAACCAAAATACGATGGCATATTTTTATCAAGAGCGAGAAAATACAATACCCATTTTAAAGAATATAATTTTTCCTATACATTCCACACGACATTTAGATTTCCGCGATGTACCACATGCGGCATGAATACCATGAATTCTGTGCCACCGGATATCTCATGTAAACTGCTGCCCTCAGTTACGCAAAATAACAATACTAGATGTAAATATCCTTTTATCTTAAAAAGAGATTTACATCAAATACTTATTTATCTCAAAGGTGATAACAGGTATTCTAGTGCTTCAACTCGAATTATGTGTGATAAAGGTTTGATTCTACAGCTATTTCTGTTGATTAATGCTCCAATATGCCAATCTTAGTGGTGGATAGATATGTTAGTTGTTACTAAAGAGAGACAGAGGATTTCATAATTGTTTAAGAGGCCATGAAAGGAGAAGAGATTAATTAAAAACTATCGAGAATTCTTTAAAAGGGAGTGGAGTGGAATGAGGCAACCGTCAAGGATCTTGGTTGGTATATTTTATATTTTAGGTGACCATAGTAACTCATTTGACAGGTGACAGTTTTGGGGTCTTTTTCCCAAAAGACTGAACATAAATATTAATTTATATAGGTCTTCTGATTTCTGCTGCTGCTGTTTAGTTTAGAAAACATTATCCAAAGATATAAGAGAACAAAGGGTATTAACGAAATAGATATACTCAACACTGAGGCCGGTTTAAGCCTCAAATCCTCATCAGCCAGCTAAAGCTATGGAGAGAGAATCAGGATAGATGGGGAGTGAGGTAATTTGCCTTCGCTGTTCTCAGAGGTCAAAACGTTATGAGACCCTACGTAAGTGCATCACAATAAATAGCATTCAGGAATGATTTTCCAAAATGAATACCATCATTCACTTAATCATTAACTGGAGGGGAACGGGGCATCTGCCCCCAAGAATCTTAGAGGCGTCCCTGATTACACAAATTAGTAAGATCGAGGTAAAATTAAAACGAAATTTTCACTTTTACTATCATTTAAAAATAACATCTATTAAGTTATGGTCGCAGGAAACATCGCCCAATTCTTTCTTAGATAAGGTATTATAGTTACTGAAATTTAACTTCTCTTTTTCTCTCTCAAAACATCTCAAACTGTTTTTAATATTATACCGGTGAAAATACACGAATGTATTGTTGTGCTGTTTATAGAAATATACGTTTTATTGTTATATTGTTTATAGAAGCAAAAGGAAAATGAATCGAGTCTATTAGGATTTAAATAAGAATTCTACGAAATAATTCAAACCAAGGAGAGAACATTTTTTAGTCATTATTTAACTTTTTTTAAACGTTTTATCAATGAAAAATATGTATTCTTTAAAAATCTTCGTCCACTAAAATACCGCTGTAGACCGCACGCAACTACCACTCACAATTTTCAGTACCGAATTTTCAATCATATGAGCCGTGACTCTTTATAGTCATTTTGCAGCTATTTTAGCTTCGAGGATTTACTCAGTCAACGTTGCGCCGTCTTAAAATACACCTTAGATACAAAAGAAACCGTTCTAACCACTCATATTTCACAAACAATTATTATAAAATTCAGTCATCAATCATCAACCTTTGCTATGTCACTGCAATAATTATTTCAAACTCTATAACACTCTGATCCATTAGAAACATGAATCTCGGTACATAAATATGGCATATACCTACCGATAAAGAAAACGTATATAGTTATCTCCAACGAGTAGTTTCTTGGAATTTGTTTTCTCTTTCTATTTTGATTCGCCAGAAAATAGTTAAAAAAGGCGAACAATTGATAACAGTTCACTTTTCCCGCTCTTTTCCATTTTTAGAACGCAAGAATGAACTAGATATCTCTTTTCACCATTTCAAATATATCTATAGCATTTCTTCCCTTTTGGTTCATTCGATGTCCAAAATTCCAGTCCAACATATTCTTGCGACGATCTTCCCTGTTATACCTATAATTTAAAAAATTCCGAATTTATTTCGAAATTTCGGATTTTTCTAATTGTCTAGAAAATTTAGTATCTACAAGTTTTGCTTCTGTAAGTTTTTCCGTTTAACCCTTCTTTCCGGCCTGATGAAAGAGGTCTCGAAGGCTTTAACTAATCTTCACCTATCATAAGATTGCCATTCAGTCGTGAAATCCGGTTATCTTTGCGATACAATTGAGTTATCTTGTTGTAAAAGCTGTCACTTGAGTAATAATGTTCGGACAACCTTCTAATGAAATAGCGGACGCTGTTTTGAAAATGAAGTACGTTTCCACAAAGATTCAAGTCTAACAACTGTTGAATTTCTTTTATCTTCTTTGATCAGCAAATTTAAAAAGAGAAAAACTATGAAATGGCATTACTCCATCAATTTGGGAAATTTTTACATTTATTGTTTTTTTGTTAGGAGTTGTGGAATCCAGAATATCTATTTATACTTAATCAGAAAAGCTGACCAATTACAGTAATTCATAGCAAATGTTGAAGATTTTACCTCAAATAGCCAAATCCTCTCCCTCAGTCCTCTCAGCTAAATTGGTACACCATCTTCCCAAAATTAATCTCTGAGATTACATTCTCCATGCAATTTCCGAGTTGTACAGGTAAAGTCTACTACATCTGCTGCAGTTACAAACTGGAGACCTGCAAAAGTCAGTGTATCAAGGTGAGAGTTGTCAATCTGCTCTCTAGCTTTTGGAAATGTTTGTTTTTCAATAGTTCAACCAATAAAATATGTATATCTACTATAATAATCATCATTATGTATAATTGTGTACATACATCTATTTATTTATCCAATTTCAGTAACTTTCCATTAGAAATACTTTCCATTGAAAATCAATTTCAGTTGGGTACTTCCCAATTGGATAGAAATGTGAAATTTAGAGATTCATTAAGAGACCAATAGACTATTATACATCATTTTCTTTATACCAAAGGTCTCCTCGGTTGGACTCCATGATGAAGCTTCCCATAAAAAGTGCATGTAAAGTTCATTCTGATCAACTGCAACTTTTTTCCTTTAAAAAAATTAACTAGAAAAAATTGTCCTATAAAATCAAGACAAGTACCAAAAGTCCCAAGGAGAAACGGACATGAAAAAAAAAAAAAAACCCAATACCTATAGTCTCCCAAACGGCATGGTGAAATGTTCTGGCGGGATAGCTGAAGCGAACGGACGTGTTTTTGCGAAGCTCCTGAGTCCGGGTTGGGTCGGAGCCTCGTGCGGGAGTCCCTGTGGCTTCGGCCGGTGTTTAGAAAATTGCCTCCCCTAGTGGGACTGTAGGTTGAAGTTTTGGGAATTTTCGAAGATGGCATTCGAAAGAATAAATACCGTGGAGATAAATTTTGAAAATGTTCCTGTGCGGCCATCTCCGCTACAAGTTCACAAGTTTATAGTGGAAACTCTTAAGGTACATATGGAGAACATTGTTGGAGTACAACTCATTCCAGCATCAAAAGTTTGCTTCTTGAAGCTGGCAAACAAGGAGCTATGTGAAAAAATATTGGAACTTGCTGGAAGGAAGATAGATTTTGTGGATGAAAATGGATCAAATGGTTTTGTGACGATCGATTCTGCAGGTGGGAAGCGAGTTTTCGTTAAGGTGCTGTTCCTTCCTTTTGAAGTTCCTAAAGAGGTGGTTTTAGAGGAATTAAAGAGATTTGGAAAGATCTTTCAATATGAGGAAAACACGTGGTCGGGAGAAGGTTTCGTCAATGTGAAAACTGGGACTAGAACTGTGAAAATGGATTTGAAAAAGCCGATTCCCTCATTTTTATATTTTGGAAGTACAAAAGCCACTGTTTGGTATGAGGGGCAAGAGAAAACATGTACGGTGTGTGGGAGTTCTGAACACCTTAGGAAAGACTGTCCTCGTCGGGGAGTTCCTATTTTGGAAAGAAGATATTCCGACGTGATACGGAGTGGCATTGGATCCAGTACGTACTCCATTACTTTGGGAACGGAGCAAAGCAAGCAAGAGAAAATGCCCCAA
>KZ308551.1:690091-708894 GCA_000376725.2 Ladona fulva
CGGGATAGCTCAATGGATAGAGCAACCGACCGGCAATTGGGAGACCCGGGTTCGAGTCCCGGTTCCGTCAGACTTTTTTCATGTCCGTTTCTCCTTGGGAATTTTCCGAGATGCACGACTTTATCGTGCCAAGTCATCTAACCCATTTCCTTGTAAGTACCAAAAGATAAAAAATGAAATAAATACTTTTATTCTGGCCATGGAATACCATTTTAGATTCGAAATTATGAAAATGCTGATGAAATTTTATGGTTACAAAAAAACTGTCCCACTTACATGCAACATCATAATTAAGTCCGTACTTATATGTCTCCTATGAAAAATACACAGGGAGTTTACGATGGACCAATTTACAAGTAATTGTAATAAGATAATAATCTTTTCGAAGAGGAAGCAATTCTTTGCGATACCAGCATTTACAATTCTGGTTCTTCAAATGCAGGAACAATTTTACAACCAGGTAAAAGTGATTTTTAATCAACATGATATTGATAAAGAGATTCAAATATTACTTTGCCATGATAACATAACTTTACTGAAAAATAACATGACATATCATTATATGTCATGTTATTTTTATTATTGCTTTATATTGCTTTATGCTCAATTAAATTTTACAAGGTTTTTAAAGGAATTTTGCATACACATTTCACTTTAAATTTCACAATGATTGATATTCATAAAAAGTTGTATGAATGAAGTATGTATTCTTTTATTTTAGACTTACAGTCTGGATTTCTTAATTCCCTTCTGGTCTTATTGTGGGGCAACCATGGAACTAAACAGGGAAAGGATGCAGTGGCTTTTAATATGTCCATCTTTTAAATCTTTCAATGATGTTAAAAGCCGTCATTAAAACCTTTTAATATTCAATTGGTTTCTTTACTCAACTCTTTTCTAACAGTTTATAGCTATTTTACCCTTACAAAAACTACCAGGTTAAAATCACTCTGCTCTTCTAAATCGATCCATTCTCAATATCCATATAATATATGGTCAATAATTATAAGGCATTTCGTTTTTTTAAGAGAAGGATGTATATAGTTGGTTTACTATGACAGATTTATTAATGAGGAATTATCTGTACAGCACATTTAATTTCCGTAATAATTTATTATTTTACATTGACCCCAGAATTTCATTTGAAAACCAAGGACCACAGAAATATATTATTTATAAAGTGATACATAGAATTTAAGATCATGGGCTGTGGAACTTATAAGCGATATCTAAAAGGATAGAAAAATCAAACGTAGTGAAGAATTGTATTGCATGATAAAAAATTTTGAAATCAAAAAAAGTAATGTAGAAGATTAATAAAATGAAGTAAATAGATAATTTCATAAAAATTGTATTTTTTCAAGATAAGTGTTATGTTCATTGACTGTGGGCATTTGCATTCGATGTAGTTGAAGATTGAATTAAGATTAATATGAAATGCAAGGAGTAAGAGAAATCACTGATTACAAATGATTGCTGAACAGTAGATCAGGAAAAGTTGAATAAAAAGTTCTACACATAAGTGAAACTCTACTGAGAATAGTCATATTAAGATAATCAACAGAAGAATATAACCATTAAATTAAATTATGAAAATGTAATTAAACCATTACATCAACAGATTTCATAAAAATGAATGCCATAATGTAACATTCAGGGAAAAATATTGATGTTTAAAGTCTCTTGAATGAAAAATGTATAAATATTTGGGGCTTTCACCATTAAAATTACCTTATTTAACATTTCATTGAATTTGAATGTCGCGGCTAGGCGGCTCGCATTGATCGCAAATCGCGAGATTCTATAGCAGACCATGTTTGTGTTTCCGAACATGTAATTGACGTTGGATTGATGGAGTCAACTTCTAAAATGTATAATCACCTTAAGGGATATGTAATCGCCCGTTGTCTAAAATATCTAATGTGACACTGCAAGTTTTAATTCGCTGAATTACAGTGAATGAAAGTCCTCCATTTCTTGTCTCTCTTTGTAAAAGTATCATCTTGACATTTAACTTTCTAATATCTGATAGCGTACTTACAATCAGTGTCGAAACATGAGTTCTGTTACCCAGGAACAAAATTTTACAGCAGAAAACAGTTCCTCCCTTCCGCATTGGGGTAAGAAAAGGAAAATACCTCTTGATGTGATTATTATATGGCGTATCTTCAAGTCGTCAGAAAATTTTCTACGCGCTATTTTGATATCATTCTGATGTGTCGTATTCATATAATCCGGTAATGTTTTAGTGTTTTATGTTTCTTAGCTACATTCGTTGTATCTTAGATGTATTTGGTCTGTGTTAGTTGTAACTATAGATTCTTGCATTAATGAATCCAAGCTGTTTTGTTGTACACTAATTTTCGGTGTATTTATCTTGCAGTTGGTTTGGAGGGCATAATTGGTGGAGGCTGTGGTCAATGGAGGGAACCTCAGCAACTTCTTTTCCATTTAGCAAACGGATGTTTCCTCACGTCGTACATTTCCCCTCATACAAGACATGGTGCTCTATTCATGCACTCTGTGCTCATTCTTGGTATGTTATGACTTTTGAAAAATGTAGAATTATTTTAACATATCGTCAAATTTCGATAAATATCTCTGGAGTGTTCTTAAGTTCTAGTATTCGTAAAGTTATGAATTAAATAGAATATGTCTCAGTTTACCGCTCAAATTATTAGGTGCTAAATACTACCAGATTTTGTTGTAATGATTTCCTCCCCAAAATTTTCGATTATCATTTCCTTTATAATGGTGATGTACATTTTTACTGTTTATAAATTACTAGGTTTTCTCCTGTTTTCAACTTGGGCATGGAGTGTGGTTTGTGCACCAGATGTATTCTCTTGGAACTTCGGTCTTGCAGTCCTTAATGTAGCCCAACTGTTGCATACTGCTTACCAAATGCGACCTGTGAGTTTCGATCCAGAATTGGAAGAGGCTTACCGAACTCTCTTCTTACCTTTCAAGGTAGGATGCCACTGATAGTATAATGTTGACACTTACATGTTGCAAAAACTTATATTGTCAGGATTTATGAGTGGAATAACCCTCAGAAAGATTTAAAATCTATGAAAAGATTGCTGTGTTTTGTAGGTAATGTATCTCATTCTTTTGGTTCTTCAGAGTTTTTCTTATGATGTTATAATGAGTCTTTGGTGTGAAAACCTTGCTGTTTTAAGTAACCTAAAGGCAATTACTGAAGCAGGAATTATTATGACAGCAGAATTCTTTGAACTTATAAAGAATCTGATTACTTTTTTTTCTATATCTGATCACATAACTATGTTATGGTTTAAATTATATAGAAGATACTATTTTCATAATTCAGTTATCCCTGACTAAATAATATGAACTTACATTATTATCATGAGCATACCACATCTCATCCAACTTAATTATCTGATTTTCTCAACAATTAAATGCTTCTGATATTTTGTTGCTGTGAAATTCATTTAGCCCTCCTCTTATTAACTATGATCTTTTCCTACCATTTTTATTTCTACTCCACAGAAATATACCATCAATTTAGTTCAGTAAAATGTTTTATTTCACAAATTTAACATGCTTACATACATGACATTAATTGATCACACAATAAAATGTTCCTGAAACCTTATATTTGTATTTTTAATAATTATTGCTTATCATAACATGGATTTAAATATCATATATATGTAATATTACCAGGAAATGATTGGTTTAATGTATCCATAATTTGTGTGTACAGAGCTCTCCTGAATGTAAAATTCTCAAAATTAGGAAAAGAGAGAATAAAAGAATGTGAAATGAATTATGAGGAAATTATGCATGACTCAAATTTGCATGCTAAGAAGAGCAGTTTTCTGTAATTTGTGGTACCTGTTAATTTAGAGCTGAAAATTCTTGTACTTATTGCTTTGGCACACCACAATAGCTGCCATGATGATGGCCACTGAAACTTTAATGCCTTCCAACTGGAGCCATAAGATCTAAAGTTGATTTGGCCATAGCAATCAATCTCTTGTTACTTAGTTACTCTAATTCACCCAAACTCCACTACTACATGTGAGGTTTTCCATCCTTCTGGCATGAACTCTGTAGGGGAGAGCACTTAGCCTGTTGCCAGTTTCAGTAGGCAGGGCTATGTTGTGTAAGCTTGGCCAAAACAACTTAGGTTATGATTCCAGGTGGTGGATGTAATAGTTCCAGCAGCCACCTTCAGATTGATGCAGCACAGCAAGCCTAGGTAATATATACCAAAATTATTATGAGATTTCAGCTCTTGAATTATGTGAAATTTATTAATTCTTTCTGTCAGTGTTTCTTTTGTTTTGATGCTATTGAATTTTGTTAGTTAATGTTTCCTTTCTCATTTTTCCATGTTACAATTGCAGCTTTTTACAATTTATTTATTTTGTTTGCATGCAGATATGCTTATGACTTTCAAGTCGATCAAGACGCAAGGGTAGAGTGCAAGCAGCAGCCTGTGTCTCACAAGATCCCAAACTACCAATTTGAATTTAATTTACGTGGAAAATTACCTCCCAGGAATGATACCTGTAAGCAACAGTAACTATTAAGGAAGTTTCACTTGCTAATATTTATGGGAAATGATTAAGAACTCTAGTGATTGTGAATTTTAATCATTTTATACATTTCTACTTAACCTCTTACATGAATTTGATGATACACTTTATTTACTATCTCAATCCTTCATGACTTTTTTGTGAATTGAAGATAAGTAAATGTATAATTTTGTTAAAACTACTTCCAAAATTTAACACTCCTTTTATTCTATCATTTAAAAAATTACTCCATGATTTATTTAATCTCATATGCATTTTTCCTTATTTTTCCTCAAATATCATTTACGTTTCATCTAATTAATTAAGGCATTCATCATCACTTCTGTGAACTCAAACCAATCCTTTATCATTTTTTCTTTAATTTTTGCATTCATTAATATAATGCATTTAATTAAGAAGCAAATTAAGAACTCTTTCACGCATTGAATTTTGAAGTGCGATTCCTTCCTATACACTAACCAAAACATGGGCAAAAGTTTTGATTACTAGCAAGGGGCACATTTCAAAAGTTAAAAATTTCCTATTTCAAAGATTTATTTATTTTTACCCTTTTCAAATGATATGATGTAAGCTGTATTTAATCAATAGTCATTCCAATTATTTCAGTATTTCAACCATGGAGAAATGTTACACCTGAAATGTTCTGCTGACATCTTTTATTTATTACAAATACCTGTCCATTGTTTCATTGAAATTTTGTATATAAGGTATCTCATTCACTTGTAAATATAAATATAGTAAATAAAACTTATTTTTTCAAATCTTCATGAATTTTGGTTGTATAGAATATACAAATAATACACATTTATGATTCAATAATTATGCTTCCCAGTTTTATTTACTTCATTTAGTTCAAATGAAATGGAATAATTTCTATTTAGGTTAATACAGTGATTAAATTCTTTCTACAATTCTATTTCATACCCTTTTAAGGTATGCAATATGCTGCTCAGGTTTGACATAGTGGTTTCATATGTGGCAGAGTAGTATTTGGGGCCTTGTGATGAAAAACAGTTTACTTCCCTCAGTCTGGTATTTCAATGAGATTTGCACTGAGTTTTCAAACACTTCTTAGTCTACAAAGCACTCAGATGCCAGCCAATTATGTAAGTTTTAAAGTAGATCGTTATCACTGTATGAAGGGTCAAGACTAGAGGCAGTCCTCAATTCACGTAAGTGAACCATTCCTGGACTTGCTACAAATTTTGTATTTTTTATAAGTCAGAGATACGCTATAGTAAAGTCTTGGAGACATAGGGTCACTTATTTCTGAGTTATCGTTTTTCATGTACTTTCAACATTTAGAATTTGCTACGTAAGTCTGGATTTGTATTTAAGTAAACTTTAAGTAAGTCGCAATTGCCTCTTGATTGGCTTCCTGATGCTTGCCATGGAGTTTTAGTTTGGTTTTTGGGAAGAGGTAAAAGTCTGAAGGGGACTAAATCTTTAGGATGGGATGGATATTTCCCAATTTATTTGTGTAGATTCTCAGATTTTTCCCTTTCCCAATGTAATTTTTGGCTAGTGCGTTCTACTAAAGAAAAATATTTGTCTTGCTGAATTTTATTCTCTCTAATCTCTACTGGTAACATTTTTATCTCCTATATATTATCATTGTATGGTAAAACCTGTTTTTGGCTCCTTCTTAATAGGCAGTTTTATCTTCATCATGGTCCTTCTCACATGAAACATGTAATAGAAGTACTGCTTAAGATACTGTGCTAACCACTCATAAGACAGATTTTTCCCTCCCTAGAACTGCAACCTGCCGAACCCATCCTCTGCCTCAATAGGTAGACCAAAAATTGCTTACATTATCTTTATCACCATCCTTATTTCTCCTCTTCTGCCTTTTCTTGTCTTCCTTGGTTTTCCCTCTGAGTCTCATATTTCCTGTAGATGATTCTGTGATAAGAAAATGAAGATATGACAAAACAGAACTACCTATTACTACAAACTGTACTAGCTGTGAGATAGAGATCTTCCCCATAAATCTGGTCTCAGGACAGAACATGTTATAAATTCACTTGGCAGTGTCTCTTTTCGTCACAATCTCAAATTGTGAACAAGTAGAATAAACCAGAGAGCCAGTGCAATGTTTGTTTGACTGCTGAGTGCAGTCTTGGGGAGATCATGCTCCGTGACAGCCTTTTTTCACTGCTGATAAAAATGAATTATTCTTCCTTAATTGTATATGGAATAGAAGTGCTTCTTTTTAGTGTGAAAAATGCCCAAAATAGTTACAAAGGAAGGCACACTCTTTGTCTAAAACCTTGACTATTTTTAAGAAAATTTGATTTGAAGGCAACCAGTATTACTAAAAAATTGTTTCCGGCTTTTCAGGTTCCCTTTTTTCCGGTTTTGTTAATTAAGTTAACTTAATTACCACCCTTTTCCTTTTATAATTTAAAGCACTTTTTTTAAATCAAAGAGTCAAAAAACCTTTCCTTTTGTTTTCCAGCATGCAGTAAATAAAAGTTGCCATATCCCTTAAAATGCAATCATTCTTATAGTGTGGTTTTCACTCTGTCCCATGAAAAGTGTCTTTATTGGATTTGACTGGGTTTTTCTTGTCTTGCCCTTTCCTAGATAAATAGTTAATAGAAGCAATTAATCATCTCATGAACAAACCTTTATCCTTTATTGCACACTGTTCCTTAACATTAAAAATGTAGGTACAGTGCTTTGTTTTGTTAGGATTCTGCTCTGTGAAGAGGTGAATCCTTGCTTTTAATCAATGAAAAGTAACCTTTATTTTGTCTCAGCTCAAAGTATACTTCATGGATTATCTTAGCAATTTTTTATGCATACACTGTACGTGTACTATGTATATCACAAGAAAATTGCATATAAAAAGTTAATTGAGCATAAGGTCAAAAGGAAGTTGTCTTAAATTGCCTCCTCCCCTCCTTGGCTTGTACTGCCCCTCCCACCTTAGAGAGTTTCTTTGTCTGTCCATCCAATATACCCAAGATTGTTTTGTGAAATAATAAAAATAAATGATCTGTTATCTATGTATTTTCTATGTGCAATCAAAATGTACAAGGCCCAAATACTTGGCTAGGTAAGTTAAAACATGCAATCTCTTGTTCAGTGTATGATGTCATTGTTCTAATGGAAACTTGGTGAACACCTGATGTTCTTTATAATGAAGTTAATTGGCCTTGATATCTCACGTATAGGAAGGATCATTGGGAACTAACTTGATGTAAAATAGGGTGGTAGATGAGGTGGTGTTTTGGTTGCAGTCAGAGACAACTTGAATTCTTAGGACTTAAATATCCTTGCAAACGACATTGAAGATATTTCTGTCTCTTGAGTCTTACTTGGCACTTTGTTGCCACATAATGTGATCTTTCAGTGCAGTTTTCCTAGGAGGAGGAAGCAATAAGTTTCAATGAATAAAGTTTTCTCGGGATACAAGTTTTACAATAAGTTTTAATATTTTATATGGTATTTGAAATAGCAATAACAACAAATAACAACAACAAATGTTCTGGACAAAAGCAATAACAACAAATGTTCTGGACTGCTCTCATAGGTAAAATATAATTGTGCTGTAGTCACGACAAAAAATCTTGTTCTTTTTTGCATATCTTATTTACAAAGAAATTACACTGTTTATTAACCTTTATAACATTTAATGAAAGAATCAAATAAGTACTGTAATGGCACCGATTATTTTGATTCTTCCTTATACATGCTCAAAAAACTTGTGAGGTCTAATTTAGTTTAATTTCATTATAAGTGGTAATTATGTATTCTTATCCTAGAATTTCTTATTGCACGTATTTATATATCCAGAGACATGTATAATTGACATTTATTTGTCAATCTTTTGCATTATTTTTTGAGAATGCCACTATCTTTGAACTGTCCCATGTGTATTTTCTTGATAATTTGTGGTTTTTGTATTTTTTAACTTTTGGCGTTTGCCCATGAAAAATTATTATTATTATATTCCTGGGGTATAATAGTTCAAGGCTGAGAACTTTTCAAAATTTCTTTGTTTCATACCTTCATTTTTCTGAGGACATTGACACTGCAATTTATAAAGCTATTAACTCTCACTCTCTCACTCACGCACTCACAATTAACATTAAGACTGGTGTGACAGAATTTCTACAAGCCAATGTCCTCTTTGAGAACTGTTAATTATGTTGCTTTAATGAAATTCATTATTTTGAGTGACTTCATGTATTTACTCCATTTCAAGTTGACTCAATTTTCCTCCAGAAAGATTTTTATATGATGCATTTATGTTTTGTTTGTTGATGAACTTATTGTAGTGGCTGTATATATACTTAGAAACAATTCTTGCTTGAACATTTTGTCAAAAAAACACTTTTTAGTTATTGAAAGAAAGGAAACAACTTTAAGAATACAGTAAAATTACTTATCATAGAACCAAGAATTGCCTGAACTTTGGAAAAAATGAAATGTGAAATATGAGAGATTGAGCAACAATCATTCATCTGTCACATTTTAATTGTCAGTTATTAACTTTCTTAATTGCCATGAATATATTTTCAATGGAATTTAAACTTTTTCATTGTTAATTAAACACTATGTAGACTGTTACATCTTTCATTAATTTTCCTTGTTTGTTAAAGTATGTAAGTATTTCAAAATGAAAACAAGGCTTTCCTTTCCATTTTCAGAAAGGAAATTTTTTTATTAGTACATAGTTCCTAATTACTGCTTTTTATATTGACTTATTGAAGTATGTAATTTTTTGTCAGAAATATATCAAATTTTATTCGAGCAATTTATTTTTCTCAAAGATTAAAGCATTGCAGATTAAATTTGCAATTGAATTGTTGTAGGAGGTTTACATCAATGCCCTTTCAACATGATTTCTTGCGTTAACAAAATTGTAATTGAAAACTTGAAATGTATGATGCTGATCTTATGACTGCTAATGTTCTCTGATTGCAAATGCTAATTTGCTGCACAATGTACTTATTTATTTTATTTCACCCTTTTGGCAAGGTTAGGCCAATAGGCCTCTCTTACACCTAACCTCTTATTGCATCTGAATGACTAGTATGCATTGATGCTGTTGGTCATGGCTTATATTTAAAGGTCTGAATTTAACATCTCTTACCTTCATTTATATTTATGAGGTATTTAAATTGTTTATCTGTTTATCTTCATAAGTATCAACTTGGGCCTCTTTGCTTATATTGCTTATCTTTTAGCATCCAAAAGTATGAAGAAAACAGCAGTTTTTCTTAAAAATCAAATTTTATGGAGATTTTCAATGCATCAATAAAATAAACTTAGATTCAAGCTTATGATTTACATGTATTATGGCAATTACAACTAATGAGCATCTAATTGTATTACACACAAATGAATATATCTTAACTCCAAGTTTTCCTTGCTTCCAGGTTTCTCGACTACTTTTCAAGAAAATGGTTAGTCCAGAGTTTGCACAAGTGATGTCTCTCCATGCAGGAGAAGCATATGCAATGCAGAATTTAACCCGAACTGATCGTCTTGGATTGCTATTGACAGGAAAGGTTAAAGATATTAATGCATTTCTTGAACCTCAATTTTCTATTCATTGATTCTAATTTACAATATATTCATATTTGGTGTATCATATCCTGCTTTTCATAAGATGGATAAATGGGACAACAAATAGAAGTTGAATGCATGGAAAAGTTTTAAATTTGCTTTTTAGTTATCATGTGCTTAAGAATCATTTTGAAATTTTCATGAGCAATGAAGGAAATCTCTTCTGCAACCTATCTTCCACCAACCAAACTTAACCAAATTATCTTCTTTAGTGAGTGGTATGAGAAAAATTCTGAATTAAGACCCATGAACCCATTTCCTATATTTCTCTTAAGGAACACAGAATGCTATATATCATCAGTAATGATGAATGTTGTGAGTAGCAAAATCATATTGCATTCTGGTGGTTCTCAAAGTTCTGAAAAGGAATCCCCAAAATACAGGTCATATCAACATCTCTTGAATGTCTTGATTCTACTAGCATGTAAAAGTTATTGGTCAGCACAAGATTTAAAATCAAGGTTTTTGAATTTCCTCATGTGTTACCAAAGGCGAATCCCTTTATTTACCTAATATACTCCTGTATAGGTCAATATACCTATATTGAACCTATACGTAAATCAACCCCTGAATTTTCACTTCAAGTTTCCAAGAACAAGTTCAAGTTGGTACATTTTGTCTTTTGAAAATTATGGTGGTTTTCAATGTATTGTATGTACACACTGGTTGTAAGTCAGTTTGGAAGGAGGTCAATTGAATTGGTTTAAAATGAATTATTAAACTATAAATTATCTGGTTCATTTGTTTATTTTACAGGTGTTATAAAAGAAATGGATGAAATTACATAAAAAATATATAATTAACTACAAAATCTTTAAATTTCCATTTACATTAGTACCCTGCAAGCCATCAATGGGTGTATGGTAGGGTTAGGCTTTTGGTTCCAGGGTTTTAGGCTAACATGTAAAAAAATGAAATTAAATTGGTCATTACATTGAGTTTTCACTAGTCACATGTTAAGATGTATACATATATTTTGGTGTTAGATTGAAAGATCTTTTGACTTTGACCACTGTGATAAATCATACCTCTTTGCTGATAGTCAAGCATTATTTCTGAAGCTTCTATATTAGTGTTATTTATGCCACATTTTCTGTTTCTCTCTTGGTTTTTTCTGTGTCAATTCATGCTGTTTGGCAGCTTGCAAGTTACATATATAAAAATCCCAAGGAAGAATGGACTTGAAAAAAATCTGACGGGACCGGGAATCGAACCCGGGTCTCCCAATTGCTGGTCGGGTGCTCTGTCCGTTGAGCTATCCCGGCAGAACATTTCTCCAAGCCATTCGGGATACTTTGTGGGCAAGGTTCTCGGTCCCGTCAGACTTTTTTCAAGCCCATTCTTCCTTGGGATTTTTCCTGGGTGCGCACCATCTTGCGCAAAGTCATCCTTACCCATTTTCGTTTGTTTACATATATAAAATTACACATTAAACTTTTGCTTACTCTTGTTGCATTTTGGTAAGAAGATTTGATACAGCTTTCAAATATTTGGTTGTATAATGTATGCTTCACCATTAGAACTTAGTTGATATGTCTCAAAGTGGTTATATTGGAGTTAATGTGAATAATTATTTATTTCTAAGGTGAATGTTTTAGCTGGTCAGCAATTCCTTCATCACATCCATGCTTGTGAATTCCTAGATTCTCCAGAATTTGAGTCAAGCAGGGCCACGACTGAGGATAAATTCAAAGTGAGTTATTACAAATTAGGTGTATTCATTTATTTTATTTCTGGTTTATCTTGTTAGGTAACTTTACAATCCCAAACTTCTTAGATATTAAAGAAGTGAAAAAGGCCCTTTACTAAAAATTCAGAGATACATTTATAAAAATTTGAATTGTTCCTGATATTGTTCAGAGTTTTGCTGGGCAGAACTTGTTTAAAGTAACACCTTTGTTATAAACTGAAGATAGGTAATAAAGATATTAAAAAGAAAACTTTTAATTTAAATGAAAACGTCAGTAAAACTGAAAATATGTCCATAAAACAACAATATTCTACACAGTTACAATGTCTTTCAATGCCCATGAAAAATTATTATTATTATATTCCTGGGGTATAATAGTTCAAGGCTGAGAACTTTTCAAAATTTCTTTGTTTCATACCTTCATTTTTCTGAGGACATTGACACTGCAATTTATAAAGCTATTAACTCTCACTCTCTCACTCACGCACTCACAATTAACATTAAGACTGGTGTGACAGAATTTCTACAAGCCAATGTCCTCTTTGAGAACTGTTAATTATGTTGCTTTAATGAAATTCATTATTTTGAGTGACTTCATGTATTTACTCCATTTCAAGTTGACTCAATTTTCCTCCAGAAAGATTTTTATATGATGNTTAATTCATGAAATAGGGTTAGGGAATCTTTTGCTGAATGAGGGTGATAGTTAACTCGAGTGGACTTGCGTGGCAAAAGACATAAGAGATGGGGATAATTTTTATGTTATTATGATAGGAATTGGCTTGTATTTTGTTGCAGACTAAAATAATTATTATTTAATGGAAGTCAGATTAATTCATTTTGTAGTTTTAAGTGCTTTGGCTGCTCTGTGGTGGTTTGTATTTGCTCTCTCAGTCATATCTGCACCACTTGTTGGAATAGACGTTATCCCAAAATTGACTTTACTTATTGATTTACCCTCTTTTGAGGGTACAACAGAGTTGAAAGAACATTTTTTACTAATATCTTGACCATCTTGTCCTACCAACCATCTGAATATGGTCCAGGAAGAATTTTCTGTTTAGAAATGTTTTCACATTGTTAGATTTTATTTGGTACAGTTTCCATGAGGCTTTTGTGAAATTAATGTTGTGTAATTTCTTTATGTCTTAGCTTCTTAATTAGTACATTAATTGGATAATATTGTCCATTTTTATTATTGGAAAATGCATTTCTTTGAAGAGTTTTCCTTTCTCATAATTCAAATGCAAGATATTTCAGTGAAAGGAGTTTGAAATTTAACTCAGAATATATTTCATAAAACTTCATGGCTCTTCTATCTTTTGTTTTAATTATTCTAGGTCTCGATAATGGCAGGAACATCTTGTCGCTATCTTTGCTGGCAAAGAAGTGCTCTGGAGTATTTATTAGTGAAAGAAACTCACCTGGCTACTGTTCTTGCCACTCTAGTTGCTCGTGACATTGCTACTAAACTTTATGCCATGAACAGCAAGGTAAGCTATATTTTAAGTGCATTTAGTAATTTTCCTATCAGAAGGGCATCCATGAGGAATGAAATGCAGAAACTCTTAGTTCTCTTACCATGTCTAGAAAAGTTGTGACCGATCATTATGTATTATAATAATCTTGTTGTGACAGATCATTAATTTGGAAAATGAAAGAATGATCATGTGATTGATTTTGATTTCTACCTAATTGATCAACTTCGATGAATGGAAGGAAATGATATATTTTGCTATTTATTGATACATTTCAGATCTTCATAATTTTATAGCTCCTAATTTCCAGATGAATAGAATATTTTTCATCTGTATTTTGATACAGGATAGAGTTTTATTTACTTCTATATCAGTGTTATTCTTGGCCTTTGAGGGATGTGACATAACATCATTCATTAATGTCATTAATTATTGAATGCAATGATAATAGCTGTTCATATTGTCATTACCCTACACTCACATAGACATTTTCCTCTCAAAGCAATCTGGCTGAGGAAAGCAATGAGGAAAGAAAGACAAACTACGTCACTCCTTCCTAGTAAACCTCATCCTTACTATAGGGATTTTTGTAGCTAATGGTAGAGGATTTGTTATTCATACCAGTCTCAGGGCTGAATACTGCACAGACAGCAGCAAAATTTGTCTGATATGTAGTTAGGATTTGAAGTCTTCACTCTAAAGACTTTCTGCTGAAATAGATCCCCAAACTTGTTGTCATTTCAGTCAATGATCAATTTAGATATCTCTTATTTATTTTTTCTATGCACTGTTACTGGTTGGCATTATTCTTTACTTATAGTATTTTTACTTCTGTTGCAAAACTACATTATGTATACATTTTTACCATTGTGATGCTTTTTTGTCTCCTTTAATTCAATCATTTTTTTATCAAAAGCAACATTCTTTCCTTTAGACCATTAGTTTTCAACCTTTTTTGTGCTGCGTCTCTCATTTCCTCTCTTTATAAAATACATATCCCAGCAAGGAAGTAAAAAAATATTGGTTAGAGGAGTGAATTATAACTTAAGGATATTAATCTTCCCCAACAAGAATTAGTTTTCATTAATTTTAGTAATTAGAATTCTGGAGAACCTAAATGTATGCAATTGCAGAAAAATTTTAAAAGTTTTTAGTTATGGTGCATTTGAAAACTCCTATTTCCATGTGGGCATGTTGTTCATTCCCAATGCTACAGGTATGTTCAACACAAAATTGTTCTCTTTCTAGTGCTTCCTCTCTCTGTCTGCCCTCTTGATGTCTTAAGATTTAAGGCATACCCATATTTCCAAAGCCTCATTTCTTTTTAGTCTTTAGTATAGGGATATTTATTATCCATAAAGCAAAACACCAGCTATACTGACATCAAACTTTCAGCCACCTTGAAGCAAGCCATCCCCTTCCGCAATAATGCAAATAACGAAATGGTCTCAGGTTTACATTTTTATGGTCGATTTGCTTTTAAAACTGTTGCTAGATATCATTCTACTATTTATTTACACTTGTTAAGTGATCTATTTCTCCTCTTTTTATCTTGCTAAAAAATATTTATTCATAATGGAATATTATTCCTCAGTTTCTCAGACAAACTCCTCTGGTTGGCTGATATAAGTTGAAGGTGTAAGTTGGAAACAAGACTGCCTCACTTGCTTACTGTCTAAATCTGGACCTGCATAACACTATCTTAAATATTTAGCAATCTTTTATTTTTAACAGAGGCTAAATATCTTTCTTCTCGCATCTTTTTCCAACTTGTTGTTATATTATCTACTCAATAACTTTGTTAGTATAAAAAGCTAGTTAATGTTCATATTATGCAATCTTGTTTCAGATTGTGACAGAGAAGGGTTCTCATTTGGACATTCGGCTTCCTAGTATTGCGTCTTGCTTGGCCGCTGCATCTTCTAATGTACCAACCTCCAACAACCATCATGTGATGCCTGCTCTTGGTGGAGGAGGAGGTCCTTCTAATTCTCACACTTCTGCAAAAACGTCGCCAATGTCACCAGGAGGAACAGGCACAGGTGGGCAATGACAGACAAGTGAAAGCTGCTAAGGAGAGCAATGTCCAGAAAGACATATCCTCTTTAGCCACATTGATCACCAATCAGGATTTTCTCTGAGGAAAACTTTTCCAGTTTAACAAGATTCGCATCTGCAGCAGACTGCACTAATTTTTCCTCAATTCTTCCTTTACAGACTTCACAGCCTAACAACCTCCTGTTCTGAAACTTTACCATATATTTGCAACAGTGAGGAAATTATTTATCTAAAAGAAATTGACTAAGAAAATTAGATGCACAATTTGCAATTGCTCTGTATTTTTCACCTCCAATAACAGATTTTCCCTTTGTACTTCATATACTTATAAACTCTTTTTGTCATTCAGGTAGTATTTTCTCTGGTTACAGCTATTGCTCAAATTTTACAAGAATCACAATGATGTTCTGACAAGGATGTGCCCTATACAGTGTATTTTGTGGCTCAAGGAAGTTACTATAGAATCCGTTGAATATGTTTAGTAGAGTCCAAAGAATTCAAATTATTATTCTCACTCCACAATTAGGCAGAATCACATTATTGAGATACTTTGATCAAAAACATGTTCAAAGGTTTATATATATATATAACTCTGTGATACTCAATTTGTGCACTGGATTTTCTTCTCAAATGAAGTTTNTTAAGTGGGTCTGTGGTTAGAGACTGATAGCTGATATATATTTTATT
This sequence comes from Ladona fulva, assembly GCA_000376725.2. Lineage (NCBI taxonomy): Eukaryota > Metazoa > Arthropoda > Insecta > Odonata > Libellulidae > Ladona > Ladona fulva. Next base: position 706,156 of record KZ308551.1, read on the forward strand.
CAATTAAGTTGGCATTTTAGATTAATTGACCTAGGTCTGTTGTTTTTAATGTACACTCCCTTCTTTACAAATCTTTCATCTCTATTTTTTCCATCATTCCTTCTGGTTTATATTTCCTTCTATAGGTAGCGGTGGGGCAAGTGAAGACTGGTCAGGCCCAGAAGGGATGAAACCTTGGAACTGGGGGAGCACTGCTCCTTCACGAGTAACTACTGACCCAAGGTTACCAGCACTCTTAGAACCACACCAGGAGCCAACTTCCAGTGATGTGGAGAGTTGGCTAGAATCCAGCTCTAAGTTCTACAGTTGTGAAATGGCAGATGAAGAATGACAGTTAAAGTGCTGAGAACTCACCATGTAGACCTTTCTGAGTAAGCACTTTACTTATGTTGCAGAAGTTGATAGATTTTGTTTTCCTCTTCTTACTTTCCCAAAAGCATAACTTAATGATCGAGTGACATGTCATGAGCAAGTTATTCTTTGTGCTTCACAAAATTCTTTTGAATCTATGATTTATTAACAGTTTGTTGTTTGCTGGTGTTGATGCATTTACTCATGCTTGCATTCTAAAACCTACAGTCATCTGGTCTTTATTCTTGTAAAATGTGCCCTTTCATTCCATATTTTCCACTGGAGGGCATATGAAATTTTCTAGTGTCATCATATATTGGAGTCTCATCTGCCCTAAGGATATTTTTTTATACTTGAAATGGTGGTGAAATGTTATACATCTGGGATGAAAATATCTAATTGCTAATCAGCCACACATAAAGAATGCCATTAGCAAGCATTTTCATTTTATCCATTATCAAATAATATTCACTTTCAAACAGATGATGAATTGTTAAAACCTATTTCAAGTTTGATCCAAGGAGTGTGAATCCTCTCTAATTATAGGAACTCTTTTCTCCCAGAAAAATTCCATTTTGGTCATGAAACTGATTGCTTGCCATTTTTAGGGCTTTTAAATAACATTTTATTGTTTACATGTATATGGTGTAACTGGGAACTTTCTTTGTGATCTCTTTAGAGCAAAACTTGCTTTACAATAGGGAAAGATTTATTTGAATGAAATGATGAAATTCTATAGTTTATATGTAGTAATATTAATCCAGAAGCATTGCCTACATGTCAAAAGGTAATAGTAATTGTATGCAAGATATAAAGCGAAAGAAAAGTCGCTATTCCACTAAAACAGTGGAATATTCTGCATTTACCCAATGCAATGCTTTTTGCTCATGAAATCAGCCGAGCATATATGCAAGTATTAGATAATGCTATCTTTGTAAACATATCCTACACAAAAGCTCTTGCTTTGCTATGATGGATTGAATGTTAACCCTAATGTTGAATGAGTACCTGCTGTAAATCATAAGACTAATGAAAATAAGGGGAATGTAAGTGAACTTTTTGATTGAATGATACAAGAAGGTGGAGACAATACATTGAAATCAATTAAGAAGATCATAAATGGAGAATATCTTTGGATATTCAATAGGACTGCAATAATTTGACTGCGTAAGTATTGGAGTAGAAGTAGATTTGCTGTGTTAGATTCCATTTGATGTCTGTTAGGAAATGTTATAAGGTAAAATTCTTTTGCCTCAAAAGTAAACAGGCTTGGTGTGATAGCCATAAAGACAGAATTTGCTTAAAAAATGTCTCTTGCTTATATCTTGACTATAAATGTGAACTTTATTTTTAATAACTATATATGTGTGTGATCAATAAATGTATAATACATGAAGTTAATATCACTTGTGTTCTTGTAACTGTTCCTTTAAACACAATTCTGCATCATATCTATGCTTTATTACATGTTTGACAGCTACAGTTATAGGAAGAACAATTAAATGTTATGAAATCAGGGAAATTGTAAATATTCTTATCAGTGTTAGAATCAAGAAATTGAGAAATGATAATCTAATTATGTTCAATAATATTTTATAATGAATCAGGTATTCTTTTAAGACATAAATAGATCGTTGACAAACTTTTTTTTTTATTATTTAGGAAGTTCCTCTTTTTGAATCTTTATAAACTTGGAGAAGAGTGAATCATAAGCAGAAATATCTTTTAATTTCAGCAAAATAATAATGCTGATTCTGTTAATATCATCATTCATAAGGTGTTCTAAATCTTCAGCAAGTTTTGCTGTCTTTTTTCTGAGTAAAATCATGAAGGGAGTTGTATTATTGTATTTGATGCAATATTTGCAAGAATTTCAAATAAATTAATTTCTGGCAAATGATAACTACCCAATTATGCAGTCAAATGTAGTTACTTTCATGCATAAGTGGTGATTTTAAGTACTTAAATGGTATAAGTAGAGATGAAAATTAAGTTTCATCACTCTTTAGTGATGTTGCGAGTTTTTTGACCCATCATTTTCTTCATTAGCTATCCAAGGTCATTGCATTTTCCTTTACTGTAATACTTTCAAAGTACTTTTGTATTTATGTACTAAGTACTATTGTAATTTTTTATTCCTGTTGATTTTCCACAATGTTGTGAAAATATTGAAGTGTTAAAGGTGTGTTAGTCATTGGCATTATTGTGCCTGTTTTTCAACATCCTTGAAAGAGGTTTCTTGCTGCTTTACATCCCTAAAGAAATATCTCACACACTGAAGTTTCCAGTTTCAAATATATTTTTGAGCTATCAATAAGGCCTCAACTGTAAAAGAAAGGAAGTTTACTTTCATGAGAACCATTTACATGTTTGTAGCATTCTTTTGCA
>KZ308551.1:708910-727791 GCA_000376725.2 Ladona fulva
AATAATGAATATTTAAAAAAAATTGCCTGAATTCTTAATTATTAAAAAATAAAATGTAACAAAAATGGGTGTAAAAAACACATGAGAAGGTAAAGGAAATATGGGACAAGTAAATGTTACTTACAGCATCATGATTTTGGGTGTAAATCTCCCTTTTGGTGAATAGAATGTAGAATACCATTGAAAGTATTAGTTTTAAGTTATGACCATTCAAGATAGCTTGCAGTAAACTGGAAACTATATCCCTAAATAATTTCATTAAAATATTTCAAATGGTCCAACCTTTAGAGCTGCATAAATGTCAAAATTGGATGATATGGTAATCTAAAAAAATGGTGAAAATTCATTTTTCAGAACTAATTTGAATATAGACAAACAAACCCACCTTGCTTACAGATCTTCTATGCATAACCAATCATAGCTTAACTCTATATTTTACCTCAATTAGCCATCCTATTCAACAATGTGATTTTTAGAATTCAAATTATTTTTAGTAATGATACGTACCTTGCCTGACTTGTAATAGGAAAAGGAATATAGAGATAATTAATAAAAGGTATATATTAGGTATTTTATTCCCTTGTTCACAACTTTTGGTAGATAATTTTGACAGCATTTTTTCATACAACACACTTTGTTGACCCATTATCCTCCTGCGCAAAGATTGAAATTTAGTCTTAGCTCTCTCTGTTTTTAAGTAGAGAGTTTTGTTGCTTTCAAGAGAGAAGGCTGGAAAGAACTTCTAATTTAAAATTCATCAGTTCTTCATTGCGAGATTTGTCTGTTCTTCCAGAGATAATACATGTAAAAATCAGTATCTCCTCATGTCAGTATAAATTCGTGAAAATCGAGCAATTCATTTATCTGACATTTATATCATTACCTTAATATTTCGGCATACAAACTTTCTGATGTAAAGTGCCCTTTCTGACATTGTAATTACTCCTCCAGTGCATTCCAGAAATATATTCCTTAAATTTAATGAGAATTTATTTCACTATGATTTTTCATGTACAAAATAATACACAGCATAACGCTTCTCATTATAAATTAATGAAAATATATAATAAAAGATGTGACCATATGAGTTCATTCTTATATTAATGAAATAATATTATTACTGTAAAAATCATTTCAGGACTTTGGCTTGAGTTACGTCACCACAATTAGAATCCTTATTACAATTTCCTTGTGCAATTTACTCAGCAAAGAATTTCATTGGTACACAATTCTAATAACCAAATAAAGGATTATCTAAGAACATGGTACTCTTCCTAATTCTACCACAGCATCATCAAGAGATCAAATCTGATAAAAATTAGTGACATCTACAAGTTAATGTGTAATCAGTTTATTAGGCTCCATTGTCATTCATCATTTAGTTTCAACAATCTCATTAGACCTTCAACCCTTGGAAGTGCAGCCTTAAAAATTGATTTCCTGAAGCATGACAGCATTTCGTTTTGATTCAAATCATTATTTGTGCACAGAATAAAACATATGACTGCTTCTAATTGAATACAGATTCATTCTCCAAAGAGGAAATAAATATCCAGTGATCTATTTGTAGATGTTATGAAATCGTAAGAAAATATTTGGTAAAATGGCTTCAACTTTACTTTAGATAACAGCAGAAATTACCATTGAATAATGACAGCTGATATCAGTAAATGCAGAGCAACTAACACAAAAAGTAAAAAGTGTAAATCCTGTGGCTATTTGACTTGGACTTCCATGGGTTTAAAGGAAACTTTTATTATTGCAAAAGTCACTGTCAACAACTATATTTATTGCATAATTGGATTTATGGAAAATACTTCACACTTTGAGTTTTGGGACGGAGGACATTGGAAATAGGATGAAAGAAAAGGTATCACGTGTTTATTGACAAGGAAGATAATGGGTTGGGTCACTGGGGTCTTTGTTTGTTCACAGAAGTCTCAATGAATAATATTTCAGTCTTAATGTGGTGAGGAGACAAATTTGCTCCTCTTACATTTTTATCATTTATTCATTGCAAAATCAATCAGTCAACTTTGTGTCTCACCTATATTACCTCAACAATTCCTTGGATAGGCATTAATGGAACAGTTACACATCATGTTGATGAGAAGATGACAACTATTTCAAGCAAGTTTTCTTCCTTCTTTTGAATGTGGCAAAGGATTGTATTTCTTCTAGAGAGCGGAACTTAAATAACTATAAATTTTTGTTTCTGAACATTTTACAGAGTTATAAGAGGAAGAAAATTAAAGGAAAATATGAGCAATTAATTCAACTCAAAGAATATATACCTAACAATTTTCTCCCACTAATAGAAACAGAAGAGATAATCTTTGGTTGGAAACCTATGTCTGATTAATCCCCATGGGAAAAGCCAGAAATATCACAAATAATCATTATCTTAGAAACATTATTTCTATCAATTCCTTGAAAAATTAACATACTTTGTTATCAGGAGATCTTAAGTTTTCTTTTGTCTTTTTTTCATTTCCAACCTTTGTAAATGATTACTTAGCATCAGTTGAAGCAATTACTAAATCATAATGCTAGAAGGTCACAACTTTGATGACGATCATGTATCTAAAGGGCTTCTTCACTACATTTTAGGTAACTACATTTAAATAACGCATTCAAACATAATATAAGGACTGAAACAATGATAGGATAGGACTGCTCCAGGAATAAATCCTTAAGCACTAAATGATAATTTAAAAAATAAAAAAATCAAATATTCAGTGGAAGAATAGATTTGAAGTTTCCATTTTAAATTCAGCCTTTACTTGTATCTGCTTATTGCTATTCGAAGAGTGACTTAAATAATATCAGCATAGCAAGGCTGCATATGAATGAAGTCAAATCATCAAAACTCTATGGCACATATCAACATCAGCATAAAAAATAAATATTGCTTTTCAAAAATTGATTTAAATAGAAATTATTTCTTGGGAAACCTTTGTTGATTGATCAGAGTTTAACCATCAAAATTCTTCCAAACTGTGCAAAGGAGTTGTGAGTAGGATAACCTTAGATTTTAACAAGCAATCACTCCATGAGAGCAAGAAAGTCATAAACTTTCTTTCATATCAAATCAATACAGCTGCTTCAATGCAAGATGCTGCAAGAAATTTTGAATGAAAGAGCTAATCAATTCTTAAGATGTATGACTCAACCTTTATAAACAACAGAAATCCTTTAATGGATTATTCAATCACCAGACATGATGGCAAGTGCTCTCTCAGGTATTCAAAGAGTTCTTGGGAAGCACCCGGACAGTTGGTGAGTTCTAACTCCTCAAGATGCCTTAGCTGTATGAGGGAAGATAGGCCACTGGCAGTCAGAAGTGGGCACCCTTATGAAAAAAAGAAAGAAATCAGCTTCTGTATACATCATCACCACATGCACAAAGTACTTACTAATGAAGGCCTCAATCTTTCTACTGATTTTCAAAAGTAGGCTGTGTATATTTTGAGAATTCATTGATATCAATCATTTGAAATGTATTAAATCATGAATAACATCTCTTAATGACCCATGGCTTGGATTACTGCTAATTTTGTTTATGAAACAGTTGCAGTTAACAAAATACGAGGGGGAGTCAAATGAAAACCTTAAATATTTTTAAACATTTAACTTATTGAACAAAGTTGGAACGTAAGTATGTCATTTCTTAATATAGTCTCCATGGCATTCAACACACCACCTCCAGTGCATAGGAAGTGCTCAAATTACACGAAAAAATAAATCTTATAGTTTAAAGCACAGCCACTTGTGCACCGCCTGGTGTACCTTTTTATCTGAGGTCTGGTGAGTAGGGTAGATGATGAAGAGTATCAAAGTGAAGGTCAGTGATGGTTGCAACTCTTGCACAGGCAGTATGAGGCCGAGCATTGTCATGTTGCAAAATGACACCTGTGGTCAGACAACCACGTCTCTTTGATCTGGTTACAAGCCGAAGATTTTTCAACATTTTGGAATATGATGCACTGATGATGGTGTTTCCCCTAAGTGTGTAGTGTTCCAAGATAATGCGTCGTTCATCCCAAAAGAGAGTCAGCATAACCTTCCCTGCAGATTGCTGCATCCGGAACTTCTTGAGTTTTGGTGATGAGGAATGGCACAAATCCTTGCTTTCTATCTTTGTTTCAGGTTGGTGGTAGGAACCTAGGTTTTGTCTTATGTAACCATTCTCGCAAGGAAGCCACCACCTTCTGTTTCAAAGCGCCGTAAAAGTTCTTCTCAGTCATCATTGCAATGCTCTTTCAGTTCTGGAGTGAGCTGCCCTGGCACCCAACTTGCAGACACTTTGTAAACCTTAATAATGTGATGTGCTGAGCTATGACTAATGTTCAGATTTGTGGCCATTTCATCCACCGTCACCTGGTAATTTTCCATCACAATGGCTTCAACAATAATCTCTGGTGTCAAAACGAGGTGTGCCTGACCTGAGCAGGGAGCATCTGTCACGGAAGTCATGCCGATTCTGAACTTTCACTGCACTTGTACGCTTCCTGTAGTAATAAACAAGCATCACCATTCTGGACCTTCATTCGCCGATGGATTTCAATAGGTTTTGTTCCTTCACTGCTCAGAAAACGAATGACAAAACGTCACTCTTCATTGCAAGCTGTGCAGCCATTTTAAATTGGTATTGTGGCTGCATTTTGCTTGTCTGCTGTATGTTGCCATGTGTTGGGCATTCCTTAAAGCATTAGTAACAAAACTGCCAACTTCGAATTTTTATTACATTTTTAAGGTTTTCATTTGATTCCCTCTCATATTAGAAAAATACTATCACATAAAGTTCCTTCTAATTATTTTCATCTCTGGACAGTAACAAAATTGTTGTGGGTAATAAGAACCTGGAGCTGTGTGATAATTGCTGTATTAGTAACAAATTTTTGATTTTCAGCACCTACATTGCAAAATGAACTATGCTGTCAAATAGAAGCATTCATAAAGAGCAGTATGATACAAAAATTCATGAAACATAAAGCTTGAGTCTGTGAAATTTCTCATAAGAGTTTTCAGAGCAGAGGCACCCTTCTTAAGAGGTAAACCTTATGATACAGGAATTAAAAATCACTGCATTGTCAAACAAAATTGATTTTGAATAGTAGATGCATTTAATAGGAAACACCGTTTTTTTTTTTAAGAAAATAAAAAAATGATTTCTTAGTAGGAAAGGAAATTACTGAAGAAGCATATCAGAATAATAAGTTTACTCTTATTCTGTACAGGTGTTTTATCTTCAAAAGAAAATATCATGCTTGTTTTAATCACTTATCAAACTGCAAAATTTCACTTTTTCATTTCCAAACTCTGCATGAAAATGAAGGCAAGGGACAGCAAAGGGGTAAAAGTTCTTAGATGGAGTATAATGTCCACCCATTGTGCTGGAAAAAGTGAGTTTGTAAGCAGTCCAACTGAAATTTCCTGTATTCCTTGCAACTTTATTTCATACAGAGAATAGAATTATCAAAAATTTCTAAGTCAGCAAGGAGGAATTCTTCTCATACTTCTGAAGCTGCTTTATGATGTACAAAGTTTGATAGCCGAACTATCATTTCTTACAAGTAAATTCAGTTTGTGGAGCACTTACCTGCAAGAGATAGGACTCTTAGGTTTCTCATTGTGCAAAGGTGCTGGATTCCAAAATCCCTGACTTGGGAGCACCAACGCAGATATAAAACAGAAAGTGATGAGAGGGTTGAGATGTACCCTACTCCTATGTCAGTGATGTGAACACATCTGTAAAACAGATTATAAAAGCAAATAATCCTGGTACCCTTCAAGACTTGGAGGTTTCCTTAATCAAAATCATAAAATTGAAAATATTATCACAACTGCAAGACAACTAACCTGTCTAAGGTTAATTCCTGTAAATGGGTAAGGTCACAGGCTATGTATTCAAGGGCAGCATCAGTTATCCTTGGACACCAAGAAAGGTCTAACCGCAACAGCCGACGAAGATTTTCAGCAACGGCTTCAATACCTTCATCAGAAACCTTGCTGCATCCAGATAGACTCAAACAGGTCAGGTGAGGAAGGGCATGTACTGCAATAAAGAATTTACTTATGCAATGAATGAAAACTTTTCCTATCAAATACAGAAGAACGTATGCTAAATATCCATGGTTTCCCTAGAGTCTGCATGGCTTTATACTTAACTTTCTCCATTTTTATTGTTAAATCTAGACCTAGTAGTGATCCCTACCAGAACTACCTTCGAAGGTTGGTTTGGGTGGTGAAGAATTATGTGGTAGATCAAACCAACCTGCCTAACATACACTACGGGATTACATAACTGTACCCGATTCTAAATATTGTTAAGGTTATTCAAAATTGATAATACTATTTAAATAGTATTATCAATTTTAATAATAAATTTAAATAGTATTATCAATTTACCTGGATTAGTTATTGAATGATACAAGAAAAATTACGAGTCTTAGTAACCATAGAAAAAGACGCTTAATCCTTGATCTATAGTTTTTGAATCTATAAAATGGTCTGAACAGTTCTATATTTGAAGAGAAGATGAAAAATGCTACAAAATAGTAAGACGATCATGAGCGATGAAATGCCGCATTACCTATACTATAATTATACGTGCATAAACATAATATTGAATTTCCTCATCTGTCACATTTTAACTTCGGAAAGAGTTTCATCTAGAGATAATGTAAGTAGGATTTCTTCATGGGGTAAACTCTCGGGAAAGCAGTCGTCATTATCGTAATTAACGCATTTCGAAACCAGGTTAAATCCCGCACTTTCATAGGTTCACAATCGATTCATTTATTTCGAAGGAATACTAATTTTCCTCCCATCAAAGTATGCAAAAATACTAATTGACATCCTATTCATTTTCTCTGAAATAAGTCTTATTCTTGCGGTTTTATTTCTTGAGCAGTCCATTGTTAGAGAAACAGGCCTATGGAAATTAATCGGATATGTCGTACATAATTCGATTGTTTGCGAAGCTCATGTTACTTCTCGAGTTTTCGAAGTAGCAGTTTTGGAGTCGAATGTCACAACTTCTTCTACTTTTCGACTGCGGCAAAGGAAGTTTTTTATAACATCAACACAAGTTTTCTACCATTCGGTAGGTTCATGTGCCATAATATTCTCCACTAATCGCCATTTCCTTCACCTCCCGTTAACCCACCCCACCCTTTATGTCATCTAACAACTTAAGTCTCTGCCTTGCCCTCTGCTTTTTCCCTAGTGTGCTTCCCTCAATAAAATTCTTTAGCAATACCTCTCCCCTCAATATTTAACCCACCCATATCCTCTGTCGACATTTAATTACTTCGATTAAAACCCTCTCTTCCACAACCGTCTCTAGTACCTCTGTGTTTGTTTTCTAGCAGCCCAACTTACCCGTTCCATACTATGCCTTACCCACATCTCGAATGCCTTCAATCTTTTGATGTCCTTCTTTCGTAATATCCACGTTTCACACCCATATAGCAAAACACTCCACACCAAGGATTTTACAAGTCTTTTCCTAGTTCCTTTATCAAGACCATACCCATCAGTTCCCTTCGTTTCACGAAAGTTTCCTGGCCTATGATATACCTTTTCGAACTTCATTTGTACACCTCCCGTCCAAAGAAAGAACACTTCTCAAGTAAGATAAATTATCTACGTGTTCTAGTTTTTCATCATTTACTCTGATCATTAACTTGGCTCTCTTTCCTTTGGTGAATCTCATTACTTTAATTATTCATACATTTACTCCATATCAAGGATTTTACCAATCTGTGCCTGTCTGCTGTTATTTATTAAGAATTTGTATATTTCGTTGTTTTTCTATGACTTTTTTGACATTATATGGTTTCTGTTTCATCCATGTCTTGCAGAAAATATTGTCTAGGAAAGCCTCAATTTTGTTGCAATGACCTTTCCATCACTGTTCCCTTGCCCTATCTGTTTCCCTTGTCAGTTCATTTATCAGTGCCCTGTACATTCTACGTCCATGCTCAGTGTTTACTATTTTCCATTTTATTCTTTACTTCATTTTATTTATCATTTCCACTGTCACCCATGGTTTCCTAACTTTGTTTTGCTTGACCATCCCTATAATTCTTTGAGCACTATGCCTTACTAACAGACTCTTGCAACTCTATAGCTTTTCCATTTCTAAGGACGCCTAGAATCCATTTTGGACCCGTTTTGGCCCTAAAGACATTTTTAAGTTTCAGCTTAGTTTTCATCATTACCAGTTTACGATCTGAGTCTACATCAGCACCAGGATAACTTAAAGAGCTTTTAACACAATTTCTGAACCTTTTTCTACCAAAAATATACTCAATTTGGTACCTATCTGTGTCCCTGGGCTTTCTCCATGTGTACCTCCTCCTGTTATAGTGTTGAAAAGTGTTTGTGATACAGAGGCTATTCCTCTAACATAAGTATATTTCTGTCCCCTGTCGTTTCTATTTCCTAGTTCCCACTTCTTCCCCATTAAGGCAGTGATAGGGAAGAAGTGAGAAGTGGGATTGCCACATCACTACTGCATTCCAGTCTCCTATTAAAATTAGGTTTATAATGCCTTTAACCCTTCCTATAGCTTCTTCTATATGAAATTAATCTTGGTAAGCGATATTTAGTGGAATTCCATCTGCACAATAACACAAATTGATAATATTTGTACTATTCCACAACAGTATTAATTCTTCTATATGCTCATAAACTGAGTCTACTTCATCCACATTGTAATCGCTTGTGTACAATATACATCTAAATTATCAGTGTGTTTGCTGGCTCAGCCTTTACTTCAACTTACATAATCTGATCAATTATCAGCTTGGTGGCTAGCACTGCTTCTCCTGCTTTCTTGTCAAACACTATCATAACACACCTCTGGCTATTCTTTCCCCCACTTAAAATTACTCTCATATGGCCGCTCCAAAAATCTCCCTCTACCTGCTCATCCACCCTTCAAGGAGGCAGTTGGCATGATAGAGGGTGATTCCATATCCTGGGAATCATTTGGTTGTAATTTCCTCATTTGCAAAAGCACGGTATACCAACAGGCAGGTGAGGTTGACTTTTGGGTAGGAGAGGCTGTTAATGTTATACCTCTTCATTTCCACCTTGACTTTTCCAACTTCCCTTCCTAAGCATTGTCCTAATATTCCAGGTTCCCATCCTTGTTTCCCTGGCCAATTTTTCTCTTCTTTTCTTGTTATTCATTGGGTAAGGATTTCGTGGAATGATAACCAAGATGGTCTTACTCCAATCTCTGCTGGGCACGACACTCTCCATAGAGAGCTGAGTCCCATGTGTGCCATTCACAATAATCATTATATAGGCACATCATATTCTTGGGATTATTTTTTTTTGGTGGTCTCCCTTTGCCTTCCTCAACGGTAGATTTCTTTAATTTAATTTTTCAACATGATCTCCTTTTAACTTTATACACTTTTCCAAGCATTTCTCCAACTTTTTTAAGCCTTTAAAAAAGTAGGATTTTGGAAGGTCCTCAAAATAGGCATCTGTTTGGGCGATGACCTCCTTGTTCAACATGAACCATTGTCCCCCAAGCCATTTTTTCAAGTTTGGAAATAAAGAGAAGTCACTGGGGGCCAGATCTGGCGAATATGGTGGATTTTGTAATAATTCAAACTTTAAGTCCATAATTTTGGGCATCGAAACTGCGCAGGTGTACACCTGTGCAATGTCTTTGTGGAAGAGGATCATTTTCTTTTTCAAATGAGGACATTTTTTCTTGATTTCTTCGCTCAACTGTTGCAATAAAGACACATAATACTCTCCAGTTATCGTTTGATCTCTTTCCAGGTAATCAGTGTAGATGATTCCCCATGCATCCCAAAAAACCATGGCCATCACCTTGTCCCAATTTCACCGTCTTTGTCTTCTTCAGAGCCTGTTCGCATTAAAAAACCCACTGTTTTGACTGTTCCCTTGTCTCTGGAGTGTGGTAGTGTATCCATGTTTTGTCCACAGTTATGCATCGATGCAGAAATCATCAGGATTGCAATGGAAAAGCACTAAAATAGCCTCAGAGTCAATCACATGATTGCATTTATTCTCCTCTGAGAGCAAATGCTGCACCCATCTTGCCGATTCACACTCAATTTTTCATGCAGAATTGAAAAAACTGTACCTTGCAATATGCCTGTGGTCTGAACTATTTCGCGCACTTTGATTCATCATTCACTCAAAACCATATCATGGCTTTTGTCAATCATTTCAGGGGTAGTCACTTCTACTGGACATTCTATACAATGTTCATCTTTTGTGGATGTACGGCCACGTTTAAACTTATTTACCCAATTGTGAACAGTTGCAAACAGAGGAACAGATGTGCCATGAACTTCACCCAACTCAGCTTTGATCTCTTTTGGTGTTTTAAATGTGTTTAATCACCGCTCAAAACTCAGTTTTTTCCATTTTTCTAAATAAGAACAAGTTTTTGCTTCAATAAACAAAAAAAATTAAACCATGTGATGGATATAACAAACTTAAACAGCTATCTAGTGAGTACTGATGCTTACTAAAAACAAACCGTCTATGATACTACGAGTGCCATCTCTTGAATTTTCTAAGGACTTATTGAACAACCCTTGTGGCTCTCTAGGTCATAGGAACATGCAAATCCTTCCACCACCACAATGTTGTAATCCAGAGAAGTTTCTTTGTCAGCCGTGTTAATATTTACATATGATTATCCAGTGAAATAATTATGGTGAGTGTTATTAGATTACTTTATGTTGCAATTGGATGAAATATGCATCTCTGCCAACGATCTTGATAATCCTAATTTCGAATGACTGAATATATCTAGCATATGTAAGCAGTAAATCCTTCAATCTATTAAAGTCAAATAGATTTTTTAATTTTGCATTTGCTGGAGACTAGTCAAAAATAACAGCCACATTAATATGAAGTTTTATGTTATTTGACCGTTTCTGAAAAATGAAACATTTTAGAATCAGGAAATATAAACTTTTGTAAAGTTATTCAAGTTGGCTATTACTTTTGAATTTCATTTGAAAATAGTACAAGATAATCTGTTTCAGGCTCAACTTAACCAACTGAATTTTTGCAGAATTTGTTTGCTATGTTTTACATTGCACCTGTCAATCTCTAGCTTGATACTAAAAATTAGGTAAACAAATGTATATAATGGCATGATTGATGACTGTAGAATGATAGCTGATGGTGAAAGGTAAAATATGAGTTGGTGAATGGGAATTTTCCATAAAGGTTGGGCAGAAAGGAAAGAAATGAGCTTAATAGGGCTCTAAATTCTTTAATTACGATAAAAGAGGGACTTCAGGAGTTTGATAAATGTACCATTTCTCTAAATAAAGAGTATCCGATTTAAACTTAGAAATTGGGCATAAATACATATTGAAATGATTAAAAAATGGAGAATAAATTGATTGGCAGAAAAGAAAAATAATCAAATGGCATAATGTGCACATTCAATAAAAAGCAGGTGAATGAAGCTAAAGTATATAATACAGTACACTCCAATCAAACCTTATAAAGTATTTCAGGATGTTGAACATTAAAACATAAATTTACTGTAAAAAAGAGGCTGGATGTATAATTAGTTGGGAATTTCCTTAACTAATAGGATTAAATTTAAGAAAGGATCAATAGTAAAAATAAATGAAAATGAGAGCAGCATGATTAATTCTAGAAATATATTGTTCTTGCCTTAGGAAAAGGGATATTCCCTCCTGATTCTTTAGTTACCATTGGCCCACCTACCTATGAATTTCTGCCAGAATTCATACTTGCCTAACATCTTAATTTTGGCTTACAAGTAATTTGGTTGATTACTTTTCCTTCCTTTCTAAACAATCTTGTTATTTAATATTTACATAGAAGTTTTTGCTTTGTGCCCAAGAGCCCTTGCCCCTTCACCTGGTTAGGCAAGAGAATTATTGATGGGGACTATTAGTTTCTGCCCGAAGAGAAGACTTTTTGGATAAGATCCCAGCCATCTATAGAATTAGTGAAGCACAATTTTTGACAACAACAAAGCAAAACAAAATTCACAAAGCAACAAATACTAAACAAAATTTGTTCCAGATATAGTCTTTACCTTCTACAAAATAACCAAGTAACTTTCTAAAATTAGGGTAGTATTGTTAAAAGTGCTTCAACAGCAAAGGTCATTTTGCATATAGGCCAACACAGGGAATCGAACCCAGGACTGCCTTCATTGAAGTTGAATGCGTTGCCCACTGGGCTATCCAGGATCCCTTCTAAAATTGGGGTGTGGATGCAAAGGATCCATAGAACCTTTCTTTGCTGGCACTGGATAGATCCTTAAAAACACCCTAATTCACTAAGCATATTATGATCTAATTTCTAGCACATAAGTATTTCTAGACAACTTAACAATTTACTTCTTTTGAGTTTCCTGTTCTTATGATATCCTCCATTAAACTTACAATTCTATAGCTTACCTATATTGAGCACACCATGATTAGTTATCTCCCAGCAAGAATGAAGTTTCAAAGAGGTAAGAGTTGTCCTATGACGAGGCCCCGAAAATGCTGTGAGTGCAGCATCTGTCACATGGTATGCTTGAAGTTCAAACTCAGTTAGGGATGGTAGCAAAGAAGCAACAGCACCAACTGCTTCATCTCCAATCTAGGAAAATTGAATTGAATTCTTATTAAGATACAATCAATTGTTTGCACATATATACAATACAATAACACATTAATTCAAACGTCTCATTTATTGAGCGAAATTAAGACTAGAGAGTCCCATCTTCCATTTAACCCTTAAGATAGAGATGAAGAATATATTTTGATAAAAGAAATGATAAAATATTGAAACTTCAATGCTGTTTTGTTTTCAGAATTGTGATGTAATGCACAAAAATCATAGAATGTCTTTCATTCCATTAGATTCTAGCAAACACTATATGCCTTATAGGATACATCAGTTTCTCCGAAGGATTGAATGTACTAAAGTTCAACTGCATTGATAAAAACCAGCTCAGAATTTGTGTATCTCCTCCTTAGTTGGGTTTACACCCACTCACATGAACTCCTTCATCAATGCACTCCTTTCTGTGACCTTCACTCTTTCATAGTTGCCAATTTCCTAAAGTAAATTTTTGTTATTGTTTATATATGCTTTAAGTATCCATCAATTAGTTATCAAAGAATGTGCAATTTGTGAGGAAGTGGCAATATGATACATCATAAAGTCTCACTGCTTGTGAATGATGAAAAGGCAGAGCAAGGATGGCAGAATTTGGGATTGGGGTTAGTAGTTCAGGCCACTGGTGCAAAAAAGTTAATTTTCAATGCAGTAACTTCAAGTTTCAACAACTGGTTGAAATATGTAAGCCAGTGTAATGTTTTACTCTTAGAAATATCCTCTCACTTTATAAAATTAGAAGTAAAGCAGGTTGAAGTGCATTAAAAATCTCAACTCTAATTAAATTGTTTACCTTTCATTTTTTTCCAGGGATTATTAACTAGTATGGTCAGTTAAATTTACCTTTATGGCTGAAGGGTGGAGTAAGAAATAGGACTTCTTTTCAGGATGGGAAAGTGATGGTAAGACCAATCAGAGATAAGAAGATTAATGTGACTTATCTGTGAACTCTTAGATTTTATTCTTTTTCTTCTTAATGTATAGTGAATAGTGTAATCTTTTGGGGACTTTCCTCTCAGGCTATTAACATTTTTAAACTGCAAAAGAAAGTAATACAGTTAATGGTTAATGCTAGATATGATGCCCCCAGTCTGCCTCTTTTCAAATCCCTCAGGATTTGAGGGATTTGAAAAGAGGCAAAAAAAGTTACCACTTCCCTGTGTGTATATTTTTACTATTGCCATTTATACAAGAACTAATCTGAAGTAATTTGTGACAAATGTTAAGTGCATCATCATACTACATGCAATGCTAATAATTTGCATGTCCCATATGTTCATACTAGGTCCACTTGCCTTGACCTCAACATATGGGAATTGTTCTGTATAACAAACTCCTAGTTGACCTCAAGAATGTGTGGTCAAGTATTACTTTTAAAAATATGTGTAAATCTTTTCTACTTGGCAGAATGTTTTATAGCATTGATGATTATCTTTCTTCTTAATCTAATTTAGCAATTTGTTTTTTTTAGTATTTTTGACAAAGTCTATATCTTGTACTGCATCCTTGGACAAATAAATCATCGATGAGATGGTCTCGGCCTTGACTTGGTGGTAAATCATTGTAAGCTATGAGAAAGAAACTTTAACTTTAAATAAATCATCATCATTATTATTATCACGAATAAGTTGCTTTAATCTACTGATCTTGGATTGGTCAACCCGCTGTGCCTTAAAAGAAGTCCTTTATGTTGCTCCACTCATCAGCAAAAAGATCAATTTAACAGGCCACAAGGTGGCTTAATATCCATTGGTCAGTAAGGATAAGAATGGCTGACCTGAGCACAATCTGCAAGAGATAATCTGACAATCCTTGGGTTGAGGCTCCTTCCAAGTCCCTCTCCTGTGATTGCATTGCAGCCACGTAGACGCAGCTCTTCTATGGATCTTAGGTGATTAACAATGGCTGCTAAGGGAGCATCTCCAAAGCTACAATTATTTAGGATGAGACAACGGATGTTCCTAGGTGCCCGCAGCATGGATATCTTAAAAAAAAAGGTAATTACCAAATCAAATCATTTGAAAAATCTAGAGAGGTCTATGATGTTGCTATTAGGTACTACATTTATTCTACATGAGGATAATTATATTCCAAAGCTTTTTAGGTATGGAGGATTAAAAGTAGTTTCCAGCTAATTAGTAGCTGAAAACAATATCCTTGTAACTTAAATTTTGAGTGACCAGATTGAATATTTGATTATAGAATAACATGTGTAAATATTGGGGTATTCATGGTGAGGAATCAGGGAAAATGGGGCTAAATTTGGCATGGGTAATTGGCCTTGAGGGTAACTATAAAGCACTATGAAACATGAAGAATTGAAAATTATTATAAAATTAATTTATTCCTCTACAGTGAGCTCCTAATAATCAATGCACAAATTAACCAATGGTGATTTTATAGGCTTTGTTGATATTTTCTGTATTCCTTAAAAAATAAATGCAATAACTACAAGTATATTCACATTCTAATACAAGCAGAGCTTCTTTTGTGCAAGAGTTTTTCTAAGGAGCAGTGGGAATAAGGGTACAATGTAATTATGGCTGCTAAAAAAATTTGTGGTCTGATGAAGGAAACTCTTAAAGAGCCCACAAAACAAATGAAAATATTGGACAATGAGCACAAAATATATTAAATATGTATGTAAATTATGAATATCACCTATCTATATAAAAATGAATGACTACATGTATGCATGTTCCAGCATTACTAGAGAGCAAATTTCAAGCTTAAAATATAGTTGTCTTTTCTTCACAGATTGTAGGCTATTTTTTATTTACTTAACTAAATTTTACTAAATAGGTGTTTTATGAATTTGATTTGATAAATGGAACACTCCATCATGGGGCTTTTTTGGCCTTCCTAATTCTACAGGTCACTTTGCAAAGCATGGCTTAGGCACATATTTATCAATGGGTAATAATAAAATCTTTTGACTTAAGGGTTTAAAATAATCTATGTCTACATTAATACCCTGCAAAGCAACTTTTTAGCATTTGGTAGGGAATGTAATCCTGAAATTTTGTGCTTCTTCTTTTGCTTATTGTTGTCATATAGAAAGAAGGATTCCTTAAAACAACTCGTCAGTCATCTATTTCTTTTATTTTACCCTCTGAATTTATCAGGCAATTGGTCTAGCTTCTGATCTCCTTTCAAGGATTCCAAACCTGCATCTGCTAGCATTTTTATAATGCTTGCTTTTTTATCATAGCATTTCTTAACAAAACTAATTGCCTTATGCTGGACTTTCTGGAGTTTGCAAATACACCTGGATCATATATACAGGGTGTCCCAAAAAGAATATCAGGAAGTAACTGGGGCTGTATTTCTGCAAATACTACAGCATTGGCTGTTTCCTCAATTGGAAGATCAAGAACCAGTTGATTTTTTCAACAGGATAGGGTACCACCTCACTAGTCTCTTCCAGTGTGTTTCGTAAATGAGACCTATCCCCAACATTGGATAGCAAGATCTGGGAATCAAGATTTGACTTTCTACTATTGGACTCCAAGATCCTCAGATATAACCCCATGTGATTTTTTTTGGAGATACATTAAAGGATTAGTGTTCCTACCACCAATGCCTACAACTTATGATAAAATGAAGTTGAAGATGAGAAACTAATGAGTTTTGAAGTGGAACCTATTATTTTTCTTCCTTTTTGTGCTAGTTTTAGCTCAAACTAAAAGAAATAAATATCGATTAAACCTTGACTATATGTTCAACATAAAAAAATCAGATGGCTTCCCAGGATGTTCTATGACTTAAATTTCTGTCCCATAAGAAGTTGCACTCTGAGTGCATGCACAAGTTGCTTTCCCCCTTGCTCCTTCACCACAATTTTGTGAGTCTGTCCTATAAAATAGAAAACAACCAAAAGTTGCAGCATTTCATGCAGTCTTTTGGTACAAAAATTTTATGCAATGCTCTGTATTTTTGCCTAGCTTCTGTGCTATGTGCATCAATAACTGTCATGACTCCACAGATAATAAAATCAGGTTTATTTATTGGTCCGTTACTTCTATAAGATGGGAAAGTGATGGTAAGACCAATCAGAGATAAGAAGATTAATGTGACTTATCTGTGAACTCTTAGATTTTATTCTTTTTCTTCTTAATGTATAGTGAATAGTGTAATCTTTTGGGGACTTTCCTCTCAGGCTATTAACATTTTTAAACTGCAANGGTGTCCCAAAAAGAATATCAGGAAGTAACTGGGGCTGTATTTCTGCAAATACTACAGCATTGGCTGTTTCCTCAATTGGAAGATCAAGAACCAGAAGAATCCCTTTAGCAGTGAATGCAATTGTAGAAGGATGTATTAGAGAAAATTCCCATGAAGTCATTTTATTTATTGAAGTAATCTCTTTTGTAACATTAGTGTAAAGAAGAAACTTCAAATCAGACCAGGAGTTTGGGCCACATATATATAAAACATTACATTGAACACAGAGCCACGCCATCCTATGGGTGCAAGGGTTGTACTGCTCCTGAGCGGTGGCATCTTAGGGGTGCAAGTGAGGCTTAGCCCACCATTATTAATATTACAACAACATTAATTTTTGTTTTCTGTGTGATACACAAGTCTTATGTAGGAAAGAGATCATGATGTGAAATTAAAGAATAGCAAAAATTTAGAGTTAGGGATAGCTCAAGACAAGAAAGAAATATTTGTTCAGTGGATTTAATTGAAGTTATTCATGCTGCAATGCAATTTTTATAAGAAACTTTCATATTTAGTGGCAAAAACTACATTTCATACAAATCATATTTTAAGTTATATGCATTGTGATGATAATTGTGCTCGGAAGTAATGTGAACTATTAACAATTTACTATTCCATATGCTATTTACTATTTCATAATATGGAATATGCATAGTTAATTGTTACTGATGTTTTGTGACCTATGTAAACTGGGGAAAAGAGTCACAAATCACTGTTTTTTTACTGCCTTTTGAAAAGATTTTTACCTGTAAATCAGAGAATGTATGGTTTTAGTTAAAATTATATTTGCATGCGGGTGGCAGAAAAGCCAGGTGCAGTATTGATTGAATATATATGTTGTAAGGCTATAGTAAGGGCAATGCAACTAGGGTACATGCCAAGGCTGCAAATTCATTAGCAGGTGCAAATCGAAGTTATAAAAATAAGTAAATATAAAAAAGAAATATACTCATCCTAAAAAGTGGTGAAGATTGTCCAAAATATAAAAATTATGCTTTAATATCCATAAATGATAATGTTCTTAGCAGACCACTTTGCTTTCCAGTAAAGTTATAATGTCCTTTAATTTCTTGCAAAATGTTAACGAAGAAAGAAAATTTTAAAAGAAATTCAGTAATTTTTCACATTTTGATAAATTAGGCCATTTAGACTAGGCATTGCCCTTAACATCATGTTTTGATGTGAGATCTCTCAAAGTTTAAAAAGGGTTGAGTAGTAAATTTAAAATCATAATTACCACTTCACCAGCTTCCAAGTCAGATGCATTGTTTAGGCAGAAAGTGTCAAACCCTCTCTGTTCTATGGATCTATATAAACGTGACTTAGATTCTGGAGTTGATACCCTCAGACCAGGGCCTGGTAGACTAGCCATAAGGTTGGACCAAAGTGGTGGGTGATCATATAGGATGTCACGCCATCGTGTACACACCTGTTAATCAAAATTGTAAATTTGATAATGGAATCCCTCAAAGAAACTAAGGGTTAGATGTAAGAAGAGACTAATTAGTCTCAATCTTGCCCATAAATAAAGGCGAGTTATTATTATTATTAAAAAAATGAAGCTGTTTAGTTCTCTTATTTTCAAGTACATAATGTGATTCACTTGAAATGGTACTTCATATTCATACAAATCTAACAAGAGAATTTCAAAACTTTACTAAACAAACATATTCAATAACTGTAGAAATGAATGCAACAAAGTAAAATTAGCCTTTGCCATTCAAAAATAAAGTGGCATTTACAAGATTTATGCCACATTGAGCTTGATTTTTACACCTCAAGCTTCTTATCTAATATACAGATATATTTATCAGCTATTTTGCAAATAATTAATGATAATTCATAAAATATTTTTCTCTATATAGATTCGTTAAATACAAAATATACAAATATTTAGAAGGAAAAGGGTTAAGGTGACTTGGCACAATAAGGTATGCACCTAGGAAAATTCCCAAGGAGAAACGGACATGAAAAAAGTCTGACGGAACCGG
>KZ308551.1:729536-772053 GCA_000376725.2 Ladona fulva
TGCTGCTATAGGTTTCAATAAATAATCCCTTTGCAAAGAGGGAGATATTTGAACTCTATCACCACAAAAACTGTTCACCAATCTCTTGGAATCTTACCTGAGCCAAGGTTTTTATTTCTCCACTAGAGTAGCAATACCAGAAGAAGTGCAATAGGAATTCTTCATCTTCCATTAGTTCTCTCCACGTCATTGGACATGTCCTTTGAGGCACTACTCCATTTGGCCTAGCCACCAAAGTTCGCTGAGGTCCTCTGCTTGGTTTTTCTGGAACTGCCTTGCTCCCACTGCCAGCTGCAGCCACTGCTCCTCCTGCAGTTCCTCCACCAACTCCTCCACAGAACACATTAGTCACTCTTTCCATCACGCTGGTACCCCCTGAACTAGTGCCGGCACTTGGTGCCCCTCCTCCCTTGCCCCCTCCTCTCGTATCTGACCCTCCACGGTGCTTATTGCGTGTGAGTCCAAGGCCATTGATTCGTTTTGAGAGCTCAGCTGATGCCCTTTCCACAACACCTTGTGCAGAGATAGACATGGTGCTCTTCACTTAGTTTATGATCAATATGTTACTTGGGTGCATACGAGGTCTATGAACAGAATCCCAGAGGTCTACTTGCTCCTGAAATGAGAAAGTTTGTAAGAGAAAAGCATTACGGGAATTAAAGACAATCTATTTTTTTATGGAAAAATCTTAGATCTTATGTCAGACATGAATTTCTTAGATTACAGAATTTTAACAAAAGCAGTTTTGAGCCAGTGAAAATAAATTGATAGTACGGTATACTTAAATTCTGCCAACATAAGAAAATTATCTTCAGCACTACTTGAGCACATAAAATTGGCTCAATTACTCTGTTCTTTTCCAAGAACTTAAACTTGGGTGATCAGATTCAAAATTTGCTTTTAGAGTGTTCATGACCAGGATTTAGGGTACCCATTGGTTTTGGTTTTAGGTTATTCACCATTGGCTGTACATTACAAAGTAAATATAACAATCCATAAAAGTAGATTTGAATACAAAGTCTTTCTTCGAGTCTAAAAAGAGTACAGTTGGGGCCTCCACATAACATATAAGAGCATCTGCCCTTCCTTAAAGCTGTCCTAGGTACAACTCCCAGTAGGATCCAAAGTTGCATGTAACCTCAGCTGTTGTAGCACATTCATAAAACTACTACTGTAACTAAGAGTGCATTTTAACAGAATATTTACCTGTGGCTAATTTCTCCCTCATATAATCGCCTAAATTTGGAATTGTGAGACTCATAAATGTCTTATTTGGTGGCATTCACAATAAAGGCAATATTGGATATTTATTCTATATGGTTCTGGACCCCTGATGTTTCATTTATGGCTCAGTGTTGAATGCAGTTAGCTACAGGAAATGCTGACAATTAGCTATGCTGCTGAGTTAAAGAATGAGATGAGAGTTAGAATGATAGCCTTAGTTCCAGCAGAAAATTGTAACTTAAGTCTTTGACATCTAATAAGTAAAAGAAAAGCTACTAAATTAGAATTTCCATCATTTCATATACAGCTTTTTTGTCAAAAAATAATCAAAAACAGAGGTAATTAGTTGGTAGCATTTAAGTATTGCATATCCTTTTGACATTTAGCTAGCAACAAATATGACCCATTTTGTCCATATCTGTTATTAAAGGTTACTTTATTGGGATATATTTGGAATAATGCCAATTTCAGTGATCAGATAACTTACATTTAATATTTATTATGTGATACATCTTCCATATTTATGATCAGGCATTAGTAGGTTAAATAAACTTCTAAATTAGAGAAAAGTATAATGATTTTGAGTGATATATGATAATGATTGTCCATAGCAAATTTGACTGCTATTTCTTGATTAATTCATTGATGCTCATCATTAGATCAGTTACTGCTTTTCTTGCTATTCTTAACCCTTTCGTTCCTGTTGTCGTGCATACAGGATAGACGTTTTCCTATGCAAAAGACTTACTGTTGTCTATAGACGATGGAGGTTTTTCTACACTAACGGCCTAATCCAGGTATATTTTTTGGCCCCTTTCCGGCTGTAATTGTGGGTTTCCTTACCCTTATCTGGGCAACCGCATGGGTCTTAGGGCTAATGCGCATAACCATTTCACAGCATGGGGCTGCGGTTAAATGAATATTATTGTAGTTGTTTTGCTAAAGAATGATTTGTTGCTCTTTCAGTCAATATATCCTTGGAGTTGAGAATCTCATATTTTGCTTGTAGTTTACAGCTTTTAAACTCAATTTTAGAGTTAATATTAACGTATTCAGAGAAAATAGTAGATATTTCAATATCATTATGGTAGATTGCTAAATATGTTAATATCAACAGTAGAGTTTTGATTAAAAGTTGTACCTCATCAGCAAAGCATGAGATTTCCATCAGGGATGACATATTGGCCATGTGTGCAACAAATGATTCTTAAGCAAAATAATTGCAACAACATTTAGTTTTGCTAAACCCCATGCTGCATTAGGGGCCATAAACCTCCCCAGAGCCCCACTGTGAAGGGCTCAAAAGGGTAAATAGCATCAGCAGAGGTTCAGGAGGACTTCGTGTCTGAGAGATATTTTTTTTGAAGTGTGACATGGCATAGTGAAGATCTGTTGATAAAACTACAAACTTGAATTATACTTGATGAAAGATTTCAGGCTTATCTGCTGTATGCTGCAGATGAAGTCCTCTCAGGTTCTCCACCAGGTTAGATGATCTGTTGCCAACGTTTTGATAGCGAACTCTACCACTGAGGGTGCCCTAACACCCTGAGGAGGATCGCAGAGTTCACTATCAAAACGTCAGCAGTGGATCATCTAACCTGGTGGAGAACNTAAAATGTTTTTCAAACCTGTCAGATTATTCATTTACATCTAGTGGCAATATCCAAAATAATTATCATTCATAGACCTCCCCAATTGCATAAATCATCTTTACTGGTACGTTTAATGTTTATCTTTGAATATCTTATTTGTTAAAGACATATATTCTTTTCTAATGCATTTTTTAAAAGATTTTAATCTGTAACTTTCTGCATATATACCCTATAAGTCAGTGTTGTTTAGCTCTAAAAATATAAATAGAAAATATTTTATTAAAATAAATAATGGAAGGATTTGTAATCAAAAGTAAAATCTTGGGTTGGAGCCATTTTCAGACCTAAGAGCATGTAAATTGCATCCTTGTAAGCAAAGGAAATCAAGAATGAGCCATTTTTTATAAGCTTTCTCGTTTTCTTACTTTCCACTTTGCTGAGATAAGGAGTAGAATATTTACGTACTATAGTGTATTTCTAGTGTTATCTTTTTCTGAGTTATTTCATAGCTGAAAATGCTATGCAATTTTTTTTCTGATAGCAAAGGAGATATTAAAATAATATGCATGTAATTATAACAATTATTTAACTGCATTCAGAAGTATATCGTAGAAAGAGCACGAAACCCAAGCAGCAAGAATGAAAAATAAAATCTGCCCCCTTTGAGGAGAATGAGTAGCCTTTATGTTCATACACTATTCGACATGAAGCAATAAGTTTTAGTTACGTAACATACTTTTCCGTCCGTTACTCGTCAGAGAAATAATATTGCGAGCGCGTCGAGGATTTCTCTCGGA
Source organism: Ladona fulva (assembly GCA_000376725.2). NCBI lineage: Eukaryota > Metazoa > Arthropoda > Insecta > Odonata > Libellulidae > Ladona > Ladona fulva. The sequence continues at coordinate 733,153 of KZ308551.1, forward strand.
TTTCCCTTAATTATACCCACATCAACGTATTCAAAACAACCGACCCAAACAGCTGCTTCCACTACCCTGCCATTATTTCAAGACAGCACTGCAAACAAACAATGCACCATTACTTCGAACAATTGCGCGAGTTCAAATAAAATAAAACTAGGTAAAAAAGGACGTAAACACGTAAACAGTCTCGACCACTGAGAACGATCCTATAATAAGATTATACAGTCTCATGCTTCCTTCAGCAGTGTAGGTATATCGAGAGTAAAAATCGATCCGTGCTACCGTGGAAATGAATCTCGAGTGAATATCCATGCGTTGCCAAAAAAAGGGGACGATTTGCTCCTGACGCGGAGATGTTCCGTGAAACGAGATAGCCTTACGCGTCGGCAGCATGACAGACTTTCAATAAATACCAAACACGCTATTCGCTAACCCTAGCATGATAAGCAAGCTAAGCCCCTCCACGATTTTCTTTTTCCTATTCTTCACCCCTTACTCTTTTTTTCCGAATGCGTTCACGATGTGTTTCAGGCTTTCCATACCTGAATCTTCCATGTCCCGCATCTTTTAAGCCATATTCACCCCATTTATCCAGTTTCTCTGGCCCATCCTTTACCTTCCGTTTCTCAGTCACCCTTTCTTCCATCCGCACATTCACACTACTACCGTACACCATCGTATCACCTGACCTCTACGATTGTAAACTAACACACCCTGTTGACACGCCAGCGATGCTTCCGCAAAAAAATACAGTGGCCGTGTACATTCACCTACTTCTGTGCTGAGAATGGGGGATGAAAGCAAAGCGAAACCGAAGCCATATCGTTCCGCTGTCCAATAAAGCAGATCAGTTTTTAAAAACTGTTGGAGGCTTAATGCAGAATAAGTGTTGATGCACCGCGTCCTTCCCGGTGACCAGAAGAACCTTAACGCTTCGAGGGCTCCATGACAACCGCGAGACCCCGGGATTCCACTATACGGGCACTCACGCGTCTCTGGGTCAACAGCAGCACACGCACCCACGCAAGCAGTATGCAAACACAAAGACCCGCACCTTTTAGAGCCTCTCGAAATATTCTCCCCCAGCACTCACCCGAGGCACCATCGGAGCTTGCCCATTTTCCTGCGACGTCGATGCGAGGGAGCCCACAGGGAATGTAAAAAGAAGACCAAAAAAGACACGGGAGATCCGCACCTTGAGCGACGTGAGAGGTCAGCGTGGCTCCACGGCGTCCGCCTTCATCTCCCTCTGCAGACGCCTGCCCCTCTCAGCGTGCCATCCGGAGGCTCCCAGCACGGGCTACGGAAGAATATTCCATTGCGGTCGGTCGTGGGGGGACTCTCGGATTGTCTGGTTCGATATGACCGCGTCTTCTGAGAGAGAGGCAGGTCTCGCCAAACGCTCGCTGCCGGGCCCCCCAGAAGGGAAGAAAATCGATTCTGTGACTTTGGAGGGGAGGGTGAGAGAAGAGGTGGCGGGGGGCACGCTCACCGCCGCCGCATTCTCCCTCCCATCGAGGTCCATCTTTCTCGCCCTATCGTCTTCATCTGTCATTCTCTCTCGTTTTTCCCTCCATATACATATACCAATTATTTCACCTTTGTTGCGCGGCTGATTGTCGGGTGAAATAAATGGTAGACGCTTTTTTCGGCGTTGGCAGGTCGAAAAGAAGCGCCGGGGTTTGTTGCGCAATACATTTCCCGAGCGGACCTGGAGCGACGTGTCACAGAAGCGAAGCACCATCTATTAAAACCGTGCAAACAAGCGCGGTTTAAGAATGCATATACCGGAGACGGGGGCTGTTTTTATGGTGAGCAAACATTCCGAAACGGGGCGCCGTCAGAGGCGGAAATCCCTCCAAAGCCTGTAAATAATTTATGTAAAAAATCGATGCGTCAGTGATAGGCGCGCTTCACGGTGTAATCGACCTATTAATCTCGGGGCAGAGGACGTAATTGGTGACCTACTAAAGGTTTTGGGAGCGGCCGCTTCGCCTATGGGGGTGGGGGAATTTGCAATATCTGCGTGAGCCTTCATCGCATTGTTCTTGTTGTTTTGTTTGTCCGTTTCCACGGAGATTCGCAAGTGCCGTTCTGGGTATAGCATCAAAGATATGTATAAAATAATATCAGGGACTGCAATCGCCTAACGGCAATTCATAAAACTCAGTTATGTACGCGAAAATCTCTATATAATACCCTTAGGGGATAAGCAAATTATTAGCCGCAATACTCCTTCGTACATCCATATCCTTAAATGCATTTTTCACTTCAGGAAAGACCTTTACAGCTTTTTCTCGGTGTTCGTCTCCCTTTTGAACCACAGTTTTTCTTTTCGTACTCTATCTCATTCATTCCAATTTATTTTGTGCTTTTTATAACTAAAAATCTGAATCTCAAGCGCGATTTTGGTGACTGCGGCACTACTTAATGTCTGCAGAAACTATTATTCGATGTAGCGGGTTTATTTATGTCATACTGCATTGTATAAGTGTCCATATGATGCGGCGTGGAATCGAGTGGTCATGGGAATCGTCAGACGAAGTCATCCTTCCAGATGCAGCTATTGCTGAATTTTAAAACATTTTGGAGCTCGTTTTATATTAGGTCTATTTAAGACCCGGAATTTCCACAAGAATTATTTTATGGGAAGTGAAGTCAAAAATTTGGATAGACGTTAATAGAAATTATAGCCTTAGCTTCTAAAACTTTCGTGTGAATATTACGGGAGAAATAATGGAATTAACCAGGAAAGGGATAACTCTGCTTAGAACAAAAATCAATACTTGGCTATTTAGCGTGAAACAGCACCTTTTATCTATCGTTATCTATCTCTCTCCTTTTATTAGATACTTAATTCGACTTCGCTTGGAAAATAGGAATAAAAAAATTAAAATTTTGACTTTAATTTCGATTTTTTATTCGATTTAAAGTCAAAAACAGTTGTTTCGCTGTACAATCATGTGTAGATATCCTTAGATGTGGTCCGATGGAAATATTTCAATAAATATAATTGTAATCTGAAAATTCTGGATAAAATTAAGATATTTTTGTTTCTTAATGAACAGGCTAAGTTTTTAACTAAGATTAAAATTAAAATTGGAAAACGTTAACATTCATTCATTCGTTCTCCATTTTTGCGCACTACACCATTGGTGTAGAATCGCGCTGTAGAATTGCATCCTGCAATTCTACAGCGCGACTAACACTCGATTTTTACTGTGGATAGAACAAGTGCAAATCTTATGCCGTACAAATCAAATTCGTTCGAATGTAGACTAATTTATGTATAGAATTATAGACAAGATTCCAAAACTTGTTGCTGGATGATAAGTTAATTTTTATCTAGCGTAATCGGACCTCTACTCTTTCTGATTTACATCAGTGACCTGAGGGACGAGATTCATAGCAATGTGAAGGTATTTGCGGATGACTCAGTAATATATAGAGAAATATAAAGCGACAAGATAGCATTTTCCTATCAAAGGATTTAGTTCATGTTCAAAGGTGGTGCGGAAAATGGTTACTAGATCTTAATGTAAATAAATGCTCTGAAGTGAACTTCGTCGGAAGGAAACAATTGCGTCAGAACTACCCATGAAGAATTAGTGAATAAATATAAATGTAGTCGACTCAGTTGATTATCTCGGGATCACCCACAAATAACTTAAACTGGAGCACACACATTCAAAAATCTGCGGTAGAGCAAATAAAAAGCTTGGTTTTGTAAAGCGCATAGTAGGTAATGCAATAAAAAGGTTAGAGATCGATGCTAATTCACCTTAGGTCCCAACTGGAATATGCGGCGAGTATATGGGACCCAGCGGATGTAGCGTATGCTCGCGAACTCGAAAAAGCGCAGCGCAAGGCGATTCGATTTGTTAAAAATGCTACGATAAATAAGCAAGCGTTACACAAATGCTCTCAAGACGCAGGTTGGGAATCCTTGGAAGAAAGGAGATTAGGCTGCGATTGCTTGCTAAATTCAGAGAAAATACATTTGCGGAAGACGTAAATTATATCATGCGACCCCCTGCTGATTCCGCCGATCCGACAATGAGCGTAAGATAAGAGAAATAGATGCGAGGACAAGTCATTAAGTGGACTCATTCTTTCCGCGAACCATACCCGACAACAACAAGCTAAAGAGGTAACTCGAACGCTTGTTGTTTACACCCCCTGCCACACACCGAAAGGCGGTTTGCAGGGTATTTATGTAGATGTAGATACATTCGTAAATAGTATGAAATGTAATAGTGGATAAGAGAAGTGATGTGTAAAATTATAAGGATAAACTAGTGAAAAATAGCGGCGTGATAGGGACTCGAAAACAGGTCTATCACGAAACATTCACTTAACAGAGTGGAATTAATGAGGCATAGTAATTTAGCTGTTAGAATACCAGCCCGAAAAGCGGGAGATCTGGTTTCGAATGTCGCTATTTTTCACTTCTGTTTGTAAGATTACACGCAGGGGGCCATCCTTGAATGATGCCTCGGCATTTTTGGGATTTCTTATTCCCCTCCTCTGTCATTAAGTGTTCCATGGATACTGTTCCACACCCTATGTGAGCCAGTGTCACAGACCCCAAGACCCTCCTCCTTCGAGTGTGACATCATTTAATTATGGACGGCCCCCTAAATGCTAAATTTAAAACCTTACCTCATCCTTGAATATTTTTAAGTTCTTTTTCTTTTGGTGTCACTAATCGATAACAGGGAGATTCGCCAGATACAACCATTTAATAACAATTTATGCATTTTTTCATACTGTTGTATTTAGTGCAAATTGAAACTTTATCTTCGTGAAAAACGAAACGTTTCCGCGATTCGTTGACCGTTCTAATCCATGGTTAGGCGATTAAAATTAACGTCTCTGCCAGTATGTTAATATGTTAGAACTGTCCTAAGGGTCGAAGATGCCTTTGTATAGTAATTCCCTTTCACATCTTGTTGTTTAGTATAAAAAATTGGGTCCGTCAGGAGAAGCATTTGAGCAGGGCCTCGATTCGGAACCGAACCGAAAACTAACTGTTATTTATGTAGGAGTGAAAATAGAAACCGAACCGAAGAATTGAAATTCTTGAACCAGAAGAGAATCTGAAAACCTTTATTTATTCCTTTCCGAATTTCGGTTCCATTAACATTAACGTTTTAATTGATTAAATGGAGCAAGTTTTACTCGAACTGTGTAACGCCATGCAACTAACTAAAATGAATGCTTGGTTTCCACTATATCTTCTAATATTTTGATTTTTATTACATTGATATTGCGATTTTCATTCTAAATACAATTGATTCGATTGAATTTTGAAAAAGCTACATTCATTGCATGTTCATTCAGAGGGATATAATATTTTGATGGCTGGAGAGGAAAAAAACCGTTTCGTATAATGCAAACGGAATGAAACTGAAATTTCGTTTTTTATTGAGCCGGAGCCAAAACCGGAAATTAAAATATAACTGTTCCATGACCAGCATATGGGTAAACTGAATTGAGTTGCAATAAATTATGTGAGGAGCATTTGCGGAAAAATAAGAGATAGAGAGAGAGCCATGAATAATAATAATAATAACAATTTTTATTCCTTTACATTTACCAAAGTACAAAACAAAACCCGTTACTTTTAAAGGAATATAGGCACCACATTTGTGAAAAATTACAAGCTTCGGGGTTACCTACTCTTCAGAAAATTGATAAAAGTACAATAGAAAAATAATAAAGAAAATGAAAGAAACTTAAGACCATGTGTCAGTACAAAAAACTACATGGAAATAGTATACATATAATATAAAGCATTGAACACATTCGCACAATGCTTTTTAACAAAAATTCAACATCTTCGTGATTCAAAGCCATTCTTTAACTGGTTTGATTTGCTGTATTAGCAGAAAAAACAATACATACTGGCAAGAAGGAAAAAAAATGGTCTTATATATATGTAAAATTGTCTAAAGAATTCACTATTTGGTTTTGGAGTTAGGAATTTGTATGCTCTTAAATTGTAAACTGACGGTTTTTCCCTTTCTCCTTCTCGATTATAGTACATCCTTAAAACCTTGTGCACAAAGAATTGGATAAAAGGTTAATGTGGATAGAGAGGGAGGCAAGGTTATCAGTATTAGAGGTGCCTTTTGCATTAGTTTGGAGTAGAGAATGATTGAGATACTGTATGAAGAGAATTTGAATAGAAGGAAGACCGAGAATAAACGGAATAAATAAGGAATCTCTCTTCTAACTTCTTTATATGTAACTCATCTCTCCTGAAGATGGCAACGTAGTTGCCGAAATGCTTATTGAGAATAATAATTTGCCCAAGGAAGAATGGACTTGAAAAAAGTCTGACGGAACCGGGTCTCCCAATTGCCGGTCGGGTGCTCTGTCCGTTGAGCTATCCCGGCAGAACATTTCTTCAAGCCATTCGGGAGACTTTGTGGGCACTTTTTTCAAGTCCATTCTTCCTTGGTATTTTTCCTGGGTGCGCACCATCTTGCGCAAAATCACCCTTACCCGTGTTCCTGTGAATAATAATTTGCAAAAAGTAGCCATGGACAACTTTTAACTCCCACTATTTGGGATTTCATAACGGTTGGTTTGCTTGCAAACTACAGTTTCTGGTACTTGTTTTCAAAACTCTTTATGTATTAACACAGTCGTGCTCCTTTTCCTTATTGATTTTGACAGAAGCTCTGGGCTCAATTGATAAGGACTGACTTACTTACAAATATTAGAAAACAGATTTCAACGAAGAGCGCGTTATAGCAACAAAACAATGAATAATAAATCATCACCTTGCTACGGAAATATTCTGCGAGGATGAAAGAAGACTTGTGGTCGTCGGACCGGTTTCTTTTTAGACTTTATTAAGCCATCGACTTCAAAATTCTTCGTTTTACTGAACACACAATTGTTTTTAAATCTCTATAAGTAAAAAAAGAACCTCAATTGATATTAAATATTCTCTTCTCTTGTTTTTGTTAGCTATTGATCCCAATTAAAGAAAATTTAGAATGTTTATTTGCAATTTCGTCCCCCAACTCAAGCGGATTCGGAACACGCGATTTTTCGGACACACCGATCGCGTAGCGTATAAGAAAAAGGGAGGGAAAGGAACTTTGCATTATAGACGAGCGATCTACGAAAAACCACAGTATGAAAGGACGTGAATATTTCTGCAGGAAAGACCAGTGTCTCGGTTTCCGAGGACTTTTCCGCGTGAATTTATTCTTTAGGTTTAACACGAGAGAGATTTATATGAGATTTTGTCTGAAGCGAAAAATATGTCCTATGATATGACGATGATGAAGCCAAATCTTACTTTTCCTTCTGTTTTTCTTTGAACTTCTCAAAACTCAAGGATTCGTTATCATTTACTATAAATATTAATTTGTCATCTTCGATTGCATCATCAGATCCCTGGAGACTGTACCATTCTTTCATCTATGGACAACACCTGAAATTCTTCCCTACTCAAGCCAGACAAAAAATTACTTGTTTGTTAGGAATACACCGAAAACGAGTCCATTGAAACTCTAACCAGGAAAGGGGAGTGAAATTTATGTAGTAATTAACGCTATTTCTGAGATACTCTAGATTTCTAGATGACTAGAATCTATACGTCTAATTCGTAATTTCCGATTTGATTTTTAGGAGACGAGTTTTCATTCTGAATCGCAAGGAATTCATGTAATCATAAACTTTTTTACTCATAACCAATTGAAGTTATCTATGCAATGCAATGGATATTTATTTGCACAAAGATAAAGCACGCTTTCGCGAAAACCTGTATAAATGACCTTTTGTCCTGTTTTCTGCTAATCACTTGGCCTCCTTAATTTATCACTTTTGCTGAGCACCTCCTCCTTATCAACTACCCAGTTACCATTTCTGCCGATATGCTGTGGGAGGACGATCCAAAAGGGTTACGACCTAAATATTGCTAAGGAATTTCACGGAACCGAGTTGATTTTAAGAATTTGACATTACCGTCCTAGAAATTAATTCCAGAAATGTTTGGTTTCAGTCATCCCATTCATATAAAGATTCTCAGCAAATTATGAAAAATACATCTCCATGGTTGCCATGACTTACTGATTGTAAAAAAGCAAATGCCTGGTGAAAAGTTGCGGTGAGGGATTAAAGCGGAAATGGCCGTGTTAGTGAAAAGGGGAGGATACTAGTTTGATTGTTAGATTTTCGCAACAAAAAAAACAATTTGAGCAGGAGATTGGTCTTGACAGTCTTGAAAAATTTACTTTTCTTTGGTAAACGGGATAATTTTCTGTGAATTTTCTTTGTAGTCTACGCAGCTCTAGTTCGAGAGACGTGCTAAGGAGAAGGCGATTTCCTTAGGTACATACTCACCTAAAATTAACAATCTCAGCGACTAAATTATTTCTAAATAACTATCAAGTTATTACTTTCGAGAAAAAAATCGAACGTGAGTAAAGGGGTAGTGGAAAAACTTCTCAATTTGTTAATATTTGAACTCCTTGTCATACCCGAGCAATGTTTTGCTAAGTAATCAAGTGAGGAGGCGGACGGGGAAGGTACCTCTGAATCCCCCTAGGGATCTTGCATCGTTTACGTAACACTTATCCGTTTCGTTTTTTCCACTTTTAGTGGAAATTGGTCAATAACGACTTGATTAATTGGTTACAAGAATAACCTTATCGGTACCATGTATCGATGTATTATTATCGAAACCTATATTCTACAATCAATAGTGTCGAAAATTGAGTGAAGTTGCATTGATAAATTGGTAAGTAAAATGATCTAAGCTGCCCAAAACATTTATGCGTATGCTTTGACCATTTAGATGCCGATCTCGTCCTCTTGGGTGCTGAAAACAGGCTCAAGTTTTCTGTTTTTCTAGCTGTTAAGATATTGCAGAATGTTGGCGAATCCTGGTCTAGTATCTTGAAAAAAATTGATGCAGATACTCAGCTATATTCTTGAGTATGGATATTAACCACTACTCAGGGATTTCTGTCGGAATGCATTTTTTGAAATCACATTCCTCTTTCCGTGTGTGGGTGAATGGAATATTTTTCCTTTGTCTCTTGGCACAGGATATAGAAGAATACATATTCATTTACAATTTACGAACTCAGTATTGTTTGTTATTGAGATAATATGACCGCTACTGAGGTATGATTGATGCAGAGTTCATCATAGGTACTTCCTTTTTAAATGATATGGAAACCTATATTCATTCCGTGCTGCTTCACGCTTTTTTTTGGGTAAGCTACCTCACTCCTCATCTTGAATAATACCCTCATTCCCTCACCCAAGGCAGCTGATGGTTCAGTGTCAAACTAACCTTTGTGCCGATGAATTTATCGACTGCATTTCTTACCAACAACATAATGTGGCTGATGATTTTTCATATTTTTTCTACGTAATTTCACGAGAAAAATTTATTATTCAAAATCCTTGAAAATGCTTCCAGTTGCTTTTATTTCGTGATTCATCTTCCTCCTGCGCATTTTGGACACCCTTCAAGTGGATCATATTCAAGAGACGCGGCCACGTTTAGATTTGGCAGCCTTATTCCTAATTGCTGTGAACGAAGGCAAGAAGTTCATGTAAACTTATTCTAATTTCAGATGGATTCATACTGGAATGAAAGTTCCATTTGCAAAGAATATTACGACCGCAAGTGTACACTTTTTCAATGTTATGCAGTACTGAGAAAGTTTATGAACCGTCCACGTTGAAAAATTAAAATAAACGAAATTATTTTGAGTTGACGGTACGAAAAAATTAACAGATACCTAAAATATTATGTAGGTTGAATCATGTTTCCTCTTGTTTAGGGGTTTCCGAAGCTTTTACATATAATGAGGTCTCAATGAACCCTGTGAAGATTTCACAGATCGCAAGTTAACATTCTTGGCTCTGTGTAAACTGTAAATAGTTTATAGATAATCGTTGGTTTAAATGGTTTTTCGGTTTTTAAAGTTATCAGCCCGAGGTGTTATTGCGTCCTCAATCCCTGACCATCAGCTACAAAAGGCTTTGGAGAGGGAATGAGGCTTACTTGGAGAGATGAGGAGTGAGGCAGTTTTCCGATGCTTTCCGTGCCAGTATGCTTAGACCGCCTATGGGCTCTCGGATTGCCAAGTGGGCAGAGCGTTCGCTTTCGCCAAATAATTGCTTTATTGCTATGATAGAGAGCGGCAGGGCACCCGGAATTTTGGTCCACGGCTCTGGAGTGCGGAATATAATCCCTGATAACGGCTGCCTTCAGATTGCACATCTGGACTGTTGCGGTTTAGGCCGGTTAGCGTTTCGGCAGCTTAATCCGACGTGTAACAACAAACATGTATGTACTCCTACGCAGAAAAACGTATTTCCAACGCGTTGTGAATAAAAATTGGAAAAATGTTCCTCTTTAACACGAATTGATCGTACATTGAGACTTAATGATATGTAAAAGGGGTTCTCAAATAGCAAAGTGGACTTCGCGATCGCCCTTAGTGGAAGCGCTCCCTGGTTCGATTCCCGGTTGGGGTCGATATTTGCGAAATTACCCGTTTGGAAAGCACTACTACTAAAGCAACACTGCTACTAAAATATGTAAAAGTTAAGTCTAACATTTTCCCTAATAAGTCTAGAATCATTTGTTATGTCTGTAATCTTATTCTGTTTTTCGCCCGCAATTGTCAACTGAGTAATCTTTCCATTTTTCCAACTTAAGTGCTGAGGAGGATGTAAACTGAAATCAAATTGTTGTTGTTGTTGTTTATTGTTTAAGGTGCGTCGACAGCTTAGGTCATATTGTACCTTTTACTCGTTTAGGTTTAAACCTCTCTATCGTAGTTTAGTTGTGTCATAGTGACCACATGCGGTTCGTGCTAACTTAGTTTTCAGGTAGGCGTCGCGTTTTCCTACATAAACAGGCCGGTCATTGCGAAGGAGTTTAAGAGGAATTACTCCGTATACTGTTGCCCATTAAGGTTTAGGGTTTATCCAGCCAAAATTTGCCTTTTTGGCTAGTTATCAAGCTAAAGGACAGAAAATTCTATGAAACCTTTACTGAAGAAGTCTACTGGTCCGCACGGAGTTGGTAAAAAAAGCCACGGCACTCCTGCTCTTGTCAGATTTCAATTAAATCAAAATGTACGCTTTCCCCTTCTTCTTCTTGTGGATATTCAGCAGTCCAAAGCTTCAGTTTGTGGGTTAAATGCAATTCAAATACAACTTATGTGGATTTCTGGAAGAAGTTTTGAAGGTATAAGCAAAATTTAAAACCCAGATAAGGAAAACTTGGAATTCGTCGAACATTACAGTCAAACCAGGATATGCTGGACTTGGATAAGCGAGAAAAAACTATGAGAGTCATCGCCGGGTCCCGTTATTTTCTCCCCCGAAAACCTCTGTGAGAAACTGGATAATTGAGAATTAGCGAGAACATATTTCCGGTCCCTTGAAGTCTGTCTTACCCAGGTTCGTCTGTGTTATTATTTTTCTACGCAACTGATACAATCGGTGTAGTTGGCCCACTTTTAGAATCATAAAAGTTACAATAAAGGGCTGTTGCAGTATTTTATTACACTTAATTTAGTGTTTTTATTTGATGCGAGATGAATTGATCGATCTTAATGATTAAGTTTTGAATCCCGTACAATTTGTTCCACGGAAATATTTGATTCTGTTATTAATCCCGTAGAAATTAGGAACATTCGGTAACTTGGCAATGAGTTTGGAATACGTTATTCATTTCAAATAGTAAATTATGAAGGAGCTTAAGGATGTGCATAAGTAATTAACTATATTTTATTGGTTAATATTTTAGAGCTATAAATGGTATGAGGATAAATGGTAGTAAAGGGAGGAAAAGACGAAGGAAATGCTGATGAATGAATTGATAATTGGTGAAGATGAAATAAATGTGTTGTGGATGAAAGGGGCGAAGGTTGTTTTAAGGGGAGTGTGTGAGAAGATGAGCGGATAATTCTTTAGTGAAAGAGGTCCGTGGGAATTGGGAAATGTAAAGTATTGCGAAAAAGGAGGCAAAGAATGCGCTTACATCGAAAGAGGGCACGGTGAAAAAATATTCACGTACGTTTGAGGTATCGGAAAACGAAATGTATTTTTATTGCGACAGAAAACGTTACAAAAAACGAAATTACTTATTTGGCCCAAACAAAAACATAAATAAGTTTAATTTTTTTCGCTTTCCAGCCCTGATTTTAAGACGTGGATGAGGATTCCTGACTCATACATAAAAGGAACTCCTCGAAATAATGACTCAGAGTTTCACATGGACACTAATGAGAGATGTGCCGACTAAGGGAAAAATTCTCACCGATATTTTGGGTTTCAAGGACGAGGCTTGGAGTCCTCCCTTTCCTATGTACGTACTATACTGTTAACTTTCATAATGATGATGCCGCTAATGATCATAACGTACGCATTATCGTCCAAGGAAATAGTTACTATTTCCTTTCCTTATCTTAGAATCGAGCCAGGTGGTACTAACCAACTGATACTTTATTGTTTTTTAGTTAGCGTCGGTAATTAAGCTGGCGATATGAACGCCTTTTCATCTTCGCCCGTTTTTTAAACTCATTATTTAGCGGAAAAAGATCTTCCAATAGCATTCGGCATGAAAAAGGATATATCATATGTAAGGAATAGCCTATTTCGTGGATTGGCAAAGTGACGAAAATCAGGTAAACATCTCGTTGTACGAGGAGAGTTCGAAAAGTAGTCCGGAGTGAAGCTTCGCGTATTATTGTAAATTAAAATGAAATAAGCAATAATACAGCATTGATGCAACGGTGAGGCGTCCTTTCAAATCCAAGCGAATGAAATACGTAACAATAGCTATCCGACATCGACAATGAGTGACTTCCGGTAGCTTTTCGAACGCATGCATTATTTGGGTAATCATTGTTCTGCATAATTGAGGTGAGGGGAGTGGCGCGCTTCAAATTTGAAATTTCCCCTGATAATTGTGGCCGTGCGGACATTTTCCCCAAAACATCACGAGATAATGAGATAACATGGCAGTTTTTTCATAATCATAGCTGCTTACTCTTAATTTTATTTTTTTAGGAAGTATCGTGCATCCTCACTCTATGACGCACCTTTAGAGCTTCCGAAATTTGGTTGAGTCTTAGATTTTAGTGCGTTATAAGTTCACGGTCTAAAACGCATTATCTTAAAGCAGGAATCGTAGAGAAAAGTTAATTTAACTTAAATGTTTGAAGGTATGATTCGGTTTTCTCTGTTCCAGTTAATGTTCTTTGCGTGAGTAATCATTAATGCTCGCATAGTCGTTCATCGGTAAGTTGCGATAGATAAAGAACACGCTTCGCATGACACCTTGCTGTATTAAATGATTATATCGGAAGACTACTGTAAAATCTCAATTCAAATTAAGTTATCAATAACTGCTCTTCAATAGCAAACCTGACCAGAAGTGTTGGAAATCGTACCACGGCGAAGAGCTTTCAATCAAATAATATTATTACTCCTACATGACTTCCAAAACATGGGTGCGTTTTGGATTCGAGAATATACGGTATGTCTCCCTCTAGAAAGAAAAGAACTGCGGTTTCGCCGTTGGGAACTTCTTCAGCCAATCAATCTGGATCCATTTTTGCCTTAAAATAGCAATATTGTTTAAATATTATTGGATTCCAAATGCATTAACCATAGTATGGACTCTATACCCGTAAAGAATAGGAAGACCATTGCCAAAGAAACGATTTCATCACAACTAAAGGGACTATAATAACATCTCTTCGTAATTATTCATTCGATCCATTTTCCATATATTTGCATCATATTCGGAAATATATTCATGGTAGGAACGTCTTTATTAAAAGAAACAGTATATTTTAGCAAAACGTACACAGATTAAAATCTTTGAAAGACTAATTAGGGTTCCAGATGAATTTTTGGAGGATTCTTAATAACGTAAGGAATATGGAACGTTTTATTTATTTTGGAAGAAAGCGAAGTTTCTATCAAAATGCAATCTGTCAAACTTTTAGCCGCACTGAAGCAGTAGGGTCCTGACCGTCTCCTGTCACACGCTCCCAGAATTCCACATTTTATAGACCATTAATATTTTTAAATTGCAAATATTTGTCGATTAGCTTCTTGTCTAGTTTAATTCCCAATTTTAACAATTTTAAAAGCAGCATATTATTAAAGCTTGTTTTAAATTAAAGCAGTATTATATATTTGTTGGATAAATCGATTTAAAAAAAATTAGTTATAAAGCGTGCACTTCGCTGACAAGTATTATGCTCTTTCTGGATTTAAGAAAAATTCTCATTTTTCCAACGTCATCTCTGTAAATGGTTGATTTTGCCGTGTTATTTAAGTCAGTGAGAAAGACTTGTCCTGTTATAGCCACTAACTGTATCAGGCGCCCCCTCTCTAGTATGCTTTCTAGGACGACTGCCTCTATTACTTTCTAAAACCGGCCCTACTAAAGGGTTCGCTGAAAATACTATAACTCACGTTTGTCTAAGGCAGGCGTCGGCAACATCAGTAACCTCATTCGGCTGTGGGCCAAAATCGCCCAAAAAGTGACTATTAGAAAGATGGTTCGGGTCAGTGTGACATACATACAATGAACTCCCGCTTATCCGTGGGCACATGATTCTGTATTATTCACCAAAATTAGTATTTGGTCTATAGACCAATGTATACATAAAGCAGAACTTAGGGAAGACCTCTTTTATGGAGGAGGGGCAATACGACTACAATGAAATTATCGCTGCTAAAAATATCCGAAGAAAACTCTTAACGATAGAAAATAACGGAATAAAATCTACTGAGATGGCCGTGATATTGTGAAAATTCATGATATTACACATACATTTCCACAGCGATTATTGCTGTGGAAATGTATGTGTAATATCAAGTTGGTCGAATAGTCGAATTAAATAATTGAAGTAATTATGAATGAAGTAAAAATGAAATCACCTCAACTTATTCTCGATGCTCTATTTCTTGTTCTAAACTGCCTCAAGTTTAGGATAAAATTCAATTAATTCGCGCTTTTATATGCAATGTTTCTATTTTTTTATGTAAACGAATGTTTTTTAAGCTAATTAAATTCTTACTCTAATACACGCCATAATAATATGCGCTATTTCTTTCCTGTATAAACACTCGATGATCCTCGTTCACTCCTCAACACTTCAGACAACCACGCGTCTTTTCCTAGATTTCCCTCTATTCTTTATCTACGTTCATCCGTTTAATGACCCATTCACTGCTTTCAAACCTCTTAATCCCTGTCCTTATAAAACTATTCATATTATTCCTCATGCACAACTTATAGTCCTTTTACTCTCATCCATACTTTCTATGTAACCCTGACAACGTGAAGCACTCCTTTCATACTGGTCCCGTATCTTTTCTTTCAGTCCTCATTAATTCATTATCCATTACTGACTCCTTGTCTCATGCGTTTGCCTTACATGCTCCTCACATAATCCCTTACAACTACATTCCTTTTCGTCATATTCTTCTACTGACACAGCATTCTCTTCAGTAAATACTGCGAATCAGAAAAAAAGACAAAAATTTAAGATAGATGGAATTGAAATATATACTTTCGATCATTTCTGGTATCCATCTTACAGTCATTTAAGTTTCTCCAGCGTTGAAAAATTCAAAGGAGAGCGTGAAAATGAGACGAAAGAACGTAATGGAAGCGGTGCGAACGTTCAGTTTTTCGAGTGCGAAATGAAAAATTTCGATATCCAGTGTTTTTTTAAGTCCTCAGGACCGTTTCTTTTCCCGGACGCCTTTTCCTAGAGCGAAATCTGGACCGGCCCTCGTTACCGAAGCAACGGAAGCTGCCCTCGCGGACACGATTTCATCTTCGCCTTCCTTTTCTGTCCTTTTATCAGAAGTTCGATCCGAAAACACCTGACTTCTCGGGAGCGTTGAAAACTAAGAGCGCTCCAAAGCTCTACCGGAACTCCCTCCATTTTTCCTTGGCGGCCGGAAATATTAAAAATTCTTTTTTCTTTTAAGACGATTGTAATGGAAGGCGATTTTTTCTTCGCCTCTGTGTATTTCGCTTTTCATTCTTTTTCCGCCGCAGTATTCTGCCCTCGATCTGCCGCAGCGCGAAATCGGCTCCGATCGCACTCAAGTGCGAGAGAAATTAGCAGAGGCTCGTCGAATGGGGCATTCTCTTAATCCGCTCAACAATGCGCTTCGAATCTACGAAAATTTCCCCCGCGATCAACAAAGCGCCGCGCCAACCGTTCGTATTGTTGCGGGTACATTTCGGAAAATTGGGCTTTATTATTATCCCTCATTAACTCATTATCTCCTGATTACTTTTCCTCGTACGCACGCGTTAACTCGCCGTTGCCCATTGACCCCGATGCTCGAAAACCCTGTGCCTCCACTTACACTCCAATGAACAATTACCCTCATTTACGTATTTTTGGGCTGAATTTCCCGTACCAAACCATCACCACATTCTTCCTAATTTTTCCACCTTTTTGAGAAGTAAATAGAAATCAACATCATTGATGGTGAATGACTGCTAGTCACGAAGCTATCGATGCGGAAACTTACCCAATGTTTTCTGAGCAATCTATTCCATGGTCTTGATTCCCTCAATCTTCGTGAGAGGAACATCTTTCACACTAGAGTCATCCAGATATTACCATTTCATTTTTTAAGTTACACACCCATCCTATCAATTAACAATCAGTTACTATAAAATGCTCATAGAGTAATTTTCACGGTGTGGTAGTCTGTTCAGAATTGATTGGTGGAATTCTTATTGATTACTTTCACGGAAAAGGAAAATTCTTGAAACAACTAGTTCCCAGCATCCAATTCTCAGATTTTTCTCTCAGTACCAGAACGGCCCATGCAATAGGGAGGACGCATAATATCGGACACATCCACCGAGAACGTACTTTATAGGAATATATTGAGTACATTAAGCTTTTGTTTGAATCTTTTATGTTATTAAGATTCCCACCCTGCGTTCTGAAGCATCTGAGTAACGCTCACTGATTACCTTCAAGAATTCCATTCACAACTTTCGTTACACCGTTTCTAATTCCCAAATAAAACAATTGTCGACAGGGTCCCACATACTACAGTGATACTCTAAGTGAGGCCTAGCTACAGTAAAGTAACATCGCTCGCGGACTTTTTCTTCGCTGTGACCGACAATTCTCTTTCCGAAGTCGAGTTTCTTAAGTGCTTGTCTACATTTATCGCTGATGTGGATACCCCAATTTAAGTTATTCGTGAGGATTATTCCAAGATACTTCAACGATTCTACCGTTAACAATCTTTTCCTCGGAGGCTGTACCAATAATCATTTGCTATAAAATTTCTTCCGAGGAAGTTAACTACTGAGCATTTGTCAACATTAAGCTCTTAATTGCCGATCATCGCACCATTTCGTAAAACTCTATCTAAAATTGTTGACATGTTTATGCTCTCTAGGGTAATTACACTGAAATAGCAATTCAGAATTAACTTTAATATCATTTGAAATTATCATTCACTATCGTACAAATTGATTTATGGCCATAACATCTGACTGGAAATCCATACTTTGCACTGATAAGTTACATCATGATGCTTTCGGTACATAACTGATGATGGAATAAAATTTCCATATTTTCCTCAGAATTCGTTTCTGGAGAAATGCATAAATTGTTTCCGTAATTTTTCTGTCTGATAGATTTATGGACGGTTCCTCCTAGACATAGATTTCTACCAAATTTCGCATTATTTACTACACGAGAAATATGAGGAAAATACTCGCAAGGCTGTGTAGTTTTCATACGCCTGACACCGGAACATACGGATTTGTTTCCTTAAAAATGTACCTATAGTTAGTTTTAATCTAATTCAACCTTTATTTCGTTTACAAAATCAAATAGAAGTAATTTTCTCAAAATATCCATCCAGTTACAAGTAATAAAGGATAAATATTCTTATTTTGGTCTTCAAATATAGTTTTTACCCTACGAAATTACGAGAATATTGATAGAATGCACGAAGTTTTTCTAAAATGTTGTGGTTTCATCCGAATTATCCCCTTGACGACTACCGAAATTGTTAAAGCCTACGTCAATGCATAACCACCCATAAGCCTCACAAGAATATACAACACCCATAAAAATACACAAGGGAATTCAGTCCCTTTAAAAACTTGATGGTGAGAATCTTTTCCTTGCAAACTGTATTGTTGACAATTGTAAAATATTAAAATTTATAAGTTTCAAATTCATATTAACTAATGTTCTTTACACTTATTTAATGAGTTAACAACTTTTGAAAAACAGTCCAAACGGATATTGAGGATAACAGCAATTTTCTCATAGAATAAAGAAAAAATATTTTCTATCATTATAGCCCAATATTTCAATTTAAAGTAATCTGAGAAAGAGATTTGCTAAATGTTTTGTATGGAGTGTAGTTACTTACGGCAGCGAAACTTTGTATCGCGAATAAGCAGGTCGCTCTTTTAAACATTTTTTCGTACTCCATTAATATTTAACTGTAAGGGACAGTAAAATTTTGTAGTAGCAGCTCATAAATATGTGTATTTGAAAATGAATAAATTAGTTCTGCAGTCTCGCCCTGTTTATTTCGACATTTAATTACGTAACTAACGATCGGAGAATACACATCTCTGTTACCATGAATGTCTTTGCGAAAATAAAATCCGTTTTCTTTGTTTGTTTCGTAAGAGTTAGGCTTTTTCTGTTTAATTGCTCTATAAGATATATTTTTAACTTCAGTGGTTCAAACCTCGTTTACGAAGAAAGCATCTGATGTTTTCTCCCTTGTCTTTTTTGATTTCTTGAATGTGGTCTAAAATATATCTGTGACTATGAGTACTGCTAATCCAGTTAATATGCAATCAGGTCCTAATTACCTTTCTTTTCCTTTCCATGATCTATCTGAAGCCGTTCTGCAGATTTTTGGAATCACATTTTCTTTTGGCAGTAAATCTCTCTTTGATATTTTTAGTAATAATTGTAGTACAGTTCAATGTGAACATATATTCCTTGCGAATGTATTCGAGATTTGGAATTCAGTTTGTCATTCTCCCTTTTTTTCCTAAATATGTACTTCTGCGTAAGGTTCTCTCTCTTATTCTTGCAAAGCATCTGCACAGGCTACTTTAGGAGGTTCATTTGGTGGTTGTGGATAAAATAAAGGTTTAATGGATTCAGAACGCGAAATAAATCTATAAAAACGAAAAATGTAATATTATTTTTCGATTCCCGAACGTTATGAAATGTGCGGCATTCGGGACTTAAATGTTTGTCTAGAATGACTTCTTCTACGCATCGCTAAAAGATACAGCTCCGACACATTCACAGTTTTGGATGTTTCTTCTCATTACACATTACCTGCACATGACGCGCAGGGAAAGCATTCGAGCTCACTCACTTTTGCAGGTCAATTGGCACTAGAGGGATAAGGGGTAACCTTCACACCGTCGCAAACTAAGGCACGGGTCGGGCGCAAATTATTTGACCTGCAATGCTCGTCGGCATGTGCGGATGTTGTAGTCATGGAGCTGCCAAGAATTGTCCGCTTTAAGATTTAAATGTTACAATCATAGGGACTTATCAGCCTACGCTGATATTGTGTCGGTCGTCAGCGATTTTTGATGAAGATTAAGCAAAGATTTTTTTGGGGGGGCGTGTTTATTGAAAATCTTCCGAAAAATATGAAATTCAGAAGTTCCAACACGAGAGGAATATTATGGAGTGACAATTACATATTACTAGTGAAATACAAAACATATTACATAGAACAAAAATATATTACAAGTGAATGATAATATTAACAATCCTTTCGGTGGGAATTACTACTTCTGAAACCGTAATTTTTACGTAAATTTTATTATTACCGAACATGAATTTTCCTATTGTCTCGTAATAGTCACTATGCATGGGCAGGAAATAAATCCTTTGGCAAACGAAATACAACATCTTTATAGCGAAATATTTATCGGTTTTGCACTTTTGATAATCTCTTACTATCTGTCTGAAATCAAAATGTATTGTAAAATATTACATTTCATTTACAGGGTACGTACTCAATTCATTTAAACATATCGAGCAGACAAATTTCAGTATTTGCCAAAATCGTGGGAGAGAAAGCCGTGGAACGTAGGAGAAAGAAATTTCAAGAATAGTCCATATTATTAAATGAGATAATGATAAGATGATGAAACACTTTTGACTTAACAAAATATCCCAGGTACAGCAATTTTTGAGCATTTTATATTTTCCAGTTTAATAGTCTTCGTATATGCGTTAAATGGAAGAAAACAAGAGAGTGTGGACTAAGTACGTAAAGGAATTATATGATTCATGGGCTGATCATTCAAGGCTAGTGCTGGAAGAAGAAAGTGAATGTGACGAAGATGATAAAGGACCAATGATACAAGATCTGAAGTGGAAAGGGCGATTCATGATATCAGGGAGAAGAAAGCATTGGGCAGTGATAGAGTACCATCTGAGGCTTTGAAAGCATTAGGGTATAGTGCAATGTCTAGATTGACCTGTCTAGTCAGCAGGATATATGAATCGGGAATTTGGCCTGAAATATTACTTAAGTCAGTGCTAGTTCCATTACCAAAGAAAAGCAATGCTAAAGAATGTAAAGATTATAGGGTAATTAGCTTTATTTGTCATTTTACCAAAGCTATAACAAGACTATTATTACAAAGAATAGAAAGAAAAATTGAAGAAAATATGGGAGAAAACCAGTTCGGTTTCAGAAAGGGCAAAGGAACACGAGATGCAATTGGATGCCTATGGTTGATGGGTGAAAGAATGTTAGATGTGAATCGGGACCTGTATTTAGGTTTTGTTGACTGGGAGAAGGCATTCGACAAAGTCATCTGGGTATTGCTTCTAAGGACTCTAAAAAATATTGGCATAGACTGGAAGGATAGAAGATTACTAAAAGAGCTGTATACAAAACAGAAAGTTATGATAAGATTAGGAAATGAAGAGACAGATGAGATAGGTATTGGAAAAGGTGTCAGACAAGGATGTTGTTTTTCACCAATTCTTTTCAGTGTTTATGCTGAAGAGCTGACCAATAAAGCATTAGTAAAGGCAAGAGGTGTAGTGGTAGGAGGAGAAACAATAAAGACCGTGAAGTATGCAGATGATCAAGCAGTACTGGCGGAAACAGAAGAGGAGCTACAGTATATAATGGAAAGTACTGCAAGGGTGGGGTAAGAATACGGAATGAACAAAAATGTGGGAAAGAAAAAAGTGATGAGAATAAGCTGGAACGAAGCAATCATTAATTTATCCGTAGAAGGAAAAATTGTTGAGCAAGTGAAATCATTTCTGTATTTGGGAAGTTTAGTGACTGAGAATGGGGGCTGTACCCAGGAAGTAAGACGGAGGATAGTTATGGGGAAAAAAACATTTGAGAAGGTGAAATGACTTCTTACAACATGTAACATTCCAATGAATCTGAGAAAGAGATTTGCTAAATGTTTTGTATGGAGTGTAGTTACTTACGGCAGCGAAACATGGACAGTCAAAAAGAAAGAAGAATGGTACTTGGAAAGTTTTGAAGTATGGTTGTGGAGGAGAATGCTTAAGGTGAAGTGGACTGAGAGAATTGGAAATGAGGAAGTGCTGTTGAGAATAGGAGAGGAAAGAAAGTTTCTGAGAGAAATCAAAAAGAGGAAGACAGCTTGGTTGGGGCATACACTACGCCGAAATTGCCTTCTTAAAAGAATTATTGAAGGAAAACGAGGAAGGGGAAGAAGAAGAATGGGAATGCTAGATGACGTAAAAATGGCCAAAGTTACAGGCAAATGAAAGAAGACGCTCTGGACCGACTGCGATGGAGGGTATCTAGTTGAAACCTGTCGGAAGACAGATTCCACTAAGGAGAAGAAGAAGCGTTAAACAACTTACGTTTCTCGTGGTTTCTAAGGAGTTGTTTACGGAAAGTAAACAAAGAGTTTCGGCATCGACCACTGATGCTCGGCATTCCTTAAACAAAGAGTTGTTTGTTAGTTTGTTTTTGTTAGTTATTTTAATATACTCACACATTTCAAATAAAGTATCTGCTTGTATATTTTATTTTCCATTTCGTGATGGTAAAGTCACGACAAACATGTCTATAGGCTATTTCCAGTTGTAAAGTCACCCATCTTCCAGTCAGTGGCGTACTGAGGTACTGAGGAGCAAAAGAGGCATAAGGAGAAGGGGGTGGACATGTCCCCTCTCTTCGAAAATCTTCAAAGAGACGCCTTAACCTTTGTTCTTATGTTTTAAGCGATAGACTTTCTGTTTTGGTAGTCCTTTGATGAACAAATAATGATTCTTCATCAGATAAAATTCTCCCTTAAGACGGCTTCTGGTCATCCGCTGGCCTACGTTTTTCCCATATCATCTTATGTGATGCCCTTTTTTCAGTTGTTAATGATATTAGATAGCAGCACTATTATTGTAACTTCCGCTAAATATGTGGACGGGCACTCAAGAAACACGGCTTCGTAAAGAGAATTGTTGATGAAGAGAAGGTGAGTGAGCATTATTACTTTACGCTATTTAGACCCCATTTAGTGTACGCATGCAGTGTATGGGACTCCTAAGACGAGCATTCGCGAAGTAGAAGTAGTCAAGCGGAAATAGAATAGAATGCGCCTTTATTCAGGGCGAGATTGAGACTTTTTAGTCTCCTCTTACATCTAACCCTTTGTCATTTTAAAAGTGGGGATAGATAGAGAGAAAATAATACAAATCCGTTTGTTTTGTCTAGAATAGTTAGGACAAAAGGATAAGCAAATGCTCCTCGATATAGGATGGGAATCTTCTAAGAAAGGAGATGAAATTTTAATTAGGGAAAATTAGGGAAATAGATCTTAAAAGTGGTCGCTTCAAGGACTTCTTTTCTGCGGATATTCATTCATTCATTCATTCATTGGTTTTCTGTCTTACGACAGGTCCATGATTACATGTTAAACCGAGTTCTCCATTGTTCCCTATCCATCGCTATTGCCTTGAGATCCTGATAACTCCCTTTATTCTTCTTGAGCACGTCTATTAGTTGAAACCTTTTCCTACCCCTTGCTCTTCGACCTTCTAATTTTCCTTCCATCACTTCTTTGATCATACTTTCTCTTCTTAGGTGGTGACCTATCCAGTTTGCTTTTCTCTTATGTATCTTTCCCATTAGTTCCCTAACTTCTCCGATTCTTTGCAATACGTCCTCATTTTTGATCTTGTCTGTCCACTTAATTTTCTGCATTTTTCTCCAGGTCCACATCTCAAAGCTTTCCAAGTATTGGATATCTTTCTTCCGCAGTGTCCATGTTTCGGCTCCATACAAGGCATTACTCCATACGTAGCATTTCACAAGCTTCTTTTTGAGGTTTTCGTTTATCTTCGGATATACGCGACGCTAACTGAATAGGGAAATAAACTTATGGTGCATGCACACCCTCCCACACGTCCAATTGCAGGGTAAATATGCCAATGTAACCGAAAATTAGAATGGATAAGGATAAGTTTGGACTATCATTAAAATAAATAAAGCATAGTAGGTAAGGCGAATAGGATGCAAAGTTTAGCCAGTAGAATTCTGAGGGGCTGCTCATCGAGTGTAAAAGAAATAGCGTACTTTTCCCTGATTCGTCCTCTCCTTGAGTATTGCTGTGCGATTTGGGATCCTCACGAAGTAGGATTAACATCCCATCTTGAGATGGTTCAACGTAGGGCAGCTAGGTTCGTAAAAGGAGATTTCAGATTTGACAGCAGTGTTTCGGCAATGATGGAGTCCCTCGGATGGAACTCGCTTAGTGATAGAAGACTTGAATACCGTAGGAAGCTTTTCGATAAGTTTGTCACTACGGATCTCGGGGAAGAGATAGTTGATTTTCTCATCCCAGCTAGTAACGCACGTAATCTTCGAAAGAAAACGAAAAAGCAATACAGGGAAATAGTCGCCAGGACGGATAGATATTTTTGGTCATTTTTCCCGCGAAGTATTAGAGAAGCAAATAGCTATCCAGGGTAGTTAGGGATATAGGTGTTTTACACCCCCTGCCACGCGCCATTGGCGGTTTGCAGGGCTTAAATATAAATGTATCACATTCAACTACAAGGTAGCAGGACATAATAATAGAAATTGTATATGCAAAAATGGATTCGTAATAAAATTATTTAACTCACAGAAAATGTTTATTGTTCTAACCATCTGAAAAGGAAGACAAAACCAGTGAATTAAGAATTAATCAGTTTGAAAGCTGTTATCAGAAAATTCGATTAAATTCATATAAAATTTTTATTTCCTTAGAAAATTATGAATTTTAACCACAGTTAATTAGATCACTTGGTCCATTTGTTCTCCTTTTTATGTGATTATTATTGAAATGAGTTGGGTGATGTAAATTTTTCACTTGACGATATCTCCAAATATCTCATCTAAACGAGGCCCGATCCTCCCTACTGAAAGCATTCGCTACTTCCATTCAAACACTACCCCAAACAGATACGAAACGAAATTCAGGTCAGCTCGCCTTGATCCTTGCAAGCTCTCGGCATCACCTGCCTTCATTTAAACTGTGGAAGTTTAGCAAGGATCCGCTCTTGATACTAATGAATTCGCTTTGAAATGCGAGCACTATCCGTAATTGGCTGAAGAGCGGATCGTTGAATGATATTGCTGTTTTGTCATCGAGCTATTCTTTACGAATATCCACGGAGTGTGCGTCCTTTGGAATACACACACATTTTGTTCAATTTTATTGTTTACTTAATTAATATATTATTATCCAATTCTTACATTTTCCTATCGGAAGCGATATTTCACAACCAAAATAAGAATCTTTATTTCTCTTCTATTGGTACTTATCGTGATTTCTTTACGTAAGAGTTTAATAAGAAATGCAGAAATAGAAGTTACAATAGCAGGTTAAATTAACGATACTATGTAAAGTGTGCGATTAGATGAAATTCTGTTTCTTTCCTCTAAGATGGCACATTTTCCGAGAACTGTTAATGGAATGGCTGTTTACCAAATAACATGGGAACATCATCAAGTCTCAGTATCACCAGAAATAAGAACTTATACCTGTTTGTGTACGTGTGCATAATTTCAGTCTGATTAATCATTAATGATTTTTAAAAGAGCATACAAACCATACATTATTACGAAACCGCTCCAAGGGAACTATACAAAGGCCGTTGTATTGAAAACCACGACCAGAAAACCAGGCTGATTCAACCTTTATTTTTGAATCTACAAAATTATTTTGCAAAATTATAATATAGCATATCCTTAAGTTAGAATGGTTGATTAATTGGATGATTATTTTGTTAACGATGACTTCCATGGAAAAATCGACGTTTGGCTGCCATGACCGAAAGGTGCCCTTTTTCCGCTTCCTTCTCAATAAATATTTGATTTTTCCTCAGAAATACTCAATCTCAGAGGCACAATATATTATCTCGGTGGGCCGAAAAAGAAATTTTTAATCTTTGTACCTTTAATTTTAATTGCCTTATATTTCTTTCTGTTACCCTAAAGAAAAATACTATTGGTTTAAAGCTTTGAGGGCTTGGAGAATTCATCAGATTGAATATCATTAAGCGTTATCTAAGGAAAAATCTTCAACCTCACAGATCTCCAAATCTGATTGTAGATTTCATTTTTGATAGCTTTGAGGGCCACAGGAAATTGCCCGCCGTGCTTTGCCCTCCCCTTCCGAATCGGAATCAATAGATTTAGGATATATTCCTCGGATATTTTTTTCCCTCGATATCAGTATGTATTCACATCGCCGTAGGTTTTATGGGTCACTTCCTCTCCGTATTTCTCATGTTTCTGGATCTCTCGTCGAAAAAGGCACCCTGCATTTGCAATATGTCTCTTAACCTCTGAATTAACTTTCGAGCCAGTGCACACGACATTAAAGATGATAAAGCTCTCCAAAGAGCATTGCCTCTTTTTCGACATTCGATTCTCGGAGCATTTCCAACCAGCTTTATTGTAAAATGTTCCGGATTGTAATGTTACACTCGGGGAAACATAACCGGTTGGATCTTGAAATGGATGAACACACTGTAATTAAAATTTGCATGTTCGATCTTGTATGAATTCCATTCATAGGGTATCGTGCTGCGCGCGCGCGTATTTTTTTGACATCCATCATCCTGGTGCAGTAGAGATTGTGACACTCTCTTCGCCTAGCATAGGCGTCATCAATACCTGTCGAATGCTTTGGGAGTTATAATAACTTATATTGGTGTAAGTAATGAGGTTCAAACCGACCTCTGGACTGAATTCTTTACACACTGGTATAGCCAGGGCCGGTATCAAGGCGTCTACTAACTCTTGGCAAAGAAAATTTAAGCGCCCTGGTAAATTCAACGTTTAACATCTGTCTAGAAGAGTTTTATTAACTCATATAAAGAGCTTCAGCTCGCAGTGAGCCAGGGTGAATTATTCGAGTTGCTAATCTGTGCATAACTAGTTACACTTCGTAGATATTTTTCGCGGTCTTTTTTCAAAAATGTAACAATAACTCAAGTATTTTTGCGTTCTAGTACAAGATGGCATGATGTAAGATTTTCTTACCATTCAAATATACTTTATAAAATTGAATCTTTTTCCTTTTTTACGACTAGAACGACATCATCGCTGCTGAAAATAATTTCGGATGAAGAAAACTCCTAACGATTCCATAATTCAATCGGAAGTTAAATACTAAATACAAAAATAATAAATAAAATAATAATGAATTGTTCATTAATTATGAATATCATAAAAATTGAAAGCGAAAGTTTGTATTATCTTAGTTTCATGATTATTCGTATATCCTTTCCCCAACTCGGATAATTGAGAATTCACTGAACAATACAAGGTTATTAAATTGTTTTACTTAAGCTTTGGCGAATCATTCGAAAATATTCGAATATTGTTAATATCCATATCTCATGTAGTGAGCAGGAAGTTATTTACTCTTAAATATAACGTTTTATATAAGCATTCTGCTGATAAAAATGCGCCATCGGATAGTTGCACTCTGTATGCAAACGTTCCTCATTTATTTAATTTTCCACCAAGGATTATGTTTACTTCTTTGATTTATCTCGATGTAGGTCCTAACAAATTACTGATCCAGTTAATGGGCCTGGGATCGCATTTTTGTACTACCTACAGATATCTCCCTCTGTATTGTTGCCTTGTTTATAGAAACGAAAATATGATTCTAAGAAATTCTTCTCGGGTAGACAACCGGGTTAGTTCTTCGGTGTATACCGACGTTTCGGCAACGTCCTCTGTTGCCATCTTCAGGGATGTCGAGTGTGTGTGTTCGGTCTAACTCGTTTGATGTTTGCATATATATCACCAAAAGGAGATTTTATGCATGTTGGAACGATGTGAAGAATGTTGATAAACTTGGGTAATTTCCCATGTGATGAACATGAGGCTGGTGATGTTGATGATGATGATGGTGATGTTGATTTAGCAGATGCCAGTTATGCTGGAGATGATGTCGATGATGTTGACTGCAGCTTTGTCGTTGTTGGTGATCTCTGGCTGCGTCGTCTATGATGCTAAATCTTGATCAGTTGATGAAGCTCCTGCAGTAGTAAGACTCGTAGGAAGCCCTAAAAAGGGCACTGATTTCCAGATCGCTGTGGGTTGACAGTGGTATAATTTGGTTCTGGGGTAAGGCTGTTGAAAAATTCCTTACAATATGGTTGCACCCCTAAGCTAACTTAAAAACTAATATAAAAAGGACTAAAGATATGCTAATATTAATACTAAAGTTAAAAATTTAAAACATTTATACAACAGGTACACAATAAAAAAAATTAAGTAAAAGGTGGAGGTTTCATTTTTTTTAAATATTTTTTTAAATTTTTTACGTTATTTTTTCCTTTTCTATCTTCAAATGTTTTATCTATTTTTTTCTAACATAANTGTTGATTTAGCAGATGCCAGTTATGCTGGAGATGATGTCGATGATGTTGACTTCAGCTTTGTCGTTGTTGGTGATCTCTGGCTGCGTCGTCTATGATGCTAATTCTTAATCCGTTGCTCCTGCAGTAGTATAGCGTTTGACACCTTTTTTCTTTTTAACTGGATACTTCCAAATATCATGTAAGAGTGGATTTTGGCTATTGTTTAGTTTAATGTGAAATTTTTTAACAAGTTTTCTGACAAATTCTGTAAGGGGAAGTACATTGTGATAAGACTGAATTCCTTTTAATCTTACTAATTTGTTGGTTGATGTCGCTAATCTTATACATTTATTATAAAAAGTACGCAAAGATTGTATGTTTTTCTTTGTGGTATTAAAAACAATGATGGCTGCATAGGTAAGTAATGGTAAAATAAAGGCTTTAATTAACCTAACTTTGTTTTTGGCTGTTAGAGGACTTTTCTTAAATAGTAGAGGATATAACCTGTTTTTGATTGTTTGACTTTTAGATATTGAGTATTTGATATGGTCAGTCCAGTTCAGATTCTCAGATATAATAACCCCTAGGTATTTATATTTTTTTACTTTTGGGATATTAATATTATCGATTTTAGGGACTAATGAAGCTTGTTTTTTCTTATTAATTTTAAATTCGATGTAGGCACATTTGTTAGGGTTGAGAATTAGTCTCCATTCTTTAAGCCAACTACTGAGTGAGAGAAGGTAATTGTTGAGATTTTTTATAGCTAAATTAGGTGAGATAGAAGTGGCTGATGGAGTTAGGTCATCTGCATACAGAAAGATTGAAACCTTTGGATCTTTGGGAATGTCATTTATGAAAATATTAAAAAGGAAGGGGCTTAAGGTGCTTCCTTGTGGAACTCCAGCTGAGATGGGATAAAATTTTGAGAATTTATCGGAAAACTTAACTCTAATTTTTCTGTTACTTAAAAAATTTTGGATGATCTTACAAATATTGTTTGGGAAATTTAGTTTTTTAAGTTTAAAAATTAGTCCTGCATGCCAAACCTTATCGAATGCCTTCTCGAAATCAAAAAAAAAGCATTTGGGTAGTTTTCTTGCCTTGGCAATAACCTTGAGTGATAGTTTCAATGATTCTTAAAATTTGGTGTACTGTTGACAGATTATTTCGGAATCCCATTAGTTCGTTTATTAATAGATTGTGGTCCCTTGCATGAGTTTGAAGATGCTGTAGGATGATTTGTTCAAATACCTTGGAAAGGGAAGATAGGAGTGTAATAGGGCGATGATTTGAGACATTTAAGGGGTCTTTGCCAGGTTTCGGTATTAGTGAGATAGTGCCAAGTTTCCAGTCCGAGGGAAAGTAGGAAATTTTAAAACATGAGTTAAAGAGGTTATTTAATTGGTTAATGAATGAGGGAATTTTAGTTAATAGCTTTAAAATTTTATTTGTGAACTTGTCATGGCCTGGAGCTTTTTTGATGTTTAGGTTATTAATGATTTCTATTATTTCTTTTGGGGAAGTGTGGATGGTGTTATTGTCTGTAAGATAAGGTAGTAGGATGTTTGTCATGTTAACTTCGGCGTTTGCTTCAAAAGAATTAGTAGTGCAATTCATTAAATTACTTAAATATGCAGCAAAAATTTCACACTTTTTCTGATCGTCAAAAAATAAGGTGTCGTTTACTTGAATTGGTGGACATTTTGGTGTGGTTCTTGTGAGTTTTTTTGAAAGTTTCCAAAGGTCGTTGTTGTTATTATTATCATTGAATGAAACTGTTGACAAGAATTTTTCCCATTGGGAGTTTCGCAATTCACCGGTTTTTTTTTAATTAACTTATTCAATTCCTTAAGAAGAAGGCCGTCAATCGGATTTTTATATCTAAAAAAAGTTCTTTTTAGTTTGTTTCGGGATGTCGAGTGTGCGTGTTGCCGGGTATATATACTCATCCGGGGGCTCCCTCCTCTTCTGATTGGTCAGAATATTCTCTCTCGAAAATATGATTGTTGCTGTTTACTCTTATGGCCATGACTGTGAAGAAATTCTACGAAATTGTTCTGAAATATCTGAGGCATTACTAAGAAAAAGAAAACAGATAAGACGATTGCGAACTTCCTTCTAGTCACACTTTTGGTCGAGAATGGCTATTATGTTCTATTATATATAGCTAACAACCCACGGATGATATTACCATGACGTAGATTTCCGGAACTTTGGGTAAAAAAAATTCTCTTCGTATTTTATTCAAATCGTTGTGATTAGGAAGGTTCAGAGCACGTTTACCAAACCGACCAAAGAAATGTTTATCTCAATAGTACAATGTGACAGCTGCAGGCGGGTGTATTCGAATGTCACGGTAAGCAGTAGCTCGATCCCCCTAAGTGATTCACGGAATAGGAACGTGACTCATTTGTGGACTCCTTATTAGCAGAGGAGAGCTGTGAAGCGACGAATATAGAAATGAGTTGGTAAGGCGATGAATTCAATTAACATTTATCTGATTTGCTGCGTTGGAAACATCCGGCTGTCTTTATTCAGACTGAACAGCGTAGAGAGAAATAATAGTGACTAGAGAAAGGAAGGTTTCAGACCTACAGATTCCCGATACTTATGTCGTCGGTTAGTAGTTGCTTAAAAATAAACTTATGAGAGCATACGATTTCTTAGTATGTCTTGTATGTCTTATTTGTAATGCTTATGCAATATACCTGTGTCTCACATCTCATGTCATAAGCGGAAATTTTTAGACCCATCAACATGTGTAAGACAAGGGTATGGTACACCCAGAGCCGTGCCCAGCCTATCTGCCGCCCGGGTGCGAACAATTTGCAGTCCCTTAAAATTAAATACCGAAACAATTCCTCTTCCCCACCCAACCTAACCTAATAACTACCCCAGTGCAGCTACAGTTCCTTTTGCATTACTCCTCGTCCCAAAAATTCGCCACCCATACTACCGCCTATAAAGTGCCCTCCATAGCACATTAGGCTTCTTGTGCACAGTCCCAGCGACCACATACATTTCCTGATTTGCAGATAAAAATTGTTTCGTGGGATTTTGAAAAACCAGTATTTAATGACTTCGTTCCTCAGCTCATATTGCTTACAAAAAATCAATAGCAATTAAGTATGTATATTCCGTATCCTGACAAAGTAAATGGTCATTATGAGTTAATAATTCACATTCATTTTGATTATCATTACCCCCCTTAATATATCACCCCCCTGCCACACGCCGAAAGGCGGCTTGCAGGGTATTTATGTAGATGTATTATACCATCAACAGTCTCCGGAAGTGTCAATAAAACACGCGAAGTTATTCGCAAATTAGGAAAGACCCCGATTGAATATTTGGTAAATTTCTATTCCAAAACCTGTAGAGGATTTATTCTTAGTATCAGAAAATCTTTTATCGATTCCATTTGATTCCATTGATTTAAACCAATGCCTAATATTCCTTTCTTGTCTTGAGTTATCCTTAATTTTTTCCTCTAAATGTTTGCCAATCTTTTATTTCACATCATTATCTTTACTATATAAGTTTTGTTTATCACATAGAAAGCAACAAATGTGGTTGTAATATACGCCTATATTATTATATATACGTGGTTGTACTTAATTAGCACTTCGGTAAAAGTTTGTCTTTCAATGCCTGTTGATGCAATCAATGGTTAATTAAACCGTGGCCTACCAATCGTATCTTACAGCAAGGAAGGCAGAAGTATTACAGTCATCACTTTCTCAGGTGGAAATCACACATATAACCCGACTGAGATCCCGTGAAGAATTTCTGCACGAGGAAAGTTGTTTGCGGTATTTTTCCTTATTTCAGGTATGCATACAGCGTGTGACCCTGCCGACAAGCGTTGTATTAAAAAATCACATAGGGAAGAGCGAAAGTCGATACGTACGTTTTCTTATGAATTGCTTAGAAAATTCAATGCTAACTCAGATATTGGAGAGTGTAGAATTGAAATTTTTAGAAGAAAATAGATTTTAACTAAGAGTAAATATGATAAAAATCTGAGGTGGTAAGTCCTATCTATCGTCTAATCCTGCAAGAAAAATTAAGGAAGTAGATTTAGGAACTGCCGCTTCCAGAATTCTCGTTTTCCGCGAACAGGACGCGATAGTCACAGGTTAAGGAAATAAATTCATCACCACACATCACCTGAAACAAGCCGAAATCGTCCCGATGTGTAAAAATATGTATATGTAGGCATTTTCATGTCGAAAGTGTTTCGCCAGTTCAAACTCTTGAGCGGGACATTGCAGTGTGTTAAATAATTTCGGCTACCTTCTCTAGTTCCCAGAGGAAATTGCTTAGGAACGTTGTAATGCCTCATTATGGAATATATCACTGCGGAGCATTATATGTGTGTTTCGATGCCAGGGTTTCTTAAGTTTCTCGTTTAATAGAATTCAGTTTTTTTACTAGCTATTAATGCAACGCGATCGACGAACCGGTTAGTAACTAAAGCGGTTGTTACCCTTTATTCGGTATTCTTTTCGCTGGCGCAGATGAAGAATAATGAAAGAAGAAACCGTGAAGAAATAATGCAACTATGGCACCAAAGAAATGGGATTTTTACGAGTCGCAGCTTCTTCGCGATGCATAAAATTTAATTGCAAGGTAACAGCGCAATTTATGTCAACGGAATTTTATCCTTAGTTGCATGAGACCAGTGTCAACTTGATGATCTTTTTTTAGAATTCCAGATATTTATTATATCGTTGTTCATCGGTGTAAAAATTTCAAATATTTCTTGTCCTAGAGTCTTGTTCTTGAGAAAAAATCGATTGCTCAGTAGTATCCTCAATGATAATAAAAATAATTCTAACAAACTTCAGAGAAATTAAATTACTTCGGCATGTCTTAACACCTAATGACCGAAAATGTCAGTGCGAAGTTCAAAATATGTCTCGATATATGATATACTTCATATTCCCGTTGAAGTGTCAAGGATTTTGTTTCAGATGGAATAAAATATTATAAAATACGATCACAGATCGTCATTTCAGAAATCTGGATCCTCTAACATACTGTGAACGTTTAACGTAATGATTGTTGGATTCTATGGGTGGAAAATGTTTCAATTTAACACACATACTTATTATCAGTATTAGGATTATTTCGCCCAATAATAGACGCTTTGTGTTCAACATTATGGGTGACTTAAAAGAAAAAATTGAACACGTACGATTAGCTCTTTTTATTATAGGAATTCATAATGATTTAAGTTGCCAGGTCGCGTTGCTCCAGTTTGCGATTAATTTTGGGCATCGTTCGCGGAAAATTTAATTATTGAAGCGACTAGTTCTAGCATCTATTTTCTGATCATCCTATGGGCTTATGTAACAGGGAGGACATATAATATCGGCTATATCTTCTTTTCTCTAATAACGGAAATATCTCTCGTACACTTCCTCAGCAGAATTTCTTCTTGCAAGATATAGAGACCTAATGTAATATAGAGTCCGATTATCGCATTGTAAATCCTTTTCGCGATATTTTCACAGTATTAGCTAATGTTTCGGCATTGATTCTCGAGTCTGATTTACTTATATAAGGAGCATTTCCGCTTATTGACGTACCCTTTAGCCTAAAAACATACCTACTATGCTCGGAATTCCTACCCATCAGTTATTGCCTTGCGGTAAGTCTTCAGGATGCAAATATCGGTATTAACTACTTACTTTAAAAAAATAGAGTAGAAACAGTAAAAACTTATTCAAGGGTAAACATCTGCAAGTCACATTATACGTGCACTCCGCTAATTGGGCCATACAAATACTGCTAGAAAACTAAGAGAAATAGGTAAGTGCTTATTTTACATGTAAGGAAATTGCAATTTCCGATTGAAAGGAGAATACTCTTCCAGATGGAAAATTCGAAGTCAACAACTTAATGGAAACCTGTATCAAAGCAGTCTTTTGCCAATAAGAGAATGATAGAGCAGACGCATTTTATTAACAAGCATAAGCTCTCAAAAACCCATTAAAATAGTTTATTTTCGATTTCGTTCTAACACTGGCACTGGCATAATTGGCCTTGGTTTACAAACGATTTCTGTAGGAAACTGACACCGCCAGGATAGGTTGAACTGAAGAGGGACTCTTGAAACTTAAAAATTTACCGAAATAATGGAAGGGAGAGATGAATTAGTTAGATGTAATAGCACTACTTCACCTTAAAGGAATACGGATAACCTAATAAATCCTGCAATTTCATAACTTCTGTACACAAATTGCTCCCGATAAAGGAGAGTGTAAAGATCCGTACCAAACTGAATGTTCGTTTCATCTCTGGTCGAATTATTATTTCGTAGGAAATTTTGGACTATTCGCCATCGTGTGAAAGAGGAACAATTAACGAAACTGAACATTGGTCGTGAATTTTTGGCGGACCTCTATTCCTTCTTTTAAGTACATTCGAGTAAGTGGGAAGAAGATGGAAGAAGAAAGTGGGAAAGGCGGATATTGTTTTTCTCAGGCACTATGACACTGAGAAGTATTTCGTCGATATTCTTCTTTTAGGCTTGAACTGCTCATTGTGATGTGTATCGAATTCTCAGCAACTGCATCGTGAAGCTACTCATTTGGCAGAGTCTGCAAAACTGCTTACGTATTTGAGACGAACGCTGCTTTACGAACGGTACTTGAGTTGAGGGTCCAGAGAATAACGAAAACAATCTAGTCGAGGTATTTGGATTGAAATAGGCGGGCCATATCTCACCATCTGTTTTCTCAGGTACGTGCAGGAATTCCGGCGTAAACCCACCCTTGGCAACGCCTCTGATGCCGCCCTTTAGATACCGCCGCCCGGGTGCGGTGCAACCCTTGCATCCATAGAACAGCGCAGTTCTGTTTCTACTATTAAACATAGTTGAAAATAAACCCCACAAGAAAGCATAGTGAAGATTAACCTTTCAATTGCTACCCAATGTGCAAATAAAATAGTACTAAACGTAGACTAAACGTAAACGAGTATATCTAATTTATAATCGATGAAATTTCCATATAGTCTTCAGCATGAAGACTATTTTGAGCTTCGCCCCCTCTATTACGAGTAGTTTTGGAGAGGGAATGAGGTGACAAGGCCAAGTGAGGAGTGAGGTAGTTTGCCCTTACTTTCCTCACAGAGTCAGAATGATATGAACGAAAAAGTCCACGCAAGTGCAGGGTAATGACCCTACGATTAAATTTTTCGTGGCATTAAAAGGAGCGACCAAAGTGAATGGCCAATGAAGGATTATGATCTCATTCAAACACAGTAATCGTATTTATTTACCTTCACATTGCTGTAACGACGACGTTGAATATGCGAAGAAATCCATTATTCAAGTATCATCAACAAGATATTAATCCTAGATTGTCTCTGTTATTAACTCATGGGTAACTTACTGAGAATATCGCGGATATATCGGTATAAAATTTGTTACCTTTGCCTCTTAAGTTATCCCAAGAATCATAAATAGTGCTTAACTGTGGGTTATTCATAGCGCTCTTCTCAGTGATGCAATTTTCACATTTTATAGAATTAAAGTGTTTTAAATACCGTGGCACTTTTTTCACGAATACTATTCCACTGACAATCACCTAATACATGCCATACACAGGCTCCTATTGAAATTTTTCAACAAAACACTAACTTTAGCACATCCAAAAAAACTTTTTTCCGCACTGATAACAAATACTTTCGGTTTTAAGTTCGCACCTCCACGCGTATTGTCACACGCCAGAGATAGTCTCGGGATTATCGCTACTCATTACCGCGTTTTTGCAAAGCACAGAATTACGGTATAGAAATTTCTGACTCACGTAACCTGCTTTGCTCGCGTTGTGACTTCCGCCGTTCTTAGTGTAGCTCGCTTAATGGCTTTCTCAATTGCGAGTGTTCAAGTTGTGAAAGAGGCTTTTACTTTAGTGGATGAGGAATTGTTCTATTTACATACAAGTGACACGGAATTCGTCGGCAGTGACAACAGAGATTTCTCCTAAAAACTGTAATGCGTGTGAGTGAGAGAATATAGAGAGTATTCTTCAGTTCTTCGCCCGTAAAAGAACTTAAGTACTTTTTTGCCAATGGCAAAAAAGAATTGTTCTTTGTCTTGCAATTCTGATATGTACGAGAGCAGCAGAGGAGACCCAAGAAGTTTATCTCACGTTAATGATTTTCGAAAAATTGATTGTTTTTTGACCATTAACTAAATTATTGTAAGTGTATGAAGGTGAGCAAATTGCATTTGAATATTCTGAATTAGCGAATAAACAAGGAGCAGTTCAGGTATGTGACAAGTAGAATTTCATTCCAATATTGCAAGAAAAATTAGCTGAAAAACTTAATTATGGAAATTAGGTAATATCCGAAAAAAGACATTTCCTGGCGATTGAGTTTGTTGATGTCGAAATAATTTCTCTGATTCTTCCGAATCCAATATCTCGATCTCATCTCATGCACTCCTCTTGTTTCATGAACCTTCCGTAATCTATGTTGAAAACTTTGAATTTTCTCTTCAAGCTTATTTTATTGTATCGTTGTCGTATTACATCTGACGGTACGTTCATGTGCCTGGACATTCCTAACTTAAGGCACTTTACTTATGCTATAGATGACATACCCTGCCCTACAAATAAATGTGTTGCATCCGTTAGGGATGATTATTTTCCTTTATCAGTATTCTTCTTTATCAGTGTTGTATTCTTCAATTGTAATTTCTTTGGAAAGACGTCCTAAAGTTTCAAACTTTTGATTTAAATTATCGCTAAAGTAAAAAATTCTAATCCGCTAATAATGCAGAATTCTCATTCTAACTTTTAAGATCACCAAACCGTTGGTGATATATACTTATTTAGTAATTAATAATTTTATTATATTTGGCAATTAACAATTTCATCTGCCCCTATGGTATTTTACAGATTATTGAATTGGAATTTATACATTAGTCTAACTTGGTGTTATATTTAAGTCGTAGTTTATTTCGGCGAAAATCACGATATTACGCATAACAGAAACGAAGAATTTTAGAAGCAATATTAATTTTCCAAAAATTTTCGAATGTTACATAAGTAATATTTTATTGATAAAAATATTAATTGAATATATGGATTTGAATTTGTGAAAAATATTACGACAGGTGAAATCAGGAAAGCTTGGGCTAGGGCGCGGGGCTTTTCTTATCTGACCAATCAACGGCCTTAAAACTTTTTTATTCATAATTTCGGTAGTTTAAAATTCAGTTTGTTTAGCAACTTTATGTTGTGAGAACATGCTAATACTTTTGGAAAAACTGTTAGAATTGGATTCCTTGAAGTGCGATAGGTTCAAAACCAAGTAAATGCGAGAAGTTGTAGATTTTAACCCAGTAATTAAAGGTTATTGTTCCTTAAATTAAGATTTTTTTTGCTGTCGGAATGTACGTGGCTATCATCGAGGATTTTCTAACTTTGGTAATTGGCATATAATTAATGAAACATGTCTTAGTTTCGAAAGGAAACTCGGTCCGCAGAAATATATAGGCTACTTACCAAAATCGCTATCTGTAATATTAGATATTCATTTGATTAGAAATATGTCAACATCGCAGAAAATTCAATTTCAGTATTGCAAAAATAAAGAAAAGGCCGCTAAATTTAAGATAATTTGGAAAAATGCGATTTAAATCATAAGATCACTCACAGCGATGTTGGGATTTATAGCTTAACTAGTAAACGCCCCCGTCAAGAATGACGGAACTTAATTTAGTTTAAAAAATATATCTATTATCGTATATATCTGGTCCTCCGAAGCCAGAAACAGTCCGTCGTAAGATCATAATAACTCAATATATATCTTACCATTATTTATTCTACTGTTTTCAAGTCATGAAAGCTATACATTTACGTACATTTCTCATAGAAAAGTATACTAACTGATTGTCCCCGTGTATTTATATGGGATAAATCATGAAATCAACTTTCAATAATTGCCTTGGTCATCAAAGGGATGGGTTGTTTATTTCCGAAAAATTTTACGAATTTTCCGTGTATTTTATCAAAGTTCTCGCAATTTTAAATTTATATGAATGTTTCACGACTAAAGTAAGATTGTATGATCATTTTCCTTTCTTGTTACACTTGTCTCAATTTCGTAGGACCATTGTTTCTAATTTAATTTGATAAGAGAAACAACCTCTGCAAGTCAGTAAAACGTACTTTACGTTCATCTCTTATGGAAATGTATTATGGGCTCCTGGGTTCGAACCCGGGCCTTTACAGAGATGAGAGTAGTTTTCCTGGGGGTTTCAGCATCATAGAAACACAACGTAGTTTGTTTTGGATCTCAAGTCAAGCTGTTTCAGAGATAAATAGGGGGACGGACGGACATGCATTTGCTTTTTATATACCTATATATGATGTTTGCGCGTTGTAACATTTTTAGCGTAATTTTTTCAATCGCTCGCAGAAACGTTGGTATTCTAAAGGTCAATTCTGCGCGTCAAGGAAATGATCGGTAGAGAGATCCGAATATTCCGATCTATGTTCCTTCTGTTTTGGGTAATTTGTTAATGTTTGGTATTTTTATTCTTATTTAGAATTTGGATGTTTTGCGTTGATGATTTTCGGATCCCATTTTGGGCTATTGCTTACCTGATTTTAGTTTTCAAGATTTCAGTTATTAAATGTAAGGTGTGAATATTACACTAGAGTATAATATTTTAATTTTTACCATTTTTGTAGTAATTGGCTGGAGCTTTTGCTACGGGGCCATTCCATGTCAAGTGGACCAACGGTCCCCGCTCGACCATCACCGATTTCAATTAAATTTTGTGTGAACATAACTTGATACCTTCTATGAACATTTCCCAAGTTTTACATCCATCGATGAAATATTTGCTGAGATATAGTCATTTGTTTGACCCCCTACCGCAGCCTTCTACAGTTAGACAGCGGTTTTTAGCAAGTTTGAGACACGTTATCTCACGCAGTAT
>KZ308551.1:778671-796973 GCA_000376725.2 Ladona fulva
TATATCTTTTTAAAAGTTGAAAATGAAAATCAGATGCAGATGGGATTTGCTAAGTATCACCAAGTATCTGTCCCATCGATGATGCTAGGTATCATTAATTCATACTGAGCAGAGTCTGAAATAAAGTTGTTGAGAATGAGTAGATGGCATTGACCAAATGAAAAATATTATGTGACAAATTCACTATAAGTTATTGAAATATAACTAGCTTCATGTCAAAATCAACTTGACAATGAGTTAAATGTGAGAACAATGTGAGCATACAGAAATTATGTCCAAGTATTATTTACTTTGTTTTTGATAGTTTATAGCTAAAGAGTACATTATTTACAATACTTTTGAAGGAAGAAAGTAGTTAAGTATACATTTCATATTAGACACTTGATTCCAATACTTCACACTGATTACCTTCAAAGATTTAGAGTATGCTTGAGTTCTGTGTTTAAATATCAAGCGCTTTCCAGAAGGTCGAGTTCCTAGTATATCACCTTCATTTAAAATTGGAAGCAACAGATGAGATAGTCCAGGAAACAATGATTCAGAATTTTATGTACAAGACCAAGGGTGTGAAGTTTCCAGACTTTAAGGGATTTCAAAGGCAAATGCACACATAGGATAGGATTGAATTTCCAGCTTTACCATACAAAGAATCATCCATCACAACATACACCGCTGTGCAATGAATCCCACACACAAATAACCCTTCCACACCCCAATTCCAACCATCAAAGTTTAGCACAAGAAAAATCCATTATCCATAATAGCCATTCATAACTCTGAGAGGAACACACTTAAGAATTGATTCTTAATTGCAATCTCATTGAAAACTCATTGATTTCTAAACCTGCATTGTCCTATATGGATGTAACAGTAACCGTTGGCCTCAGTGACTCAGAAGGTAATATTTCCCCACATACTATGAGGTGTCTTAATGCAATCTCAAATATTGAAGCAATATTTAACTTTAAGCTGAGGGACTTCACAATTATATACGAAAGATATTTCTTTAGGAAACTTCAATGGATAGAGTTCTCTAACGTACTCCTCACTAGGTGTCTTGAAGTGATCTCAAATATTGCAGCAAATCTGTAACTTTAAGCTGAGGGACTTTACAGTTAAATACAAAAGATATTTCTAAGGCTCGTGAATCATGAAGAACCTAAGTAAACAGTGTAACAGACTGATACAAAGTTAAGATTTTACTAAATTTAGATTTTAGGGGTTAAGTCAATGACTGGAGTCGACTCCACACATTATAAGGAGCACTGATACATGTTTGTGTTCTAGTAATTCTGAATAGCAATCTGCTCAATCCAAAGAGCATTTAAGTAAATGACAATAAAACACTTAAGGCTTAAGACTTAATTATCTTGCTATTATATGTCACTTAACCTAAACTGTATGCAGAAGAATGGCTGGAAATAAACAAAGTAGCAATTGAAGGAGATAATCCAATTTTATAAGATGTCTATTGCACTACCTAACCTTACTTGCAATCATCATCATGTAAGTGGTATCTTACATATTACTAGAAATTATTTGATGCATTCCATAATTGATTCTCAATTCAAGGCACCTACAATACATGCTGTTAGGGAGTAGATACATCAGAATATTATATTAATTTATGTTCCGATATATATGGAAAGTGAAATCCCTTAAATGAACAAATCCCCTTTACTACAACTTGCTTGAAACCCTGACCTAAGGTAATCTATAAATTGACTAAACAGGAATCAATCATGAGTGTGGAGAGGTATTATCTTAAAAAAGGAAAGCCAACATTAACTTCTTTCTACAGGACTGATTGAAGGTATAAATGTAATTTGCATGATGTACAGTTAATTTTCAGAATTAAGTAATCAATTAAGACACACTGACGCATTTATGAAAATATTATAAAAACTTGTGCCAAAAGTTAGTGAACAAAAGTTATGATGCACTTGAGAATACTGCAAGAACTCTTTAAATAAGAATTATTCTTGCTCACAAATTTTCATAATCCATAGTTAACTCCATTCTTGCCAACAACAAAATTATTTCAACTATGTTCCCTTGCAAGTAACATCATTACTGGTTACAGTTATATAGCATACACCATAAAAATATTATTTATTAGTAGGAAGATATTTTAGAAAATTTTCAGATGGTTATTGCTAGGTGAATTCTATTAGTTAAAATCTTAATGTGGAAACTAAATCACCAAATTGGATAAAAGTATTCTCAAATTTGCAAAAATGGATCTAATATGTATTGTCAAATTAGTTTA
Source organism: Ladona fulva (assembly GCA_000376725.2). Taxonomy (NCBI): domain Eukaryota; kingdom Metazoa; phylum Arthropoda; class Insecta; order Odonata; family Libellulidae; genus Ladona; species Ladona fulva. The sequence goes on from KZ308551.1 coordinate 780,941, forward strand.
TCAACTCTTAGTAGAAAATTAGTATAGTTCCAGTCACTTTGTGCTCAAACAATAAACATTAATTGGATCATATTGTTGATTCCTTACTTAATCTACACACACTAATGCATCAATATGCACAGCAAAAGCCATCAAAGATTTTACACATCACGAAACAATTGCAAAACCAAGGTAAGGATTCAAAGAAAAAATAATTTTTTTTTACTCATAAAATTTCCAAAACATACCATAAGCTCCAACAAATCACAACTCCATACACACAAATATCAGGATTATTATCTGCTTCTACAGCAATAGTAGATCAATTATCCTGTAAGTAAAAAATATAACATAAATACTAATCTGTAATTATACAAAAATTTCTAATATTAATGAGAGAAGAAGTTAAAGCTTGTAAAATTTCTTTATACAGCATAAAAAGCATGATAATTAAGACATCATTCAAAGTTGCTAGGACAATGTAAAGAAACAAAAAAAATTGCCAATTTTATAAAAGTCAAACAATTATTAGCAAAGCATTTAAAAAAACCCTCTAAGAGAGGTAGATACGTTTATAAGTGTAAATATCGCTAAAAATACTGCAATGATTCAATGTAAATATCCTATATCCTACCTTGAGTACAACATCAACGAAAATATGCATTCCACATGTATATCATATAATGGAATATAAATAAACATTTGCAAGTAGCAGTAGATTTAAATGAAATAATGATTTCAACCTTATTAGGGTGAAAAGTTTAATATACACAGAATTATATCAGCTGTATAGTATCATCAAATTAAAATATACAATACTACTCCACAATTAGGATCCCTTCAAAACCCTGTACATGAATTTTTGAAGACCCACCACAAGCTAATTAATAGAACACACTTTTTATGATGTATATGAACTTATTATCCATATTATACCACTCATGAATGATTACCTGCAAGGACTCTGCAAATTCTACTATGTAATGTTTTTGAATAGGGACAAAATAGTCCATCCAAGTAGTACTCTAAAGCTTAAGCTACAGTTAATCCCTTCCTTCACGAAGGACTAGCTTAATGTTTAGCTATAGAAAGTTATTTATTAAATCATTGAATGCCTATACTTAGATATGAAAAAAATGTTTAGACATTTAAGAGGAGAACAGCTTTATCTATAGTGATGGCCTTTTAGAGGTTTTAAGGCTAGGGTAATGTCAGTCTATTCTACTTCGGCATGGATTAAATATGGGGAAATCTCTTAAATGGTGAGGCTATTCTCTTTTAAAATTCAAAGAGTTCTACCAAATAAGTTAATTCTTACAGGGCTTTGAAAAATTACTCCCTAATAAGCATGAAAAGGAAGCCAATTTAGAAAATTTCAATACTTCTTTCAAACGCTCTACTTCAGGTAATTAAACCATAAAACCGAATAAAGTTTAATATTTGGGGTTCAATCCAACGGTACAAATGGGACAATTCAAGTGATTGCCGCTTATCAAATTCCATTTATTACTGGGGAAGAAGTTAAAGACTCCTGATTTTCCTTATAACTACATTCATAATTCCAAGTAAATAAATTATGAAAGAGCCCTGGCTAAAATAACATGGCAAAATATGATAGATCTTTCAAAAATTATTCTCAAGGGGCTCCCAGGTAACCAAGTGGGCAATGCATTCAACATAGGAGAATGTGATTAACTGAAATGTTTTTGCCCTTTATAAAATGTCATAATCGATAATTAATTCCATTTTTCATAAAATGATTTGAGCTATGTATCCTTGCAGGTAACATCATTAGTGGCAAGAGTTATATGGCATATACTTTGAGAATATTAATTATTATTAGGAAGCTAAAGTAGAAAATCTTAAGGTGGTTGTTCTAGGGGAATTCTATCAGGTAAAACTTTAATGTGGTAAGCTAAGTTGCTAAATTAAATAAACCATTATCAAATCTTTAAAAAGTGATCTGAAACGATTTGTCTAATCTGTTTTCACGTGCCGCTAGCAAACTATGAGAGTATAAATCCGTTTATGCATAAAAGATAAACATAATTGTGATTCATTCCTTACCCTACACACAGTAATTCTTGAATATTCACAGTGAAAAGCGTCAAAAAGTTTACACATCGCACAAAAAATTGCAAGGACAATACAAAGAATCAAATTAAAAATTTCAAAGTTTGCAAAAGTCAAACAATTATCTGCAAAGTGTTTAAAAAGACCCTCTTAGAAAGTAAGGAATGTTTCGAAGAGTGACTATCTATACAAGTAATGCAACGATTTCATGTAAATGTTATCTATCCTACCTTTGGTACAACATAAATGAAAATATGCATNAAAGGTGATGGCTTATCTAAAGGTTTTAAGGCAAGTGTAATGTAAGTCTTTTCTACTTCGGCATGGATTAAATTCGGGGAAATCTCTGCACTTGAAAATGGTGACGCTACTCTCCTTTAAAGTTCAAAGACTTCTACTGATTAAGTTAATTCTTACAGGGCATTGACAGATTTCTTCCTAAAAAGCTAAAAAGAAGGCAGAATCAGTAACTTTCTATTCTTCCTTCAAAACATTTTCTTATGGATATTAAACAATAAAACCAAATAAACGTTACTATTTGGGTTCAATCGAATGTTATAAATTGGACAATTCAAGTGATTGCCTCTTATCAAATTCCATTTATAACTGGGGAAGTAGTTTAAGGCTTCTGATTTTCCTTTCAAATAAATTCATTATTCCATGTGAAAAAAATAAGGAAAGAGCCTTGCCTAAAATAACATGGAATAAAACATGGCTAAATATGCTAGATCTTTCAAAAATTCCACTCAAGGGGCTCCCGGATAGCCAAGTGGGCAACGCATTCAACATAAGAGAGGGTGAATCCCTGTGAGTGCCCACTTACCAAATGACTTATGCCGTCCAAGCACTAATATAAGTAATGCTACAACTGATTCTAATAAATACCATGGAAAACCGAAAAAATTCAAACAATAGATTTCTCTTACGTTCTCCTCACTCATGATTGCATTTGATGGATAGCTAAAGGGCTTCAAATATCTAAAGTAGGTATAATCTCAACCTAAAAGCAGAGACCAAGTTTTCAAATTTAAACCCAATTATGTATCTATCCAAGCTCTCGGTCTTTGTCATTAACAGAGCACATGCAATAATACCCCCTCTTGAAAACTGAATGACATTTCCTGATGGACCTAACTTAATTTGTGACAAGAGAAATTATGCACTTACTGCATTAACTCAAACCTAGATATTGAAACCAGAGTGATAGCTTGAGCGCTTGATCTCTGTTTCTATTACATTCACGGTACAAGGTTACTCACTCCCGAACCTAACCTATAAAAATCCCTCAAGAGTTTCGTAGAGGGGGAAGAATGAACAAGATTTTCCTCAATGGAAATCTTTCTAATCACGCAATCTCTACTGCAATGGAATAAATGATTCTAAAGTTGCAGTCACTCAAGAAAATATATTGTATGATACCGCATTACATATTCACCCCTACTTTACTTATCCTACTCATCTAAATAGCCCTAAAAGTTTCTCAGCAATGGTGTACTGCTCATGAAATGAAGAAAACGACTCTATTGCATTGACGGAAGTTTTTTATGATGGACATAAAGGAAGGAGCTCACAGGCTTCATACATAAAAAAAGGAAGAACTAACTATCAAAGTTATGCTAAAGACTGTTCTGTTTTAGCTTAACTTATCCTGAAATACTCGCTATTAACTTACTAACAGATTGCTGAAGAAACAAATTAGATAGAGCCATAATGGCAATGGATCAGTTAAATATCAGTGATTACAAGCCCTATTACTCCAACAGAGATATGAACTCTATTAGCACTTGAATCGACTACAATTTATAACATCACCTACACAACATTGACTTAAGTTTCTAACTTAATGTTCGCAAAAGGTGTAGTCTTTTTATTCCCTATGCAGTATCTATAAATATTTTGAATTTAATATTACAGGCTGAGTCACTTTGGAATAGAAGTTTTAATTTTCTAACTGCAGAATGCACAGCTAATATCTGACAGAATGGGAAATCATATTTTTCCTCACTACTAAGTGACCATAATGATTTAACGTGTGACGAATCTTCAATAATATTTGAATTGCAACAAAGATTGTTGCTCCTCTCATTACATATATCTGTGGTATCAATTAACTTTACTGTAATTCCATAATCATAGAAGGTCCTTATCAGAGAATCCCTCAATATGGTATGTGAGAGAGGTTTAAAGCCAGTAAATCTATCTCAAGTTAGAAGCCAGTCTACTGTGCATCCGGTTGATGCTTGAAAAAACTCTAGGATACAAGGCTATTTGAAGAAAACGTTCCATCGCGGGTAAGGGAAGGGGACCTGAGGAGGTGACCCCTGAAAAGTTTAAAACTTCTATGGATGTTGCTAGCACAGCTTGGTGACTAAGTATTCTTTAGCTACGAAATGATATCAAACTGAGGCTCTCGAATATGAAAAAAAAGCTGAGAAATTATTGCTCACATTTCATTTTTTAAAGTGAAAGGCTACAGTGCTTAGTGCTGATAAGGGTGCCGCAATCTCCACTAAAAATTTGCAAAGGGATGTACCAGTTATAAGGAAGGCAAAATACAATATTATTTACCGGATTCAATTTATGAGGGAAAAAACAAGGACAATGCCTTTCGGTGAAAAGTACTATCACAGCTTTTAAAGGCAATTTCACACCAACGGAGATAAGATTTGATTTCCAGCTTTACCTTCCACACAATAATGATTCCCAACATAAAACACATAGCAACCAACCCCAACCCTAAATAACCCTTCCACCCCCACACCCCAATGCCAACCATAAAAGTTTAGCCCAAAGAAAAATCCCTTATCCAAAATAGCCATTCATAACTCTCAGAGGAACACACTTAAGAATCACATTGATTCTTACACTCATTCATCATTCATTCACTTTGGAGTGCACTCCACACACACACACANCAGTTAAGTTTTAAATTGTAGCCTTACAGGTATACTAATTCCCAATAGGGTGAGATTCGCTCTATGTAAAATTGTCATAGAATCAAAGAAAGCTCTACGAATAGTTAAACGACGAGAACTTTTAGAAAATCATAAAAAATCACTAATCCAGCAAACAATGAGCGATATCTCAAAGAGGAACACAAACGTAGTTTAAACATAGAGTCACTTCTGGCCGTCCTTTCCGCAGAGCGTAAGACAAGTTAATTGGGCAGCTTATATAAGGTGAAAATACAACTCCAGTTTTACGACAAGCGCGGATCGCTTGCTACTTATCTAAATGGGACTATAGTTTTTACCTCACATCTTAAAATTTAGTGGAGAATAATTGAAGGCAAATCAATGAACACTGGTTTTGATGCCCTTGAGAATACCGCGAGAACTGTTTAATTAGGGAATGTTTTTGCCCTTTAAAAATGTCATAATCGATAATTAATTCCATTTTTCATAAATTGATTTGAGCTATGTATCCTTGCAGGTAACATCATGAGTGGCAACAGTTATATGGCATATACTTTGAGAATATTAATTATGATTAGGAAGCTAAAGTAGAAAATCTTAAGGTGGTTGTTCTAGGGGAATTCTATCAGGTAAAACTTTAATGTGGTAAGCTAAGTTGCTAAATTAAATAAACCATTATCAAATCTTTAAAGAGTCATCAGAAACGATTTGTCTAATCTGTTTTCACCTGCCACTAGCAAACTATGAGAGTATATCTCGTACTCCACAATTAAGATCCCTCAAACATCCGCTACTTGTATTTAGTTATCTATGCTGTATGATTTTCGTAAGATTTCTAGATTTGCAGAATCTGCATGGTAAGCCGCTTCTCAAATAGAAATATATTTATCTCAAACCCTGGCCTGGAGATTAACTTTTTAAGAGATACCTTACCTAACTGAGACACCTATAGGTAGTATATGTATACCTTAAATAGTTATTTTTCATATGTACTTGAACTTTTATTTGACTTTTATGAATCTGTTTTTATGTCCCTCATGGATGATTACCTGTAAGGACTCATCAATTTCTGCTATGTATCAAAATGTGCTATAAGTAGTCTGAAGCTTATTCTACACTTATTTTGTGGTTTTATTTATCAATTCTATTTAAATGAAGGTATGAGGTAGGAAAGCAGCATATTGTATTAACTTTGGATAACCTATCCATAGAACCCTGAAAAGGACATATGTGAATTTCTTCAATTCCATTGAATCTCTGACCTGAAGTATTTTATGAAATGTGTAGATTATCGTATAGTGGTATACTAAATAGCTATTCTTTCTGAATTTTTTCTTTGTAGCTCAAAAATAGAACTAGAATTATTGTTGTATTATTTATCTACTGCCATTTGCAAACTAAGATGGTGTGATGATGATGACGCATAATATAAGATTATTAATTATGAGGTTTAAGAATAGCACGATGATTTCCAGCAGCTTTTCTAAATATATAAGATTACTCACTAGTGTGACTGCTAAGCTGGAATGACTTATATTAGAAAATATTTTANACAAACAATAAACATTATTGTGATTGGTTCCTTACTCTACACACACAAATGCTTGTATATTCACAGTGAAAAGCATCAAAAAGTTCACACATCACACAAAAAATTGCTAAGACAATATAAAGAATGAAATTAAAATTGCAATGTTTATAAAATTCAAACATTTATGAGCAAAGCAATTTAAAAAAGACTCTCTTAGAAAGTAAGGAATGTTTCGAAAAGTGAGTAGGTATACAAGTAATACAATGATTTAATGTAAATGTTATCTATCCTACCTTGGGTACAACATAAATGAATATACACATTGCCCAAGTACATTATATAATGGATTGTAAATAATCATTTGCAAGTGGCAGTGGATTACAATTAAATAATGATTTCAAGCTTATTGGGGTGAATAGTTTACTATACACAATAGAATGATATCTTCTGTATGATATCATCAAATTAAATATTGAATATTACTCTTCAATTAAAATCCCTTAATTATCCCGTACGTGTATTTAGTTATCTATGCATTATTATTCATTATTTTAGTTTTGCAGCATCTAAATGGAAAACGGCTTCTCAGAGAGATTTATTCGTCTCAAACTCAGGGCTGGAGCTTAACTTTTTAAGGGATATATTACCTAACTTATTCTCCCTTATGTTGTATATGTATATGCAAAAATTAGTCTAAATCTTAAGGAACAATTATTCTGGTCCATTATTTATCAATTCTATTTAAATGATGGTATGAAGTAGGGAAGCCGCATATTATATTAATGTTAGATAACCTGTCCATAAAACCCTGTAATGAAAATATGAGAATTGCTTCAATTCCCTTGAGTCCCTTGAGCTGAGTTATTTTATAAATTTTGCATAATTTCATAAAGTGGGAAGCAAAATAGCTATGCTTTCTGAATGTGATCTTTTTAGCTCAAAAGTAGAAGTAGAATTATAGTTGTTTTATTTATTTACTGCCATTTGCAAACTAAGATGGTGTAGTTCATTATGTGCACATAATATAAAATTATTATACTTTATACCCGAGTCTTTTAACACAAGAATAAAAAAAGGGCAAGGAAAGTTTAATATGTGCATGTCATGAATGAATGTCATCTTTTAGTATCTTGAAGTGAACATAGTGTATAAAAATGTTCATCAGTACAATTAATTATGAGGTTTAAGAATAGCACGATGATTTCCAGCAGCTTTTCTAAATATATAAGATTACTCACTAGTGTGACTGCTAAGCTGGAATGACTTATATTAGAAAATATTTTACTATTCGAGTCTTAAATTAAAATATATCTGATTTGTTCTGAGACTAAGCTTATCATATAACTTCTCTCTATTTAAAATATAACATAATATTACATTATTGAAACATTCCAATGCATTCCTCTATAAGATTCATGAATAGTGTGTGGTATAGTTACAAGACTGTTTATTCTTATGTTTGAATTAACTATTGAATTTTACCCCTGAAAATCATTCTTTTCCCATATCAGGCATTTTAAAGGTAATTTATGGTTTTAATAATTCTAAGGATAATAGAATGGGTTATACATAGCACTTTTGTTTTGGTTAACTTTACAATAATAGCTCCTTTGGAACAATGTTACATATAAAAAGATTCTTTCACCTACCATTTCTTAGAGGATCTCCGTAGATTAGTAGTATATTAAAAGTGCTTCCACTCCTTTGGTTATTTAGCACGTAGGTCCCCACCAGGAATCGAACCCAGACCGCTTTTGCCAAAGTCGAATGCGTTACCCACTTGGCCATCCAGGATCTTCCTAGATGTACATTCTTTCATCCTCATGATTGTAGAATGTTTCTCTGAAAGGATGAGAAAAAACTTTTACTTGATGATGAACTATCATTTGTTAAAGTAGTAATATTTATAAAGGGATTTCCTTAGTCCTTCAGAGTGATTTCATTTTTCATATAAAATGAGAAACAATTAACTCCCTTCATAGACTATATGATTTTTATATCCTCATAGTTTACATTATTAATTACTGGAAGCACTAAATAGTTGAAATAAGACTCAATGTACAGAATAGTGGCATCGTAGTTTTAAAACGCTTCCTATGACACAATGAATTTAAGATTATGTTAATGAGAATGATCTATTACAGTAACTTACAGGAAGTAACATTCTCATAATTTTCATTCTGGTTTGAAAAAAAAAGAACATTAAATCATCTACTTTTAGGAATGTTGTCTCTGCTCAGACAAATGAGATCTAGTTAAAAATGTTGTAATTGTAACAAACACCAGTTGATGGATTTCCATTTTTCTTATGTACATGATTAACATCCTGCAAATATTTAAGTTTTTGAAACCCTTACTCGTAACCTGAGGTTGACCTTACCATGCCGAAGAAACTCCAAATAATGAGATTGATAATAAATCATTGGATGAAGGTATCGTTCTAACGTAATGGAGATGAGATACATCTCCTGGTTTCTAAGAAATTGAGTACCTTAAAACAAGATTGCTCTAAGTAACTACACTCACTTCGATCTTTCATATGGAAAAGGAGTATGTTAACACAAGTTAAAAAATATACTTTGTGGCTTTAAATGTAGTAATTAATTAGTACCAACACAGGAACCTCGAGTTCAGGTTACCATAGTCTAACGAATTAACTAGAATTATGATCCTCATGAAATGTACTTCATCTCAGATTAGACTCAAATTCAACTTAAAGTTAATATAATATATAGTTAATCTTAGATCAAATGGTTTCACATAGTGCAGATGGTTTCCTACGCTGAGATTCATTCTCAGTTAAGTTTTAAATTGTAGCCTTACAGGTATACTAATTCCCAATAGGGTGAGATTCGCTCTATGTAAAATTGTCATAGAATCAAAGAAAGCTCTACGAATAGTTAAACGACGAGAACTTTTAGAAAATCATAAAAAATCACTAATCCAGCAAACAATGAGCGATATCTCAAAGAGGAACACAAACGTAGTTTAAACATAGAGTCACTTCTGGCCGTCCTTTCCGCAGAGCGTAAGACAAGTTAATTGGGCAGCTTATATAAGGTGAAAATACAACTCCAGTTTTACGACAAGCGCGGATCGCTTGCTACTTATCTAAATGGGACTATAGTTTTTACCTCACATCTTAAAATTTAGTGGAGAATAATTGAAGGCGAATTTTACTTTAATGTCCAAGTGTCGTTGCGGAAGGAAGAAAGGGTGCATTGAGCATTAGGAAACACTTGAAGGTCAATGATACATACCACTTCAGTGGAGAAATTCGTGACTGCCAATGTAAAGATAAGAATAAGGCCCGGCCTTGGAAAATAACGAGTTACTTGTTATTCATGTTTATGAAATCAGACTTAAACGAACGGAGAACGATGATTATAAAGGAAAGTGATTAGAAGAAAACGCCGGCGTAAATAAGAAACGAAAGGGAAAACGAATCGACTCCAAGACGTCGCGTGGGACAAGGGCGAAAGTGCTGCATCGTTAATCTGTACGAAGTGAACACCCGGAAAATATGAGCAACTGTCACAGCGTATAATATAACAATCAAAATTGCTAAAACTTTCTATAACGGACAAATATGCTAGTAAACTAGTAGGACTTCATGCAGTTAATTCTGTAAATATTATAATTCTCTATTACGACGTCCTATCCAGGCATCATTACCTCATGAGATATGGGAAGCTTTTCTAGCGTCTCCGATGGTTAGTAGAAAGAACGACCAGAAGTTACTCCTATAGGAATTAATCCTTTTAAAGACCTCGCACGAGTTTAATTCTTTTTATTCTGTTTCCAGCGACCTCTTGGATTAGACAAAAATATCTATAAAGGACTTGCCATCAGAAGTCTATAATAGGAAGGGTAAAAACGCATTCCCGAATCTACCTTTTTAGTGTCTCTGACACTCAGCAGAAAGAATGACCGAAAGTAACTCTCATAGCAATTAACCCTTTCAAGACTTCGCACGAGTCGTTTACTGTAACTATACAGTGGTTAAGTTATCCTAAAAGTTCCGAAACCACCCCCCATTCTAAAGATCCCATCTCGCGCAGCACCTATCGACACTACGTCAAACTAGGAAGTTGGTTTTTTCCTCTCGTTTGGTAACATCTCTGATTTTTACTGATCATTCGCATCATTAAATGGCTGAGAATACTAAAGGTTTTCTATTTAAAAGTAATAATCATTCCTTGATTTACCTTATGTCCCACAAATTAATCCGAAGAAGAAAATTTCATGAATTGGAGAAAACTTTTGTAGTCGATGAAAATCAGATATCACACGCAAGAACCGGCAGAACACTGATGCAACCGAACGATGAGAACAAAAATAAAGCTTTTCATCTCAGTCAACTCACCTAGGTTGGGAAACGGAAAGACATCCCGAATTGAAGCTGCTCCACTTCTGACGTCCGCACATACGTTGTAACACGCAATTGAAAAGGGGATAATTCCGTTCCTCGAAAGTCTGAAAGTATATAAAAACGCAAATTTAATAAAGTTATCACTGATATATTTGTTTGAATACAAATGCGGAATCACATGTAAGGAAAAGCAGTAACGGGAACTAGAAATTCAAATTTGAATTTCCGTTACATTCTCCGAGAAAAATTTTATTGCGAAAAGTAACGTATTATAATTTCAAGTCAACGAAGATAATTCCGCACGAAAAACAGATCTAGAAAGGCTTGAGTAAAATTTAAAATTTAAATCTCAAAACCGTTACAAATATTATAGACTTAATATACGTTAATTCTTAGAAAATTGAAAACTTTTGCGAGTTTTTCTCGATCGAATTAGGTTTTTTCGGTTCAATGCGAAATACAGCATCAGGAAATGTTTCTACTTCCTATATGTTATCCATTCCTTAATAATCATTAGTTAAAGTACTATTAAAACACGTATCAGTGCCAATTAGTAGTACTGGAAATAAAGCATAGAATTGTGATAAAGCTACGCATCCAAGCGAATGCTGATAATAAGATTTAAATCTAAAAAAATTAATTTGAAGAATACGGATCGAAAATCTGATTTTCGTCCAGGTATCGGTGGAAAATATGCACTCTTAATGTTGAATATATTGCCGGAAAGTATTATGGAGATTAATTCCCGCATATGGAGTCGCATATTAAAAGTTTCCTATAAAATTTAAGACATTCTAATCATATATTTGTCGTCGTCAACATACTTAATAACGATATCGTAGCTACCAAAAATCGACGAAAGTAAAATACAAATTGATTCAGAAATATTTACTGTAACTTAGAACTGTTACTAAGAAATATGTACTGCTAAACTACGGTTGCTTCTAGAGTGAATAGATTTGAAAATTACCGATATTAAGACAGCGAACCGCAATATCGGCATCTAAACGATCGAAATTTTGCAAATCAAAAAAAAGCCGTGATGAAGAAATATACATCGAAACATATATATCTCTACGTAAGTAATATTTTCAAATGAAACTGCGTAACCGATTTATGATTAACTTATTTTTAACTACTTACCAAATAATGAAATCCTTCACGGAGAGAGCGCGGATATTTTGACGTCAAAATATATTTTACTCCTTAATTTACCGGATGCTTAAATTAATGAATAATGACGTTTAACTTTACAACTTGTTCGACATTACCAAACCGTCGCATCTCGAAATCAAATTTCAAAATTCAAACGTTAACGGTTTTTCGATGAAAATATGCCAGCGTATCCTCTCCTGATGAAATCTGCGAAGCGAGTGAGCTCTTTTTTTAATTAGTAAATGGAAGGAATCGGTTGCGCATTGGTGATGCGCAAAGGTGACCGCTGTTTAATTTCCTATCCGCCCCCCACCCAACGGAAATTTTGTCGTAAATACAAAATCGATATTAATTTGAAATTTAGTTAACCGAAATTAATTTTAATTATATTCGTAATCTTTTGGAGACTAAACATTCTTTAACATATTTTTGTTTATACTTCTCGAAAATTTCATGAATCCCCCGAAGTAAGCGGTCTCATACACTCAAATAGCTTGCAACATCATAAATAATTCTAATTACATTTTTTGGAAAATTTTTGAACGAGAATGGAGCTCTTTTGGTTCACAAATATGAATGACCCTGTCAAGCATTACGATAGTTAATTTCACATATTTCAATTAATATTGCGTTATAGTATACAAGTTCTCCTCCTAAGTGTCTATAATAAAAAAGGCTTTGGCAAAAATTTCAATTGCTAAATCAAATACAATATAAATCAATCCTACCTGACTGTGTGTTTGTCCCTGGGTCTTTTTTTTTCGATCTTTGTATTTGCTGTAATCTCAGAAAATTGCATACGTATCATAAATTCTATCACCTATTCTATGTGGATCTATCATCGCCATGCATTCTTATTGGTTAATGCATGTACTCTTTCGGACAAACATACAGCTTTGTCGTCATATGGGACGTTGTTATTATCTGCAAAACTTTATTAAATTTCCGTCCACTAGCAAAATTCTCGCAATGGAGAATCTGTATTAATAATTCAGAAGTAAAATAAGAATTCTATATCGATTTATCTTCTCTTGGAACATGTCTGGAATTTTTGGACATTTAATTGTAGCTTAATTTTTAAAACGTTGTTTCTTTAAAAAAAAAAATTAAGCTACAATTAAATGTACAAAAATACCAGACATGTTCCAAGAGAAGATAAATCGATATGAAAGACATGAAAACTAACTTTAAAAGAATTTCTTACAGAGCCGTATTATGGGCTCCTCGTTTCGAACCCTAGCCTTTCTAGAGATGAGAAGTGTAGCAATAGGTGAAACCGTTTCATAAATCGAGGGTAAGAAAGACAAACGGACGGATAATACCCAAATTATGTATAATAATGTAAACATGGTAAGAGACAAATCAAAATATCGGTTATTTTAAGCAACGGATTTATGAGACGAGTAAAATTCTCAAATGTTTAATCGTGAAATCTTCGGATATCGCTCATATCAAGACTTAACAGTTAAATTTCTATCGAATAACGCTAATTTGTTGACCCGCGTAAAAACTAATTCATGTATCGACTTAAATCAATTAGTGTAATGGGCAATAAAAATTCGCTGACGAATAGTATTTGTTCTGTCGTGTACAGTTAACTATAAATACGAAATGTAATTAGAAATATAAGTATTTAATGTGTTTCTGATAGTAATTTGGGTTTTTTAAATATATAAGATTAAACATTACACACTCAATTGTTTTGCAAAGTAAGGTTAATTTTATTCCTAAATTAACGTCATCACACGATCTCCTTTAATTGTTACGGCTTAAGATAAGAATGATGACAGAAGATTTTACAATTAAACATTTGAGAGCTTTACTTATCTCAAATATTGATACAATAATAGATATGTTGATTTGTCTCTTGCGATGTCTAAGTAAATTCAGGAATATTTAGGCGTGTCTCAATAATTGTAATTACCTTCAAATTCCTGTTACATCGACGCTGGAGCAATTTTGCGAAGAAATCCCTTAGTCTTAATTTCCAAACACGAAGTCAGTCCTGTGGTGTCCCTCTTGTATCTTAGGAACTCTGTACTTTGAAGTTCATGGATGGGACGTAATCACTTGACACTTTTGCTTCTAAAAGGACCTCAAGACTCAGAAAAACGTTAAATTGTAGATAATTCGATAATTCCTCTTCTCCCTGATGGTATTTTTCACTCTTATAGAGAAAAAACTAGCGGTAAACCAGACTTTCCAAGTAGGTGATCTTCTTTCTCATGACTATTCCACTGATAATCACGTAACACATGCCAGGTCCGAAAGATGCCATCACAATTTGACGAGAAAATACTATCTGGAGCACTTCTCAACATTTTCTCAACCAGTAATGATAATTATCTTATAAAATCGCAGCACTGTCGGTATTCTCTTTTTACAAAGCTGCCATGTTCACGAGACCAATACGACACATTGCCGCGTTTTTACAAAGCACAGAATTCTGGTATAGAAACTTATGACTAACGTTAACTGCCTTACTCATACTGAGACTTCCGCAGTTCTTAACTCGCCGCCCATAATGGCTGTCTTGCGGAATGTGCTACAGTTGTGAAGGTGCCTTTTATATTTTCCTGTGAGAGTGAAATGGTGCTACATGTGCTAAAGAATGTTTCGGCAATAGATACGTGGTATTACATTCAGGGATTTCTATAAAAGGTGTGCTAGTAAGAACAAAGAATAATAGTGCCTTCATAAAATCTACGGAGGCGGCCGTGATATTGTGGAAATTCATGTCATATCTGTGTGATAATAGTGTCTTCCTTTATTACCGATATTAGATTAATTGTTAAGGCTCTATTCCAAGTATTCCAATCTCCTCCATCTCCATAACAATGATTAGGAGTATTTGCAATAAGGGAAAAGGAAATCATTCCCTCCGTCATCCCCTAAACCTACGTGAGCAAAGGTGGAATCAAGGAAGTGCCATAAGAGGTACATTTTTCATTGAAGGTCACTGAATAAGAAGAATCTACGCCTGTGTGACTCTTTGCGTATGTATTATAAAAATACGAAGCGAAGTAGGTAGCAGACGTGTATCTGTGCCAGATATCTTGAATTTTCTTAATGAAATAATTGAGAGAAACCTGTCTAGTTTACAATATAATTATCCTTGTCATAAAGTACGTAGTAAACCCCGTGGGTTATGAGAGGGATTTTATTCCAATACTGAAAGAAAAGTAAGTAGATAAGTTAAACGTGTCGTTCCATAGTGCGAAGATTTCAGTATTAGAAGGGATGACGACATTTCGCCAACGAACGTACGAACGCGAAATAACGCGATCATTGGCGAAACGTCGTCATTACTACTGACTCCACTGCGTATTCCCGGTAATCTTCGCACCATAGAAACTTCTTGCAGTGAAAGCCTTCCATCCAAATTAAACGTGCAGTATTTAGAGTAACTAACATCATGAATAGAGTTCGTTAAACAAGAAATGCATTAAATTACCGGTGAATTAGTTAGTCTAAACGAAGGCATATAATCTTTCATTTCATTGCTGTTGATCGCATTGGCTTCCCTTATTTTGCATTATTGCTGCTTCATTACTACTTATTTGACATCCCATAAATAAGGTTAAAAGAGATATTTCCCCCTATTTCGACTTCTTCATTTCCTTTTTATTCTAAAATTTGGTTTTCTGGGTAATTATTCTTGCATACACGATGTAGATGAATCATTCATCATCAATGTTTTTTTGATATCATAAAGTTCCTAAAATGAATTAACCATGGGGGAATAACTATAAACCTCAATAATGGGTTACTTATTATAAGCGACCATGAGATATTTTGAAATAATAACAACATAACAGCACCTTATTTAATAGTATAGGTAAAAATATACCAGGATTCATGAAATTTTCGAGAAGTATAAACAAAAATATGTTAAAGAATGTTTAGTCTCCAAAAGATTACGAATATAATTAAAATTAATTTCGGTTAACTAAATTTCAAATTAATATCGATTTTGTATTTACGACAAAATTTCCGTTGGGTGGGGGG
>KZ308552.1:5401-22198 GCA_000376725.2 Ladona fulva
TACAGACGTAGGTATAGCTGCACAGAACCTCCATTGAGTAAATGATTTTAAATTTCTTGAATAAATTTTTGTGTTGTCTTGAATAGTAAATAGTAATTATTATTGGACAAAAAATAAAATATTCCCGTTATAGGAACGGTGGGTTGTATGGTTTGTACTCTTATCTATTTTGGAAGTGGTAGATTTTCTTTCGACACGACTTTTTAATTAATACCATTTTTGCAGATGGACTTGAAATCACTGCAAACAGTCAGAAAGAACTACGAAGTAACGATTCAAGTAATTCTCGTTGAAAACAAAAACCGAGTGTTCTTCTCAGGAAATGAACTCTTGCAAACACTGCCGAAGGATTCAGAATGCGGCCATTGTCAATTCACCGTATAGAATATATTTTGTAATTCCCTCGCGAGGCTCGCTCTTTGCAGTTAAAAGAATTTCACGGCAGAATTAAAGTAATTCCTAAAACAAATCCATTACCTATCGAAGGCCCTCATTATTATTAATTTTGCGGTGATATATCATGGAATATCTAAATCATTGCCAAGTTGAATTAAGTAAGAGAAAATTGGCTACCTCTTAAAGATGTTAGTTACAGTACCTGATCGATTTTAGGTTTAATGAAATTTGAAGATTACGCCAACTATACTGTATCTGCCGATACAAAAATCCAGTCTACGAGAAGAAATGAACGATTGAGAATTAAGATTAACCAAAAAGAAAGTTAAAAATGTTAAAAGTTATAAAAAAGTGATTAAAGATCAAGGAGATTTCTTGCTTAGAGATCAAGAACCTTTCCTGTTTATTAATAACATCCTTGTTTGTGCGAATATCGACCGGAGCGCCACATCTAGGGAATCTGAGGAGTTCGGAAAAAATATGGCCGTCGCCTTTTGGGTGAATCCGGTTTTCTGATTGGCTCTGTTTGATTTTTCTGTTTTAAGACGAAACCAATGTTAGTTATTAAGGGTTCCGTAAGTGAAAGTTTACCGCTCTTTTAATTAACCCCAATTTCAACCCGACTAACATTTTCTTCGCAATTATCTTACGCTGGTAATTCCTGCAGCTATTACAGTTGGAAGCAGAAATGAACTTTAAGATTCAGGGGAGCTTAATGAGTCTCTATGAGGAAGATTGAAACTCTAGAAGTATTCATATGAGAACTTGCGATCTGTCTGTGATATCACTTTATGTTATTTGGAAAACACTGTATGATTTAAGAATGCTTTTGATTGTTTGCCGAGGTCACTCTATACGCAGAGACTAATTTTTCAAACTGGAAAATGTGAAAGAAATATGAGCATTGGCGAAATACTCAACTCCAAGTATGATGGTTGATTTGAAATCGCGTCGGCATAAAGGAAAATAATGTGCTTTGAGTAGATTTTTTCTGCGACATCAAACAAGTAAAATTGCTTGTAATCAAGCATTTTTGGTTCAGCAGGTCAATTATGGTAGTATTACTGTCAAGTGTTGCTAGCCGATAAAATGATTTTTAAAATTCATCTGGTAATCGATTCCCAGAACTTGGCTCTTCCTTTTGAACGTCCTACGTATCAGCATCTATGCATTAACTTTCATAGATCTGATGTGAAAAGATAAGTTTAACAATTCACGAGTCGAATAGAATACTAACCCATCTCTAATCTCGAATTCACTTACTACTTACAACGTCGATGGTTTCGGCCTTCAGTTGGTGCTTTGTCATAATAATAAATCAGACGAAGTAACAGTTTAATTTATAAACTATGTAGTGTATGAAATAAACTATTTGTGTATCTTATTTACTTTATTTAGCTCTATTGACTTGTTTTTACAAGATACCTATGATTTATCTATACATCTAGAATTTTCTAGAAAGTTTTCTTTGAAAGTTAATTTTCATAATCACGATTTCAGATTTATAGGTGACTTAAGTATGAATTTCTATTCTATCTTTCTGGTTTGATAAAAAATGGCGCATAACAGTTAATATCCGTGAACATTCATAAGTGGTAATAAATTAACTAAAAATTTGTATTGCAAAAGTTGAATTTTTAGGAACAGATTTCGTATTTCGAGCCAATTTATGTGATTCGCTTAGACGCAAGTTTGATTTCGAGAATCTCAGAACAATTAACCGTAAGGAAATAGAATTGGTAACATAAAGAGTTATGGAAGAGTTTTGTTAGTGGAAACAATTTAATGACGTGAAGACGGTAATGATTAGATGTATGATGGCGTTGTTCGTAGCCATATTAAAAATGACGATGATCAGATGTGTAACATGCATGTGTTTATAAGTCTCACGATTGTGCATACAATTTCTTTTGGTGAAAATTCAGTACTTTGCTGTTTTAGGCCTTAAACACCACGTCCTGCACACCGTGAACTTTGGTATCCTTATTCATACTGGTCTAAATTTCTTCAGATAAATTTTTCTTCAGGACTTTTCTGTTAGAGCAGAATTTACGCCTGAATCTCACAAGTTTTTTTATCATTCAGCAGTATTGCGTATCTTCATTTGCCTCCTCGAATGAACGTCCTCTAATGAACGCTTATGAACGTATGCATAAAATACGTAACCATTCCTTATTCTTCTTATCAGATACTCTTAACTCAATGCCATAAGAAAAGCTATTTATATCCATTTGCATTTCTCCATTTTTTCCGCTTGTGTACTCCGAATCGGCGTTCATGATTTCCCACCCTCAAGAAATAAAAAATATATTTTAGAAAACAATGTTAGGCAAAAAGTTTAAAAAAAGTGCTCGACTGCCTCCCTGTAAGGTATTTCGTCACAATTCCTGTTTGCAGCTCAACTATCAGTTACCGCAAGGTTTGCTGAGAAAATTGGCAACATGAGGAATGAGATAGTATTCCTTGTGTTCCTCATCGGGCCAGAATAAGGTCCTCCGAAAGGAAATTTGAAGGCTCTATAAATTGCCCTTCCGTAAGATTTAGTCATGAGCGGTGAAGATCAACAGCAGTCGCAAAAACTGATCTGGTACAGCATCTATACTTATCTACGAAAAACCCAAAGATCAACTGCAGTCAACAATATTTAAGGAGTTTTGAATGCCAAAATTAAATTAATTTTCATAAAGAGGTGTTTAGAATAATCGCAATGGTAATTTTGAGAAATATTAGATGCGAATTAATGTAAGTTATCAAAGCGCAAAAGCGGCAGCCAAGAAAAAATAAGCTAGTGTGACCAACGTTTCACCGCTTAGCACTCTCTTGGGAGGCACGATTTACTCCGTTGAGAAGTAATACCAATTCAGCAAATAAAAGTATCACGAGAGTCTCAATCTTACTTGAATAGCAGAATAAATTCAAATCGGCAAAACACCCAAATAGTATAGAAATATTGCGTGAAAATAATAATATAGAGATTTTTGTAGAAATCATCGTTTTAACAGAAAAAAAGAGCTATTCGAAGACGTCTCAGAACGTCTTCATTAAGGGAAGCTGTAAGCATTTTTAATAAGCCATTTACAAATCGTTCTATTACTTAACTTATAATCAATAGTAGCCACATTCACGACCTGAGATTCCATAACTGGAAGAAATGAAGCAATTTGTGATAATCCCATGTGGTTTAATAACAATCGACCGGCTTCAACTGCTAACATGAAGACTCTTAGCAGGTAAACTGGTCGTTTTATATTAAACCTTGTGCGATTATTACAAAGTACCCCAAATTGATAAATACCATATTTATTATTTATTTTATGTTACGAGTTAGAGGAATATATATATTTTAATTGCTCTCATTATGCATTTCTCATGTCAGTGATAATATGAAAGCTACTGAGGTAATGACTGTACTGGGTGATGGTCCTCATTTTGACCTTTCCTTACTTATTACTACGTAAATTATCATATTTGTGTACATATTATATTATTCGTAGCTTCTGTTTGCTGCAAAGATATGGAATTGTTCTACTTTGGCTGACCTCGGTGTTGCGTGCTAGCTTATCAACGCCGGGGTCCAAGGTTTGCATCCTGGTTAGGGTATGCTTGTTTGTGAAGCTTACATGAAAAAATATTATCGTAAGAGTGGTCTCTTAATCGTAAGACTAAAATTCGCCTATTAAACTCTTCATTATAGGTGTTATTTTTATCGTTACTGATATAATTATCGCTTAGAGAGAAAAGCAATGATAAACCACCCGGTTCCTCCTATTGCCTGGTAGACCTTCTTTCATATGTGAAGCTTTTGGTGGTACCAATCTTGGGATTGATAACGTGATAGGTGATTTAAAGCAGATGGAATCCGATAAATAATCCCTAATAATGAAGTTTGGGAGTTTTCATTAAAAATAAACGTGAAGTTAGTGAAAAACTCTAAATTAATAGTCAGGAGATATTCCGATCAGTAATAACAGTTTACACTAATGTCTCATTTTTAAGAAACCCCTCCATAGATTCACAGCAAGTGCATGCCTCAAGTGATTTTGTGATCAGTAAAGCAATTCAGAAAGAGTGCATGCATTCGTAGGCGCTGCGATTGGCGGAACTCTGTCGGCCTGGAAGGGAACTTAACCACGATTTAAAATCGAGAAGATGACAAAGGCTCTCTCGCTAACAAAAGAACCGAATCCTCGGATCGGTTACTTGAGTTCCCCGGAAGCCATTTCCAGCGCTTTCAACGGAGGTTTCAAATTTTTGCGCTCGGATATTTTTGTTTATGCGAAAACACCGCGAATATTAAAAGAGGGGAATTTTTAAGGTACATGGAGGGAAAGTTTACTCGGGACCACGGTAAACAATGATATCGGATAAGCGAAGAATCAGAGCTCGATTTTTCGGGATACTTCGGAGGGATCCGCCCCCAGAGGGTGCCACTGCAGACTTTAGGCTCCTCCCCAGGGCGAGTGGATCTCCATGTATTCCATTCCCCGTTTATGGGCGGACATCTTGGGGGCGGCCATTAGCGCCGGGGGACGCTCCGTGGATTAAAACACGAGCTGGAAAGTAATTTCGCGGAGGATAAGAACGGTGCAATTTCCTCGCAGCGGCGGGAACATAGTAATCCCCCCTCCACGCCCACGCTTCCATTACCCTTGGCGCGGTATGAAAACAAGAGAAGGGGATGAGGCGATCCCGAATTTCATAGTTCTCATTCCCGTGCAGTGGTCTCCGCGTTCACAGGAATTGAAAAAGGGTGATCAATGGTGACAGGCGATGGCAGAGACGCCAAATAAGGAGCATCGGTGGCGGGATGTCTTGAAAGGAAAATTGCGATCGTTTATCGATAGCCACTCCCGCCTTATTACAAAGATTTTTAACGATTCCACCGTACTAAGACTTCACGAAGATTATTTTGTTATGAACTACCACAGTAAGAAAGGCTTATAATTAAGAAAGTATCGAAATACTCCATGACTAGACTTCTTTCCACAGTAATAATAATATTAAATGAAAGAATTGTTCATTTTCGATAGAAAGTACCGAAACTCCGTGGCTGAAAATGTAAATGATATATCTCTATGGTTACCTCTCTCTCCGTGGTAAGTATTTTAAATTTTAAATTGAGATGCGAGGGTAAATTCGACATAATTCTTAAAAATTCTGAGGATTTCTCTCTCAAAATTCACATTGTAAGCGTATTGAAGAAGTCAATAAAAATTCGGGAGTTATTAAAATTGCGTTAAATCCTCACATAAGAGTTATTCTTATATCATATATATATGTATATTGTATTATTTTATAATTTAGTAGTGACAGAGGAATTTCTCCATTACGTTCATCTGGTTATTAGGAGCGTAAAATTTCAATTCAATTACAATTACATTTCCTATTAAATTATAGATGGATTCATAAGATTTTTCTGGAAATTGTTACCAATATAACGTAATTATCGTATTACCTAATACTGTATCTCAACTTATTTCATATTCATTAGTTTTCAAGATCGTGTACATAGAATTTCATCCATTTCTCCTATTATCGTAGCATTGGATCCTCAGTAAAGGTTCACGTATACCTTGAGCTATGACAAATATTTTTTCCCAGCTGCATTGCCACAGAATGAATATATTATTATAATCACAGATGTCATAACAGACACGTCTGCTACGGTCGTGACGTCACGGCTGCCAAAGAAAAAACTAAGAAAATAATAAAGTAGGCTACTAAATTGCTCTAAGAAGAAACTAAGAAAATATTTCATCTCCCGCGATACAGTGTAATTATTTTTTAGTGAATAATTTCTCTCAACTTTTGATCTATTGCTTTGAGTTATTTTGCTACAGAAGAAGCTTTATTTTCTTTTTTCCTTCATAAAGGTTATAAAATAGAATTTTCTATCTTAATCAAAGGTTACATTAAGCGAAAGTAGTTCCAACCACTTATTTCTTGCGTGTCATTAATCATTTCTCGTGAAAATCCTCAATACTTGTGCACCATTACGACCATTAATTGTAAAAACGGCCTACTATCAATCGTAATTCCAACGTGTTAAATCCCTATTGAGATCAATTCCCATTCTACGACATTACTGCATCCTTCCGTAGAAACTTCACCTTTCCCTGCTGGAACCTTCGAATGTTTACATTGCCTTGTGGGTAACTATGAAACGCGATTTTCGGGCGGATGTCCGATTCAATATAACGAAATGGTTCGCTTTTATTTCTTAATTTGCTGATATTTCGAAAGTCTTTTTTATTAATGACTATGATTACCATTTGCTTTCTTAGAAGATATTTACTGAAATCGGTACAAATTCTTTCGCAAAATCTTTTCATTTACTCCAAACTAACGGTTTATAATAATAGATCTAAGCTAAAGTACCAATTATGGGCTCATTGAAAGCATGTTTTGAAGGGATAAAATCATATATTATTGTAGAAAGCAAATCGTTACATTTTTAGCGAGATCTAGAATAACTTTAAAAAAGTCATGATGAATAAAAACTTATAGAATGTTTATTTATTTTTTTTGGTAATTGATTCCCACTATCAATGCAGCCTTATATCAATTGTCGCAATGAGCCTACCACGATTTACAATTTATTCCTTCAGATTATTCGACTATTCCTCATGCAGAACTGCTTTTCCCAATATCCACTACAAGCTTTCTTTGAGGTAAACTTCATCATTTGGCGCTCCAATAAAAGTTTTCTGATTATCTTAGTTAAACACTTTTGTTGTTTAGAAAACTTTTTAGGTCTGTATAAAATTTTTATAGCACCAAAGTGTGGATATTAAAACAAGTAAGGCTTGCTTATTTTATTTTTTAAACTATATAAATTCGGTATATGTAAAGGATGCTGCCCTAAATAAATAAATAAGTAATAAATTATTTATATGGAGGAATATATATATTTTAATTGCTCTCATTATGCATTTCTCATGTCAGTGATAATATGAAAGCTACTGAGGTAATGACTGTACTGGGTGATGGTCCTCATTTTGACCTTTCCGTACTTAATGCTACGTAAATTATCATATTTGTGTACATATTATATTATTCGTAGGTTCTGTTTGCTGCAAATACATGGAATAGTTCTACTTTGGCTGACCTCGGTGTTGCGTGCTAGCTTATCAACGCCGGGGTCCAAGGTTTGCATCCTGGTTAGGGTATGCTTGTTTGTGAAGCTTACATGAAAAAATATTATCGTAAGAGTGGTCTCTTAATCGTAAGACTAAAATTCGCCTATTAAACTCGTCATTGTAGGTATTATTTTTATCGTTACTGATATAATTATCGCTTAGAGAGAAAAGCAATGATAAACCACCCGGTTCCTCATATTGCCTGGTAGACCTTCTTCCATCTGTGAAGCTTTTGGTGGTACCAATCTTGGGATTGATAACGTGATAGATGATTTCAAGCAGATGAAATCCGAAAAATAATCCGTAATAATGAAGTTTGGGAGTTTTCATTAAAAATAAACGTGAAGCTAGTGAAAAACTCTAAATTAATAGTCAGGAGATATTCCGATCAGTAATAACAGTTTACACTAATGTCTCATTTTTAAGAAACCCCTCCATAGATTCACAGCAAGTGCATGCCTCAAGTGATTTTGTGATCAGTAAAGCAATTCAGAAAGAGTGCATGCATTCGTAGGCGCTGCGATTGGCGGAACTCTGTCGGCCTGGAAGGGAACTTAACCACGATTTAAAATCGAGAAGATGACAAAGGCTCTCTCGCTAACAAAAGAACCGAATCCTCGGATCGGTTACTTGAGTTCCCCGGAAGCCATTTCCAGCGCTTTCAACGGAGGTTTCAAATTTTTGCGCTCGGATATTTTTGTTTATGCGAAAACACCGCGAATATTAAAAGAGGGGAATTTTTAAGGTACATGGAGGGAAAGTTTACTCGGGACCACGGTAAACAATGATATCGGATAAGCGAAGAATCAGAGCTCGATTTTTCGGGATACTTCGGAGGGATCCGCCCCCAGAGGGTGCCACTGCAGACTTTAGGCTCCTCCCCAGGGCGAGTGGATCTCCATGTATTCCATTCCCCGTTTATGGGCGGACATCTTGGGGGCGGCCATTAGCGCCGGGGGACGCTCCGTGGATTAAAACACGAGCTGGAAAGTAATTTCGCGGAGGATAAGAACGGTGCAATTTCCTCGCAGCGGCGGGAACATAGTAATCCCCCCTCCACGCCCACGCTTCCATTACCCTTGGCGCGGTATGAAAACAAGAGAAGGGGATGAGGCGATCCCGAATTTCATAGTTCTCATTCCCGTGCAGTGGTCTCCGCGTTCACAGGAATTGAAAAAGGGTGATCAATGGTGACAGGCGATGGCAGAGACGCCAAATAAGGAGCATCGGTGGCGGGATGTCTTGAAAGGAAAATTGCGATCGTTTATCGATAGCCACTCCCGCCTTATTACAAAGATTTTTAACGATTCCACCGTACTAAGACTTCACGAAGATTATTTTGTTATGAACTACCACAGTAAGAAAGGCTTATAATTAAGAAAGTATCGAAATACTCCATGACTAGACTTCTTTCCACAGTAATAATAATATTAAATGAAAGAATTGTTCATTTTCGATAGAAAGTACCGAAACTCCGTGGCTGAAAATGTAAATGATATATCTCTATGGTTACCTCTCTCTCCGTGGTAAGTATTTTAAATTTTAAATTGAGATGCGAGGGTAAATTCGACATAATTCTTAAAAATTCTGAGGATTTCTCTCTCAAAATTCACATTGTAAGCGTATTGAAGAAGTCAATAAAAATTCGGGAGTTATTAAAATTGCGTTAAATCCTCACATAAGAGTTATTCTTATATCATATATATATGTATATTGTATTATTTTATAATTTAGTAGTGACAGAGGAATTTCTCCATTACGTTCATCTGGTTATTAGGAGCGTAAAATTTCAATTCAATTACAATTACATTTCCTATTAAATTATAGATGGATTCATAAGATTTTTCTGGAAATTGTTACCAATATAACGTAATTATCGTATTACCTAATACTGTATCTCAACTTATTTCATATTCATTAGTTTTCAAGATCGTGTACATAGAATTTCATCCATTTCTCCTATTATCGTAGCATTGGATCCTCAGTAAAGGTTCACGTATACCTTGAGCTATGACAAATATTTTTTCCCAGCTGCATTGCCACAGAATGAATATATTATTATAATCACAGATGTCATAACAGACACGTCTGCTACGGTCGTGACGTCACGGCTGCCAAAGAAAAAACTAAGAAAATAATAAAGTAGGCTACTAAATTGCTCTAAGAAGAAACTAAGAAAATATTTCATCTCCCGCGATACAGTGTAATTATTTTTTAGTGAATAATTTCTCTCAACTTTTGATCTATTGCTTTGAGTTATTTTGCTACAGAAGAAGCTTTATTTTCTTTTTTCCTTCATAAAGGTTATAAAATAGAATTTTCTATCTTAATCAAAGGTTACATTAAGCGAAAGTAGTTCCAACCACTTATTTCTTGCGTGTCATTAATCATTTCTCGTGAAAATCCTCAATACTTGTGCACCGTTACGACCATTAATTGTAAAAACGGCCTACTATCAATCGTAATTCCAACGTGTTAAATCCCTATTGAGATCAATTCCCATTCTACGACATTACTGCATCCTTCCGTAGAAACTTCACCTTTCCCTGCTGGAACCTTCGAATGTTTACATTGCCTTGTGGGTAACTATGAAACGCGATTTTCGGGCGGATGTCCGATTCAATATAACGAAATGGTTCGCTTTTATTTCTTAATTTGCTGATATTTCGAAAGTCTTTTTTATTAATGACTATGATTACCATTTGCTTTCTTAGAAGATATTTACTGAAATCGGTACAAATTCTTTCGCAAAATCTTTTCATTTACTCCAAACTAACGGTTTATAATAATAGATCTAAGCTAAAGTACCAATTATGGGCTCATTGAAAGCATGTTTTGAAGGGATAAAATCATATATTCTTGTAGAAAGCAAATCGTTACATTTTTAGCGAGATCTAGAATAACTTTAAAAAAGTCATGATGAATAAAAACTTATAGAATGTTTATTTATTTTTTTTGGTAATTGATTCCCACTATCAATGCAGCCTTATATCAATTGTCGCAATGAGCCTACCACGATTTACAATTTATTCCTTCAGATTATTCGACTATTCCTCATGCAGAACTGCTTTTCCCAATATCCACTACAAGCTTTCTTTGAGGTAAACTTCATCATTTGGCGCTCCAATAAAAGTTTTCTGATTATCTTAGTTAAACACTTTTGTTGTTTAGAAAACTTTTTAGGTCTGTATAAAATTTTTATAGCACCAAAGTGTGGATATTAAAACAAGTAAGGCTTGCTTATTTTATTTTTTAAACTATATAAATTCGGTATATGTAAAGGATGCTGCCCTAAATAAATAAATAAGTAATAAATTATTTATATGGAANCTTTAAAGACCGGCAGCGCGGCCTGCTCGATATATTATAATATATAAAAATATATATAGAATATTAAATTTAAGAAAATGTAATCATCTTTTAGAAATGTCATTTGAAGCCCTTAAATTATTTCTTCATCGTTTGAGATAAATATAGTATCCTTAAAAATTTATCCTCGGAATTACGGGACTACAGAAATACAATGTGCTAAGGAAACTACAGCCTTACCTAAGATTATTACACATTGATGATTTTCATAAAACCATCCGCTCAGTGATTCCTAAACTGATACATTCGCTTGACTCAATTGAATTTCTAGACATCGAAGTACATACATTTTTCCTTAATTAATAATTTTGGTATAGATTTAAAAAAAGTGCTGAATCCTTTATTTATCAGTAAACACTACTCCGAAAAATGACTCATTCATGAAGAAACTCGAACGGTACAATATTGAGAAATATAATTTACAGATCGATGCATGTAAAGAAAATCCGGCCGTGCCATTTCGTATTTCTATACATTTCTTTTGGCTTTTTGTCTACTCTGTATTCATCTTATATGACAATTAAGATCACTCTCTTTTTGTCATACTTCGGAACTCTAAGCATTCGATAATCCGGAAGATGAACATTTTCCCTTCTTAGATATTCATAGTCTACTACACTGTGATTAGCAGGAACGTATAAAGTAATATACCTGTAGTCTAATTTAGAGTGCCACCGTTATTATCATTATCTAAATCACATTGATGAACCAACAAAAATCAATTGAGTGTGAATATTCCATTTATTTATCGTTTATATTATTCCTGTCTTATTACTGTTCATTTATGATAAAATACCACAGTAAGGTACCTTGAAACACAACTGATAACAAACTACTTAATTTTCCCAATTAAGCTGTAACCAGGGCCGTGCCGTTGGGTGAGGCGGAGGGGCTATTTCTTTAGTCGCTTCTCTGAGAAGACGCCAACATTATCATTGCAGCATTCATTTTTTTATAATTAAGCGTTTCTTGAAGAAATAGGCGAATTTAGAAAAGGAAATGCTTAGTTCAATTGTTTTCCTCTTTCGAAAAACTTTAAATTCAGATAAAATTATTTGGGAATAATATATAAGTTACATCGCATAGTAAGTAGAATAATGGCCGAAGAGAAGCTTGTTGAATTTACGGTTAAGGAATAATTTTAAGTAATAGGTTTCTAAAAGAGAAACGGACAAGGGAACAGTCTGACGGTACCGGGATTCGAACCCTTCCTCATTATTTAACGTCTTCCTTGGGAATTTCCGTACGTGCTTTTATGTGCAAAGTCGCCTATAATACTTTGTTGTAACATGTTTTTATCATCAGCTCCAGCCAGTACCAATTTCTTTGAGTTTACAGTTTCAAGTTTAAAATAAATGTAGAAATATGAAAAATTCTGCAATCGAGTTTCACTAACACAAACAATGGTGAACAATATAGTTCAGTAGAAAGTTTTTTTCCATTAATGGAACTGGAAGTCTTTCGGAAAAAAATATAAAAATTTTCTCAGGTGTACGTTTTTAAAAGTGATTTTTTCCTATTTTTAGAGTTTGAAACATTATAGAAAGAGCGATTTTGAAGATACTCTAGCTGGAGACGGTAATAAATCGCTTATCTTCTGAAAGAATAAAAAAGAATTGCGCTCTACTTAAGAATCATGTCTCAAAAATATTTCGATTATAATCTTTCTTATTTATTTAATAGAGGAGGAGTATATGACTATTACTTGGTAGGGTAAAGCACGGTTGATATTTATTTTAGCGGACCATTGCGACAGCTAGGAATGTCTATTGAAACATAGAAAACTTTTATGAAATGTATGTAAGGGATTCTGAGAGTTAAGAAGAATTCTTCTTATTGTGAATATGTATCGTGTAACCTTTGGCTGTTACATATCTATTTCAGCGTGGAAAATTTTTCAGTAAGGTATTTATATAGAGGTGATGATTTTGTGATATAAATATACGATTTTAGGAATACTTAAGGAATGCCGATATCGTTCAAGAGATTGAACTACTCTATTGAAGTATAAATATCCAATAATTGAAGCCCCAAGGAAAATTTGACGCTGGATTATGTCAAGGAAACAGGGAATTGCAACTGATAAAAAAATTGTAAAATGCAAATTGCAGCAGTAATTGAATGTAGGGAATAGTTTCATAAAAACATATATTAGTATATGCGGGAATGAAGTGATTTACTGGAATGGATTGGGGAGCTAATAAAAAATAATCTTGGAATTTTTATCTCATCGTGAATAGTATTATTCTAACAGTGATACTGAACTTGCAATGCAGTAGTATTCTGGTTGACGACGGCCTTAGTAACGCCTCGCCTGGTATTATTATTGATCATTTTTTATGCAAATATATTTGAAAGAAATAACACGTACCATATTTTAATTATATTTTAAGAGTTTTATCCTCGTATTTGACATTCAGTATGACTGTGAATCACCGCATTCTGGATAACGACAGTTTTGGTTAGCAACGAAAATCTTGTAAAGGATCATCGTCGTCAACCAAGGTACCACTGTATTACAATGGGAATATTTCGATATTTAAATTAGTTAAGTAAGTGATAGTAATCGTTATAGTAAAATAGCATATTCGTATCCAATGTTATTTAGTATGCCTTTGCCACCTGTGTATTGGTTCTTTGGTAACATAATTAATAACAATATATGTTATAATATCGTATTGTTTAGGAGATAAGATTTCATTTTCAATAGTGTCTGTTCATAAAGATAAACAGCCATCTTCGCTTTTGGAAATTCCTTAAATTCCAGGAACACCTTTCACATCCCTCGTAAGCAGAGCGCTCCGTCCTATTCTCGGAATTTCCGCGATAGATTCATCTTCGGAAGGAAGGATAGCTCACTCACGGTGATTTGTCTGCCGATGGAAGCAAACACGGAATAATTCGATAGAGAGCTCACCTAACCCGATAAGAATATTTGTCGCACTTATCAAAACAAGGGGCGCGAAGGAAAAAAGTCATTTAAATCAATTGATCCCTCCCACTGCGAAACAAAAAGCGAATCCATCCCGGGAGCGGCACAACTCGGAGCGATTGGAATGAAAAGTCCGAGAAGCCATATAACGGGGAGCAGAGTAAACATCCGTAATTTGCCACCAAGCGCTTGAAAACTTTCAAAATATTGTTCTTTGCGTGCCGCTCTATGACTGCTTAAATAAACGCTTTTTGCGAAGGAAAAGGGAGAGGAAAAAAGGGCGGTTCGAAAATATTGTATAGGTCGTTCGGTGGGCGTAGCCGGAGAGTGGGAGGAGTCTTTTGAACGTCTGCCGATGGCTCCCTCCGGTGGCTCGCCGCGGGCACTGCGCAGGTCCCCGCACGCACTTGGAGGGCGCCGCGTACCAAGGCGGGCATTGCGAAGATGGGAGCAGGGCCGGCCTCAGGCGGCTCTCGGACAAAGATTCCGTGTTTTCCTTTCGTCATCCGCTATCCCGCGGTGATCTTTGGCGATCGCTATTTTCCTGGTGAAGGCTAAGCTCTCGTCGCACGATTCCAGCTTGCGTATCCTTGTTGATATCATTATACACTTTCTTCGCTCTGTTTTGGAATATCATAACCGAGTCATACTGGCTTCTATTTCTTCTTTTCAGTTTCGTGCTGTTGCAGTTACTATGAATATCACTGGTATCGGCTTATATATATATGGAGATATTTCTTCCCAAGAAGAAACGAGCCTGAACATGTCTGACAGGACCGGGACTCGAACCTGGATCTTCCACCGTCCGGATGACTGCTCTAGCCAATTGAGCCATCGTGCCAGAAGAATTCGACATGCCGTTCGGGAGATTTTGTGGGCAAGGAGTTGCATGGGCTACTTATAAAGACGAGCCCTAGCGCTCACTAATATTCTCACCCGGAAAGTGGAATATCCGGGTTCGAGTCCCGATCTTGTCAAGTTTTTTTCATGCCCATTTTTCATTTGTATTCTTCCTAGGCACACGCCTTAATGTTCCAACTTTTAAATCTTTTCCTCGGATTGATTTCATTTCGCCAAGGTGGCAGATAAGGGAATTTTTCGATTTTATGCCCTTCATCGATAATTTAACACACTTGTTACCGGCTCATAGGTTCAGTTCAATTAATATCATCGCTGTTAGTATGTATTCTAATTTTAATTCTAATCATCTGCCAATATGTTCGAATCTTCTGGGATCATCACATTTCTTCTTTCAAGAAAACATACCAAGCAGACTATTTAAGAGTCAACCTTGTGTCTATTATTTAGAATTCTTCTAGTTTAGTGGATTATTTTATCTCAGAATTGCTTGCAATCTTAAATTTTCAGTGTAGTTTCCAACTTTTGTTTGTAGTTAATCATTTTCATTGCAAAATCCTGTTAGATGTAAGGCCTAGGGGTGTCATTTAACTATTGATTTATTTACAATATACTAATTAATTATGTAGTCAAAAGTAACGTGCACAAACATTCGACCAATAATTTCAATAGTTGATAATTAGATATTATTAAGATTAGACTTGAAATTTATTTAGACCATGAGTTACATTAATGTACATCTTCATCGTGATTGTTACTAAGTATGTATTTTTCTTATAACCATATTACTAGTCATGCAAGATTTTTCAGGGTTCCTGATATGCCTTCACCTCACCTTATGCTTGCGGAAATCACGAATTTACCACTGTGCATCACTCTGCTAAACAATGTACTACTCCTCACACATTTAATCATTGACAGGCTCGCTTGTCCAGATCACAATTGTCATTTATTTTTCATTATTTCAATTATTTGAACTATTTTCGTGACATTTGAAGTACTTTGGGAAAGTCTCAGTGGCACCTTCAGACATGCTGTTTATTTCATCGATCGCTTTGTTTCAAAACGTTTTTTATCATGATTACCATTGCAGCAGTTTCTAAATTTTGCTTAAACATCTTGCTTTATAGTTGTGATTGGACCTATTCATTATGCCCCACCTAAATTCTATCGCTTGTTTCCTTAAACGCCGGAAATTCTACGAATGCCATACAAAATATCGATCGTCTCTTTATCTTATTTTTGAATCCTAGACTGGCCCACCAAATTCCCCCAGTATCTAAGTTACACAGCTACGTTTTTCACCCATGCATGCCAAAACTCTAGTTCTTATTTAAGCCTACATTCTTCCTTTTTCTTACCGCTATCTGAATCCTTCCTCTAGCTCTCAAGTCGTTTGGAGCTTCATCAATTATTTCGTGCTCCGCTTGGATCCATCCATGCGCAAACTTGTGGCGAAGTTAGCCTTCATTTTCCATCAAGTAATCCAATACATGGTGTCTCCTTCTCATCTTACATTTATTTTTTAATTCTTTGCCCCAGGATTCTTCCAAAATATATCTTAATTTTCCTTGTTTCACTCGATATTGTTCTTCCTCTTGTGTCTAGTGACTAACTCAGTTTTAAATCATGTCTAGAAGATAAGAGTCACGTCTTATCGTAACGACTGTTTCACTATCTAGGACATTTACTTAGTTAAGCCTTTCATACAAGCGGGTTTTAAAATTAATTTAATTACTATAGAGCATTAGAAACCCTTTAAATGCGCCACTTGAGAACTAAGACATTTTATATGTATATATTCCGATGCATTGGGATTTTGAGCCCTTTAGAATATTCTCTTCCATTATTATATATAGATACATGTAATATGAAATATAAATGAATTTTCTAAGATGATTGATTTCCTTAAAAATGTTGAGCGCTACCGTTGAGATCACCGTTGTGCCCTGGGCGGTTGCCTTTCTTTTCGGAGACCTGCTGTTTTTACAACCGTACTCAAAATACTCTTCCTTGTGTTTTTCAGAAATTGGAAAAGGTATTTTTATATTTATTTTATTGAGTAATATTAGTAATATTATTATAATAATATTAGATAATTAG
>KZ308552.1:24658-108592 GCA_000376725.2 Ladona fulva
GTTTGTTTTGAGGTTAGCAACAGTCTTAGAGGCATAATGAAACAGTTTTAAATCACAAGGTCTACTTTTTAACTGCCAAAAGATTACAGTTACGATCATTTAAATTATTACATGGACATAGAATTATGTGAACGAATCCTATAAATTATGAGAAATTATGGAATAGTTCCATAAATATCAATTATGTTACTTGATAAGGGTCTAACAGGGCATCGTCGAAACATCTTTACAGTTTTCTAAAATCCTAAATTTTTTAGGAGCCATTTAATTCTGTTTTCAAAGCAAAACCTCCAAGGGCATTTTATTCAAAAAAACGTTTATTATGAATATATATTACAGAAATATTCAGAGAATATGTTATTATTATCATTATTATAACAAACGTTACAGAAGTACTAATAGTCCGGTGGTAACTTATTACTATGTTACAATTATTCCAGCATTGTGCTATACAATTACACAGTAAAATGTACGATGCTAATTATAATAATACAACGATTTTGCTTACTATAGGTCATACATAATCTAGCTACACAATGAACTACGATATATACATTAATTAAATTCAATAAAAATGTATTTATATTATAAGTCTCAGTGCTTGCTTGATTTTTCATTTTGGTATCGCGCACGAATATCGCGTTAGCTTGTTTGTATATCAAATGCATCCTAATTTAGTTCACTGAAACGTAGCCAAAGATTCCGGCAAATCTTCCACTTGACAGTGGCTCGGCAATTAGACACAGCATCCAGGAGTGTCGCGTCCGTGTCCTCGACCGGTCCGAAGAACAAACCGGACGAGTGAAAGCGCATCATTTGAAAAACATCTTGTTTTTCTCTTAGCCACCAACGGATTTTTCATTCAGAATCGTCTCTAGTTTTCCCACACGCTCATTTGATAAGGCGATGTTTGAACCGAGCACTGCACTCTCAGAAATAATTCGTGTACCAAAGTAGCTCTTTTTATTTACTATTGAGCTATATACTTGCAAAGTAATGTTTTTATAGTAATTTCATGTGGATAAATGCATCATTCTAATTGATTTCGGTTTTAGTGTGAATCAGAGCTCTGACCGTAATTTAGATTTGCTTTACTCCAATTAATAGGGGCAATACTCACTTCTTACTAAAATAAATAGCAGAGATCCCTTTTGAAATTAATATAAAGCGGGATAAATAGTTAATGCGGAATCTCCTGAGTTTATAGAAAACGACATTGGAAAGTCTTTCGGGACGTACACTCGAACTCGGGTCGTCTACTTCCCATGCGGATGGAACATAAATCCCGAGTTCGAAACCCGTTATGTGCGGCATATTTACGTGTTTATCTCCTATATATTAGAAAATGTATGCCACACAATGCACGCATTTACTCCCATCTTATAGAACTTCTTGTTCACCAGGTATTCGTGAATGAATTTTCCGTTTAACGAATTACTCCAAGAAACTAGAAGTAATAATCTTTGAATTTGACACTAAGATTGCTAAAATTAGTCAGAAAAATATTATGGAATGTAATTATTGCCTTTGGTGTATTTTCAATCACGCGCAGGATACTATTACACATTTAAAACCAAGCATTTTCCTCAATGTTGCTTGTGTTCGTCTGGAATAAGCCTCATTTCCCGAATCTGTTTCGCCGATCGTATTACAGTAAGAGCAACTCTCATGAGATAGTCGAGGACTGCTTGGGTCGCTCTCGTGAGGCGAGAAACACTTTTGGGGTTCATTTCGCGGGCGCAAAAAAAAAAAAATCGGTGTGGGAATTGGGGTGATCGCCGCCCGGTCACCAGTTGCTCGACCGGCTGGACTGGAGATTACCCTCGCCGACATTCCCTTCCAAATAGTTCCAACTAGTTCTACTTCGGCTAAAGAAATGCACCCTCTACGACAATCTACACTCTCTTCAGTGCACTGAATTCATACGAGCAAACCCTCTGAGGAGGCATTTCTCCAGCACGTACTTTCTATTTGGTCGGAAGACGATGTCGAAGCAGGCTGAATTCATCTCTATTCTCAATGCATTACGAAGTTATCAAGATAAATATTTCCATCGCAGATTTTTTTACAGAAAGCATATATACAAATAATTTTTAATTCGTCTATGAATAATATTTTTATAGATAAATACATATTTATATATACATATAGACAAGGGAGTAAAAGTTGGCGGGGAAGTAGTGAAGTCGGTAAATAGGCAGACGATAAAGCTATTGTGTGCGATTCCGAAAGGGGTTTACAAAAACTAGCAACTTGGAATGAATATGAGTGTAAGAGAAACTAAAGATTCACCGAAGGAAAGAAAGCTAAGCTAATGATCAGAGTAGATGGTGAAAAATTAGAAAAGGTAAATGATTTCTCTAACTTGGGAAGTGTTCTATTT
The DNA here is from genome assembly GCA_000376725.2 of Ladona fulva. Taxonomy (NCBI): domain Eukaryota; kingdom Metazoa; phylum Arthropoda; class Insecta; order Odonata; family Libellulidae; genus Ladona; species Ladona fulva. Next base: position 27,042 of record KZ308552.1, read on the forward strand.
TGAGATGGGAGGTGTAGAGATGAGGTCGGAAAAAGAATGGCAATTGCCAAGGAAGCTTCCGCGAAGCGAATGGAATTGACGACTAGAGGTCTTGAAGTAAGAAATGAATTGAGTAAAATAATGTAATTGAGGGATGAATACAAGGGGAAAATATCGAAGAAAAGACAAAAGCTGTTAGATGTTATATTGGTAGAAAACTTTTGTATGTATGCATATATCAATCGGAGACTAAATCCATTAACGAATGAATCTGGTAAGTTTGGAGGCCAACAAAGAGAATCTCCTGAAATAATCTCTGTCAGTATAAAATCATATTAATTATGAAAGATCATAAAACGCTCAACACCGATAACAGCAATGACAAGGAAAGAATTTGAGACATTGTCACCTTAGAAAATCTTCAATGCATACACTTCGTACCGATCTGCGTCAGTTCAATAACTAGCATGTGTTTTTTCCCTCTTTAGTACGAGTACCATTAAAGATCAGGGCTTAATAAACCCTATCAGTTTTAAGAAAACGATAACATATTCTTTTTCACTCCGTTTGATAAAAATCAAAATATTTTCCTACTTTTGATACGTGCAACAGTCAAATAAAGAATTGTAATTCAAAAGAAATAATTTTCTATTTAGTCCTTAAGTTTACCTATTTAGGTAAAGTATAATCAAATTTTCCTACTGGATTATTTAACACGATTTGCAATTGATTTATTCAACATTTTTACATGTTTCATCTTTCCATCGATTGCTGCAACACTCATTAATTAGGACTTCCGTAGCCGCAGAACCCCCTCGGGTTGATGGTGTCATAGCTGAAACGTGCGCACCAATCAAACTCGGCGTTGTCCTCTTATTTGTCCCAAGATACAGCGAGTGTAACTTAGCGACATCTCGTGTGCAATGCTCGTATTAGCGGCGCCGCCGTTGATCAAAGTGCACCTAATTAATGATGCGTGGGCATCCAATCTCGGCTACCTGTTGATCTCCAGCGCATCGTGAACACGCGTTTCGCCAGCAGTGGACAATCGCTCTAAACAGTGCCATCCAAGCGGGCCTGCGTTGCCTTTTAGAACGGTTTCCTGCAGACTTAATATCCCTACCAAATTCCTCCTTTATTGTTCCCCTCAAAACATGGGGATAGAATCTGGACGAAGCTTCGATGCTCCTCATGGTTTTCTTCTGAACGCAACCAACGGTTCGGTTGTTTTCTCTCCGAATAAATGGTCAACGTGAATAGGTCGAAATTGAATTTATTAATGATAATCTTGCAGAAAAGAATGAAACGTATGCCTTGTGTAAATATGTCAATATAACTATGAAGATGAACTGAAAGTTCGAAACCATTGGTTGCTAACCAAAATATATTTGTGGAAAAGTACAAGTTGTTGGTATTATTTTATTTGTAATGGAATTCCACCATATCTCGCTAGAGAATATTCAATTTACTGTTATGATGTTATTACAAATATGATTTAGGTGTGTAACCTGTAGTGTAATTAGTAATTAACTAATGGGTTGATTATCTGCAACGTAATTGATGAAAATTACTTGTTCTATGCATTATTTTGTATGTAGGTCGTTAGATGAATACAGTTATCATTATTAAAAATTAGCTCCAGGAAAATTACCATTTAGTGAAACTTGCTGACAAAAGCGTCGTTATTTTATTCCTAAGATGATATTCTAATAAATGATAGGAATAACTGCGGAAACTACCCATGAAAAATGAAAATTCAAATTAACTCAGAAAAATTCTCTAATTGCATCCACTACTAATTTTTATGTAAAATACACGAGATAATAACTTTATTAGAGAACTAAAATCTAAATTCCCTAATTACTGGACCAAAAATATTAATCGCAATGTGTCACACATAAATTACTGTTTTCTTTGTTTAGTAAAAAAGTCTTCTGTACCTACCGATTCAATGAATCTTCACTCGGGGAATTATTCCAAGGCACAAACAAAATTCTTATCACTATATATATCACGCATAATGTAACAATTTGGAGAATTCTAAATCTAAAAGGCATATTCTGATGTGTTCTACAAGGGAGATAACTGTAAGAAAAAAAATTGTGATGAAATTCATGTTAAGGTTTTACACAATTCTACTTGAATAAATGACAAGTGTTAAGACGTCATGAATTACGTTAACAATGAATATGCTATCTATAGGTCATAACGTCCTTTGGATCTTATGGACCTGTTGACTTCTTTCAAGTATGAATTTCAATCAAATTTCACTTTATATGATCAAATTGCTTCAAAATAATTTTTCCAATGACTCTTAACCGATATTTTGCGTACCCTGAGGACGTGTGAGTGACCATTAGAGTTTACAGACTTTGCTTAGTGATCTTTTCATTATATATTCCAAAAAAGTAGCTAAGTAAATTTACCTCTTAATCTAAGAACTTACGTGCTCTTCAACTTAACAGATATGCGGACATTTTAATAAAATAAGTTTACCCTTCGTAAGTTAAATTAACGAACCGTACTGCTAGTTGTAAGTTAAATACAAAGGAGGGAAACTATGGCAACAACAAGAAATGTACATAGAGCCCACTCATAGAAACTAAGCGCTGAGGTTTGAGAAACTCTGCTTTATATTCTACCCACTAACTCCCAGTATTTCTATCGTTCACCTAAAATCTATGCCGTTCGTAAAAGTAAGTATATTTACACCGTTGGCAAAGAATCTCTATTCAATGGATGTTTAAAAAGCTCCTGTAAGATACTCATTCTGATAAAACTTCAACTGCTTGAGCCGTGACTTCATGGATTCCATCAAGGAACAGACTAAAGTCGAGCTTTTACAAACCGCAATATTACACCTCAATAATTTTAACATTGTTGTTTGTAAAAGTTCAAATACACTTTGATACTTAAAAAAAACTTTATGTCGCAAGCAAGAACAAGCAAGAATCGCAATAACGCTTGGTGTTACTGTATTTTACGACGAAATGCGACTAATGTTTATTCTAGGGAATTCTCGAGACCCTCGCACTCTGTAGTTTGAAATACCAGCTAAAAATAACGAGCATACTCTGAGTATCCAATTTTGATTGGTATTGAATGGATTTTGAAGTTCATTTCTACAGATTTAGTCGCAATGGTGGACCTCTCAAGTCGAAAAGAACATTTCTCTCGGAGTTCTGATAGAGCCCGACGCTTTATTCGACGAAGAAACCGTTGAAATACCTCAAAGGAGAGGTTCCCACCAAACGAAAAATAAATCCTCGTATGAAAACGGTCCGTAAAAAATGACGATGGAAAAATTATTTCTGCCGCGATCGCCAAACAATGGCGAATCGCGAGGAAAAACCCATAGGTGACGATAACAAAAAAACGATGCGTGAGAAATAGATGAATAATGGTTTTGAATGTTAAGGCTCGGAATGAATCACGCTCGTCCGAATGGAGGACGCACCGCAATAGCTGAAGATAAAAAACGGAGACTCGCAGCACAATATGTTTCGGCCGTGGAATCCGTGGAGGGAGAAAGATTGATGTCCGTGGGCAAAGGGTGTCCGGTCCGAGACCGGTTGGAGTGACTCCCTCGCGACCACACCTCAGAGCGTCATTAGGGGCAAGTCCAGGGGCAGATGTCCACTCTCAGGACGCTCTCAAGTGCACCCAAATGATTGAACAGGTAACTCGGTGAATGCTCCGACGCCTAGACGCAATAGCACTTCTGCTCCTCTCCACTGCGGCATAGGTCAGGAGCTAGGAGTAGCTCCGTCTTGACTCCTTTCTTTTCTCTAATCGGCTTGAAACGCTTTTCATATCGTATTTGCGATGCTCGACAAGAGAGCCAGTTCGGCGGCTACCCTATGCATCAATAGGTGCTGCCTCCGAGCGTATTCCGTTCTTCGAGCGATTTAATCATGATCCGGTAACACATTTCTAAGAGTAGGAATTACAAATTGTTAAGTCTCTTTTGTAATATATTCCTCCATCCGAAAGTTGGCTTCCGTAAAACAACTTTCGCTGGAAGAAAATATAGTCTATTTAACGCAAATTGTTCCGTTATTTATACTTCATGCGTAATCTTTAACAGAGTATTTGTTACGGGTTGATTTGGGCGGCCGATTTTCTCGTGAATACAATTCTTTTCACTTTACTACATAGTACTGACTTTTCCATGCCGTCAAGGTTTTTAACAAATCTGTAGTATCACATTCTTTCCCTTACAACAAATAGTTTTTTGCGATTTTAATTCAGTTTCTAGCGTCAAACAACAATAATGACGATGTCAAATCAGTACTATCTCCAGCATTTGAGAGTATGCAATTTAAAAGCATATTGATTAAATAATTGAATTTGGCTATCGAAAATGTATGGTTTATGATTGTTTTTCTTAGGTCGCAATTGCAGTTTCGTAAATTTTACAAGGCGAGCGCGGTTAACAAGAAAAGTAGGATCGCATTGATTTGGCGTAACACGCAGCTGAGGATTATATCATTACAAAGGAAATATAATAGAAACATTGTTAAGAGGAAAGTTAGTCCAAGCTTTGCAAAGAAATCGTTCCTAAAATTAATGGGAGCCGTGGCACTGTTTCTATATATTACTGCTTTAGTTTCATAATTTCTAAGAAACAGCCAATATTTATAAATGCCGTCAAATTCCCGAAATTGTCTTGCGCAACATAACAACGAATTGCATTTGTGCCAGGGGCTCTATATTGTGCAGAACTGATTACGCCTATTCTAGAACTCTCAATTCCGGAACATTTTTGGTTCATTGGGCAACGCTTCGAAATCACATTTTTTCAATTCATAAAACATTATTCTCCGATCGAATAACACGGTGCTTTCCGTGTTATATTCTTAACACAGAGTGATACCGTACTATGTTATTCCTCCCTTCTAATACTTATGTAGAGAAAGAAAGGAAGCGGAATGGCACTGATTAGCTGAATTTACATGGATACTTTTGAAGGTACAAGTAGTAACGGTAAAATCGGTAATTAACGTGGGTACCAACACGATTTCTCTAAAAGCGATACACCAGAAAACAACAGTTCATTGTTGCATTCAGGAGGATGCAGTTTGAGCTGTAGCACCGATTTCATTAGAAAATACGCGGTGATTGTATTTTTGTTGCGTTGCCGTGAAGAAGGCATATCCTTAGAGGAGACTTCTTTCATCACAACGAATTTCGAAAATAAAAAGAAGAACAAGTCGAAGTAGTTAATCCGCGATTGGTAGTCTAACGGATTCCATGCGCTATGAAGTGGGGGAGGAAAGAAGGGGAAAGTAACGAAAGGATGGAGAGAAAGTCCGAGGGCGCAGAAGTCGTCCCATTTCGGGAATAAACCGAGCGTTCAAGTCTCCGGCGATACCTCAAGCATTGCAACGGCTGTGAGAGAATTTTAAGGGAGAAAATAAAACGGGGTGGAGTGGTCAGTGTGGGGAAAGAGGTTCCCGATAAAAAAAACGCGCCATAGATAATGGGAAATCGCTCCGTGGGAGAAAATCTCCGAGAAAAGGAAGATCAAGAGGAGAGCAAAGTGAGATTTGATGGAGGATGAGAAATGAGAGTGGACTTAGAGGAAGAAAAAATAGGTAACAATGAAGTGCAGCGCGGAGAGGATGAAGATAAAAGAATGCAGGTTCCGCTGACCCGTTGGGCGCAGCGGTCATTACCAGATGGACCCGTCCGCCGCGGCGCGGAAAAAAAATTAAAACCTGAAGTGAGTGAATAGGTGGAGATGATGAGATGATGGAATGACTAAAACTACACGCATACAACCGTCCACTCTATTTGCATATTCGAGTTTAAAAATGCATTAACGTAGTTCGCCTTCCCGAAGATGCCAACGGCGAAGAGCTCCCCTAATGAATCTACGGAGGTCCTCAACAGTTTTTATTCCTGGATATCCAACTAACGACTGTAGAATGACGTTTGGTTTAACTGCAGAAATATAAGTCAATTTTGTGCCAGGAAAACTTAGATACATAAGAACCATATGCTTCCATAGTGAGGCATTATTAATAAGTTAATTTAGCCGTAGATTTGTCTGCGTACGGGTAGGTTGGCCTAAATCTAAATGAGTAAACGCTTAAAAGCCATTCAGAGATAATTTCTTTCGCAAGATTATATCATAATAATGATGATATAATCTCATAGTCTCTGAGGTTTTTCACTAAACATTATTTATTAACATTTTCCATCTTCGTTAATGTCTGAAGATCACGAAAACTGTTTTGTAATACGCGATAATTCCATGAAAGTTAGAGAAATACAAATACCTCGTAAATTCCTTTAGATCCGTTTTCTTGCTGTTTGAGAGTAACAAAACATTAGGCACCTTAGATATTTAATTCGTTAAAAATATCTATCGATCGATGTCTCAAGAATGTACCATTATTAATAAAAAATTCTGTTAAACTTCAAAAAACGCACGTTTTAATCTTAGAAACTCGTTATAATTGTCAACATACCGATCAAAGATACATTTTATGAGTAAAATTACCAAATTCAATCAACATGAGACCTAAATAAGACGGTACAACTCTAGCAATGCAGTGATATTCTCATCCCTAAGTGTGTATACATATTACCATCAGATGAAATTTTTCCTATGCAAATAACTTTCAATTCGCTCGCAAAAAAGGCTCCCGGTGTGACAGCAATTTTAACATCCTTATGTTATTCTGTATAAAACATTCTAAAAATATTTGATCAAAAAATCTATGGATGTATCATTCTGCTTACTGCCTTCCTTCATACATTCGTAGTTAACCTAAAGGTATTTCTATTGCCCCGTATACTTTCACTTTGACATTTGGTTTCTATTTAGATGCTATTTTAGACATTCATATCGATGGATTGCACTTCTTAGTGTTAGTTTGGGAGTATGCGTGCATTATAAGGGACTATGTAAGCAAGTGAAGAGCTCATAAACTCAAAGAGGTGCATCGGACTGTATTGATTTCAACTGAGAATTCTTTTAATGTAGAACTTGGACTTACTAAGATGTTCTTGCCAAAACTGACATTCTCAATGAGCTCTCATCTCAGTCACTAATACACCAATTCATTGCCATAGAACACGCAATGTCTCACGCATTTTGCCTAATTTCTATGTTCTTAAAGCCCGTTAAAACTGAGCATGTAGTGCGTTCAATGGAGCTAATTATTATAACTTAATTTTCGGGCTTCATAATAATTTCTTTACTAGAAATAGTGATACTAGTTTTCTTACAACTGAGCGCATCCATCATTAAGTATCCATTAACTTATCGTTGAGATTTGGACTATGTTACTATAAATTATTACTGATGCTACTTAAACTTTCGTTGAAAACAAATTTCCGATTTTTACCTATGGTTTTAAGTGGATTTTAGAATTGTTTTCGCCTTGCTCATGCTATCTCTTCAATTCGATACTGCGTGATTTTAAGAAATTCGGATCCATAAAGAGAATGGTCGGTTGGAGCGAAGAAAGAGTCCGTGAGTGATGTTACGTTGCGTTGATCAGGCCTCACCTAGAATATGCATGCAGTGTACGGGATCCTTCCGAAAAGTGTTGTATTTGAGAATTGGAAGAAGTACAGCGAAAGGCGATGTGTTTTGTAAAACATTGTTACGGCAAATCAGTGAGTGTTACTCAAATGTTTGAGAACCCAGGAGGAATCTCTAGAGGATAAAAGATTCAAACGAACACCTAATTTACTCAATACATTCATAGAAGGTACATTCTCCAAAGATATATTGCCAATATAATGCGTCTTTAGGATTTCATGAGACGTTCTGATACCGAGAGAAAAATCAGAGAAGTTGATTCTAGAACTAGTCAACTCAAATATTCATTTTTTTTTACGCGAAAGTAATTGATTGGTTAAAAAGAGTCATGGTGCTAGAACCCCCTGCCCCACGCAAAAATGCGGCTCGCAGGGTACATACGTAGATGTAGATATGGACATAATTTTAATGTGTAAGGACTGACTCAGTACCAAGGCTCAATCACCGCGCAGTTGAGGTTTTTAGGTTTTCGTAAAATCGCCAAGGCTATCACTAAGTGAAGAATTGATCGTCTATTTTTATATTATATAGGAATTAGCAAGTGAATTTCCTGTGGATGCGGAAGCATTTCCCGTTGCATATGTAGGATGACTCGAACCCTTTCAACGTTCTGTTGCAGGTTAACTACCGCACTCATTGAGCCCTGCTAGGCGAGTTTTTTTTTGTTTAGTCCATGCACCGGGGAGAATGAACTGAAAGTCCTTTTCAAAATCATCCCCTACTTCTAATCTCCTACCGAACATTATTCACGATTCAGGTGAGAGAAATCTGAGACCCGTAAAACATACTGATGGCAAGTTAAATACATTTTCACTCGCAGTACCGAAAATAATGCTTTTCTTATTACAAAATGAATGTATTTTATGATTATTCTCTCGAAACATGGCGAGTAAAATTGCAAATGTTTATATAAAACTCTCCAAAGAATAATATTCTTTTGGATTAACAGAAGTAGAGTTGCATAACTAAGGCGTTTTAACTTTAATAATAATTTTAGCTGCAGAAATGTTTCGGTCTAGTAATAATTTTGTCTGAGGAAGTCATGGAAATGAGTTCCGTATCTCAAGCTCAGTAGATTTTGTATTTTTCTCTCCCTTAAGAGGAACTCATATCTCATAATCATCCACAGCTCTACAGTCCGGTGTGGGCCTTTGCTTCCTATGCTATATGCTTCAATTCAGTCCTCCTTTTTGCTTTCTCATTCCGTCTTCCAGCCATCACTGTCTTCGAGTCCTCTTCAACATCCTGTAGCCATCTTTCGCATGGTATTCCTCCCCTCTTATTCCCTTCCATCATGTTGTTAATTAACATTTTAGGCATTTCTCTTCCATCCTTTTAACACGACACAACCATGACAGTCGCAGTGACTTGGAGAGCCTAACTATGCCCTTCTCTTACAATATTTTATTAACTTCATACTTCATTTTGACTCTCCACATTTCTCCTTCTTTTACAGGGCCATAGATTTTCCTTACTTCTTTCCTTTCCACTGTAACCACTGGTCTTACCAATGTTTTATAAATTGTCAACTTATTTTTCCGAATCTGGACAGAAGAGTTGATTTGAGGAGAGGAACATTTGCAAAATAAGCCTTGTTACCTTGTATTACCCTTTGATTGATTGTCAGAAATCTTGTTTTCATTATTTAGTATCACACCAAAGTAAGTACATTTTCTGACACCATCTAACTTGTGATTACCAATTATTAAATTTGGTAGCTCTAGTCTGTTCTGTGAAGTGTGTGTGAGGAACTGTTATCTATATTCTTATTACTCTATACGCTTTCATAAAAAAACTTTGAAATTAAATAGGGTATGTTCGCTTTCCATAAATGGCTTAGTTGTTACGCAAGGAAGAACCGAAGAGAAAACAGAACTCATTTTCATTCAGTTATATCTTTCCGCCTTATCACTAGGTTTTCTCTGCGGGATTTCTTTCCGTTCCTCTATTCTTTACTCCATTCCTTTCATTGTTACATATTTCTCCTCTCCTCCTGTGCTGTGCAGCATTTGCTTCTTTCTCTATTCTTCTACCATTCCTTCTCTACCGATTGTTAACAAATACTCTCCAGAAGTGGCTGTCCGACTCTTCTTTTAATCATATCTATCAAAACTCTTTCCTCGCCTATTCTTCTTACTACTTATTCTCCTCCTCATTCATCCCTTTCTCTTTCCATCTTTCTCCATATCCAGATCACTAATGCATATTTTTTTGTATCTTCAATTTAGAAATTCAATGAACTTTACCACTTAAGAATGACGAAGCTAGTTACTAGTAAAGAAGTAATTGATTTACGGTGTATTATCTTCGGTATCAGTACCTTTTTTGCTATCTTGCTACTGACCTGTTTTGTAACCACAATATTTTTAATATTCTTTTGCTGTTTACTTTTTATAAACATTTTATTCTAGTTACTTTCTCTAAGAAATAATGTGTATGTACCACTTTATTTGCTTTCCAAGTACGATTTAACCTGCTTTTTCTTTAAAATTAGTTAATTATTAATAGGTTTTGTAGGTTTTTCATTACCTCCTTCTTCTTGTGGTTGTGCGTGTACCTGCTAATCTGTATTCTTTCCTAAGTAAAAAGAAATAGTTTTATTCTGCGCCCTTTTTTCAAGCTTTTTCTTTTAAATTTCAGATGACGGAGGGTTAGATGTAATAAGAGACTTATTAGTCTCAATCTCCCTCAAATAAAGTTGCAATATTATTATATAGTATTCTCTCTTGATTTTCCGAGTCTCTTGCTAATATAGTGCTATACTTTAAATGCTATACGTTTGTATAATCTCTTCTTTCATTCATTGTTTACTTGTCCACATAGTAGCTTCCGTTTCCTTTGAAATCCTTCTTTTGCATTTGCTATTCTTATCTCCGTTGAACATGAAATATTCTCATTTATTTTACTTTCGTGATAATCTTTCAATTTGATGAATCCATTTTGCAAATCTACATTAAGTGTACTGTAACAGGGGTCCCGGCCTGTGGGGCCGGGAGGCAAGTGGGCAACTCGTTCGACTTCAGTGAAAGCGGTCCCGGGTTCGATTTCCGGTGGGAGCCTAGGTGCGAAATGACCAAAGCAGTCGAAGCACTTTTACCAATACTAATACTACTGTACTGTAACAGTTCGTCTAATTTACCCAACACAGCAACAATCAATATATTTGTTTTAATCGTTGAACATAAAAAGTAACTTAACTAGAGGCAGTCTTTCCTAATATATTTGAAAATATATCTCTCTGTATAATAAATGAATATATATCAGTCTTAAAAGTATGCAGCCAGAACGCTGATTGGATCTTAAATTCCACCAAGCTACGAAAGGTTTTCGACTGGAAATGAGGCTTACTGGGCATGGCGAGGAGTGAGGTAGCTTGTATTTGCTCAATAATCCAGAATATAAAAATAAAATGAAAACAACACCCCAGTGCAGTAAAATGACCATATGAATAAGTAGAGAGTAGTCCGCATTTGCTCTACGGATGTAGGTTCGATATTTTTCGAGAGTAGAAACCCTTGCTCGTGTTTGGAAAAAAATATAAAACTAGTTTTCCATAGTGTCTTGTTTCTGAAATTACGCACCGGATTCACTCCGCATAATGAGTAGTACATCGTATTCTCTCATTAATGGTATTGTAGCTAATGAATTCGGATTTGTGAATCCAACCTTCCTATGGGCTGGTAGAAGAATTTAGAGAGGTGTTATAATTGCGATAAATGTTTTTATTTCTTTTAATTAATCTGAATTGATTAATACATGTAAGATAGCTATTTTTGAAATGTTCTGCCATGAAACTTAAATAAATAAATGAATAATGTCTTTATTTTGGGCGAAATTACCTGCAAGCTTAATATTAGCATATAGTCGATTGTGAAGTTTCAGATGTCGATTCATTATTATTTTTCACTTCAATACTCATTACTTAAGGGTGTAGGTATTACCAGACCTTGGGTGATTATTCTAGGAAATCTTGGAGGAAATTATCATCGGAATCTGTGAATGACGAGAAAATCTTCGATGCATTTACCTAGTAGAAAAATCACTAGTTAACAGACGTTGCAATAGTTTTAGCCTTTTCCTCATTTCTTAATATTATATTTGTATAAAAGGACATGGAAACATGCCCTTTTGCATTACTTCAGGAAAGAAAAACCTTTGCTCCGCGCGCATAATCTTAGTTTCGAATGATACTTACATAGAGGGCATGGACGGTCCAGACATTGCGAAACCGCGGCGTCGGACGATTTCAAACTAGTTGATCCGCGAATTCTCATGTTGCTGGGCGAGTGCGAGAAGAAGGATCCAGAGAGGGATGCTGGGGGAGAGAAAAAAGATGGCCGTCGATCGATAGAGTGAGGAATTGCAAAGTAAGGAGCCGCTGCGAATGGTTCTTAGAAAAGTATTGATCGGGCTGCACGCGGCTTCAACCCACAGTGGATTGCTGAACAGGTAACCGAAGAATGTCACGTAGATACACTAGAAGGGGCTGACGAATGCTAAGAATCCTAGATATGTCCTTTTTAATATAAGTATGTATTTTGCTTCTTATTTATATCTGAACTGAATTTTCCGCTTTATTACAAAATTTTACGAGTGATTAAAAGCCTCGTTGGGCTTACGAATTTAATACGCTTAGGAGAACATACATTTTCACACTAGCTTTTGTTTTTTTTTATTACAAGAATCTTTAAATTGAAGATTATCTTTAACACTAATTACCTTTTAAGAGTGGTGATGCGGAATAGGAAGGGTATACAGAGACCAGTTACACGCAACCGGGACATAAACAATATCAAGGAAGAAAAAATCCGTATCACCTATTGCTGTACTTTTTCTAATTCCCGATTACAACACCTTTCGGCATAATCCCATACACTACTAGGATACTCAGAGAAGCCTTACCAACGCAAAGTAACATCGATGACGGATTTTTATTCCAAGATATTTCTGATCTTGGAGTAACCGAGCCTACTTTCGATAAAGTTTTCCCTCGGAGGCTAAACGGAAAACATTGGTATTAGGTAAACAAAACAAATTGGCAATAGATTTTCTCTCAACCATTCTCAATCTTGCATTTGTCGGACTTAGGTGTCTTATTTCCCATGTTGTTCTGTGGGAATGAATTTGTGCAGCCGATATTTTGCGATTTCGTTCATCTATGTTTAGGGTCAGAGTTATGGGTCCTACTAAGGGTTAAATGTAAGAAGGGTCAAGGAAGTCTCAATATCGCCCTTCAATAAAGACGTATCTTTTATTATTATTATAACAATATTTTGTACCAAATCAGAGAGAATTTTTGAAGATTTTCTATATGATTTACAGAAAAATATTTTCTTTTGGAGAAGTCATTTACTGAACATTGATTACATTGAGCTCTAACTGCCAATCGTCGTACCATTTCCTAATTCTATCCAAATCATTCGACAGGGTTAATCTATTTTCTGAACTTCCTATTTTCCTATAAATTACCATGTCGTCCGCATGTATCATCATTTTACCATCAATGTTAGGTACTACTAAGGTATTCGAACTAAACATAGTAACGGTCAAATTACAAAACCTTGCGGGACGCCCTAGGTCACTTTAACCAGGTTGGATCTAATACTACATCCAGCACCATTCTTTGTTCTCTCCTTAATTCTGTTTATGACTTCTCCTTTGATAGCCGAAAATGTTAGTTTATGTAATAATTAGTGATTTCGTGGGACCATACCAAATTATTTCCGAAAATAATAAAGTATCGAGTCGACTTGCCTTTTATTTTCGGAAGATTTCAGGAATTTAGATTTTATCCGACAAATAATAACAATTTAGCAATAAAAAAGTGTTGTGCGTCTCTAATAGTAGTAGATAACTTTATTCTCATTAGGGAAGCATAAGTAGAATTTTTGTCTTTTACACTAGCCAAATGTTGAACCTAAAGCGGTAGGATAAATTTTACTTTTACGTCTCTTATCTGATGAATGACAAAAATTATTACAGTTTCATGTAATATACCATTGATTATAACTCAGTATTATAATACAGAGGCTTTTCTCTTAGGAAATAGTAAGAAAGACATTTCGCACTCATTTAGAGGAAGATTTGAACTAAGGTTGGCTATTTACATTTGTAGTTATTTTCTTCAATCGTCGTTGACATTCCATGTGCCTCCATTAACAAACGTGGTTCGAGGATTACTATAATTAACTGACCTGCAGCTTAGCATCTGGTACTGCAGGTTTTTGAGTTTAAATAATTGAAGTTTATAACATTCTTGCATTATCTGAACTATTCCTATCTAGTCCTTTCTCAAGTAATTCATTATAATGGATTTTATCTACCAGATACGTTGCCACAATACAGTCACTGAAAGTAAATTCAGAAAATTTTACCTGCCATACAAGTATCTGAATAAATAATTAATATAACAATAAAATATGTTGAAATGCTAAAAAATTTGTTAGAGACAATCAAGGTTTCCTCGAACTACATTAGTTATCTCAATGTGCTGCCAGCAGTACCTCTCAGAAGGTATTGTAACCAGCGGAGGGTTTGACTTCTTCAAATTCTCTTCTTGCTTAGAATGTCTGTGATTTAGCAATACATATTTCTGATTTTGTTAATTTAGTCTGAAAATTTCAGATGAAAAGTACTCTCGAGAACCCACTCCTAAAAGATCGTTACAATACTTTATGCAGTCTGATGATATACCTTTGGCAATAAGCTGAAAACCCTATCATTAAAATGGGTTAATGTAATTACTCTGCAAAATGATGTAGAATAATTTTTTTTTAAATTGGAAATCATTGTTATTTTAACCGAGCTTCACTCTATTCGGTGAAATTGCGACTAACTTGATAACCGATTAACTATGAGTGAGAATATATTTTAACTCGGAATCTAGAATATGAAACGCTGTTGATAAATCTGTGAGAAGTATTATTTCGTTGCATCGACTTATATAAAGTAACTAAATGTAAGAATTAACAGGGTTAAAGATAAACAAAATAACTCTTGACAAGATTAGAAAGGTTGTATAATATTAGGTTAGAGGAGATATTCATGTCAGTGTTGACATGGAGACGGAGTTGCACAAGGCTTAGATTGGTGGGAAAAGTAAATAAGACAAAGGTGGACCTAAGAATAAAAGGGAACTTATAATCAGCAAATGAACCTGTTATAGAATTCTGAACTAATTGTTTTTATTTGTTTTCGTTTAGAAACAATAAATGGCGAGAAATAGTCGTCCTTAAGAAATTTTGGAGCCTTTCCTGATTAAGGCTATTACTATACTATTCCTGATTCCCTCTCCACACGCCGAAAGGCGGATTATAGGGTATTGATGTAGATGGCAAAGCGCTTCGCAAAGAAAGTTTCTTAAGGCTTAAAATTGTAGCTAAGTGTTAAATTTCCTTAATATTTTAAGGCTTCAATGTTCTTAGATTTTTCCCTCACAATTCCTCCTAGATGCCTCTCTCTATTTGATGAGTACATGATTATGAAATAAGGATTGAGGAAAAGTTTGAATACTTTGCAGGATAAAGTCCTGCGGCTGATCCAAAAGGTATAACAAGTGTGAAAAATAGCGACATGACTGGGAGATCCCAGGCATGTCCCTAATTTTCACACTTGTTATTTCTTTATTATGAAATAGTTATGAAAATTCTATTAAATATTTTCCACGTTACAAACGTGGCTTATTTCAAAGGATAATCATATATTTCATAGCTGCAAACCGATTACTAACATTGTGGCAGATATAAAAGTATCATTTAAATTATTATCAGCATCCATCCATGTGTTGTTTATTTGTTGAGACAAATCCAATCTTAACTCTTTCGAAGAAATGTAAACGTCAATTTAATTATCTCATGTTAGACAGCAAAAAGCTATTTTACTGTTATTCCTAATTTCCAGTTAAACTTCTCATTGAAAAAACTCCAGTTCAATACTCTCGAATCCGAGATATTGATCGTATATATACACTAGTCCTCTTAGTATTGGATGCACTCAATGATATGCTAAATTTGGAAAATGCACTTTCTTGTTTTGTGATGGGAGAACGGAACCGTAACATTGTGTAAAGTCTAAATTATCAGAGAGGAATTCTCATCCATCTCTCACCGCTTTCTTCTTACAGAACTTCTTATCATGTAAATTTACTAAACGATGAAACATTAAACCGAAAATGGACTCCACATGGCATATTTTGTCGAGTCAACGGCGTTTGAAGGTAAACATTTTTATTTTCACGATGTAACCAAGGTTCGGAAATTTTTATCGGTAACAAGAAAAAAATCTTATTTGAGTTATTTATTTTATTATGGACTATGCGATACTTCCACATATTTCACAATTTAAAAAATAAGATAAAAGTTAACATGTATTTCCTATAGAATAGTTTTGAATCTTCTTGTGTCCGAAAAGAAACTATAGGAGTTATGCAATGTAACTAATTATTTACTCAGGGGGACAATTATATGCGAACATTTAGGTGGCATTTAGCTCTCGAACTTTGAGTGAACATACTTACAAACAAGCATCACCTTTTGTGGAATTTTCTCATGTCTCGTATGGCACTGTCGATACAAAGAGCAAGGCCATTGAAATAAGGGTTTTAAAATAAGAAAATGTCTAAAAATTAGACACAACCAACGTGAGACTATCAAGTTATGACTACTTCTTAGGATTGTGTTTCCCTCTTACGGCACATGATTTCTAAGCGGACCACGAAAGGTTACAATGTGGTAAGAGAACATGTACTTTGTTAATAAAGACGATCATCCTTCGTTATGAAAATTATAGAGTTCTAAATCGGTCTTTACCACAAATGTTGTGCCAAACATTTTCTAACTTTCTCGCTACCCAAAAGCGATTTTGGTTTCCAATTTTAGAAACTTGAAATAAATTCTCCTTTGGATCCAAACCTCCATCCGCATCTGTGTTTTCATCTGCTAAAATATACTGTTAGGTAACTCTCGTGCAAATATATGAAGGCTGACAATTTGTCCAAGATATTATCTTACACCATCATTGTATTACATTAAGTATCGGTAAGCAAATCAGTATGGTGGCCAAACATTAAGATATAAGAAAGCATGATTCCGACTCAAGTTTGAGGAAACCTTTCTCTCTAAGATAAAGCACTCCATCGAGGCCTTAAGATCAATTTCTGTTCCACGCATATCTTTTACGAGATAAAATTTTATCTATTTAACATAATGAGGTGCGCAGAAAATTGATGTGAATATACACTAATCATCTTTTTCTTCAGATAAATCTAAATTATATAATGATTTAATTCTTATAGCAATCTTATTTATTTCTTTCATGAAAATATCAACTAGGAAGATACCAATTGACATTTTTGGAGAAAATAAATTATATTCACTTTAGAAAGAAGCTCAGGGTTCCAAATGGGGGGAAAATTAACGCTTTAAGATGAAAATGGAAGGGCCTTTACACGCAACCAAGAGCACGATAGGCTGATGGTGACTCGAACCAGGGTCTTCCGTTTTCAAGAGGGTTCCATTCCCAACTTTATTCCATATTTTAAGTGTTTTCCTCTCTTGGAATACTCTTATGCGCACGCCTTGTGCAAATCATCTTTCGCCCTTTTCCTTGCTTGCATACACTTTAATAAATATAAAATCTGTTAAGATATTACATGAATTTAATGAAGAATACACATCTATTTTGGTTCAAAACGTACGGGTGAAGCAGGCTATGAGTTATGTGTTATATTATAGCATGTATGAGTGAGTGTAGCACATCTTATGTGAAAGTATAGGAAGAGTTTTGTGGCAGAACATGCTAGAAAGAGTGCAAGATGTAGTTGAAAGAGAAAAAAGTCTTCAAATTCGCTAAACTTTGCGATAAATTGCTAAATTGACTTCTATGACTATCTATCGTTCTTTAACACTGGGTGAACTTCCGCTGAATACTAAAACGGAGAAAATTCTCGTCGTGACGAAATACTTCGTTTAGTAGGTCCTAAATAAACATAAACATTACTTTATAATTGTCACACACATAGGAGTCATATTTCTACACCTGGATATCCATAAAATATTCCATAGAGCCCTACGGTATTCGGGTTTTCCTACTCAACTGTGAGATAACCGCATTCTCACCATTTCGTCGTAGGCCTAAAGAATGAATAAATCACAATATCTTGAGCGATATCCAGTTTGACGTGCAAATAGAAAGTTCTTAATTCCAGAGCTGCGACTGTGGTTGGGAATATCCACAAATAAGCAAATGCTCGAATTTTTTGCAGGCCTTTCAGAATTCAGCGTACTTGCTAGAAATTCCCTCGCCTAAATCCCTCTATTATGCAGCAGTGGATTAGAAGAGGGGAGAGGGTCTTTCAACAAGAGGGGGCGATAGCAAAAAAACTGACCTAGCTGGACTAGGGGGCATAATGATTGCGGCAGCCAACCTGTTAGATGGAGTGCTGAGGAAGGCGGCGGAATGTTCCCTACTGCACTCGAATAGTTTCACAGGTTACTTAGAATTCCTATATACCTATTGCTACTAAATAACTAAGGAAAACTCATTGTATTATCATACGATTATACATTCTTCAGGAAAAAAAATCTTACTGAATGAAGACGCCTATTGTAGTTATTGGTTCGGGAAATTAATTAGCAATATGAGCCAAAATTTAAAAGCTAAATTAAGATTAAAGGCGATTTAGGGATTTAAAATAATCTAATTTGCAGTTTGTAATTATGGTGGTTTCCAGTTGGTGCCCATATGACAACGACGGTTGTTGTTCAGACAACGTTTGTACCCAGCACATAGCTGAGAACCATCTACGTATAAGATATTGATATTAGAGTTCCAACCCAACATATATCTGAATAAATGTTAACGAAAAATATAAATAATGACTTCAATGAAAGAAGATGAAATGTAATGGTGGAAAAGTAGTTCATTTGTCCAAAATGTGGGAGAAAATACATTCTCCACGTGGAAAATTTCGCGATATGCATGAAAATGATGTTGTATTGCATAGTTGTCTAGCTTCTCAAATGCTGATTTTGCATAAACAAAGGCCTCTTGAATTTTAGAGCAAGGAACTTACCCTGAAAATCTTCATGGAATCCTTGACTCACAAACTTGATATGCCCTTGTTAGACCTTAGACCCACAAAATTGATATGCCTTGTTAGAATGTAACAATAATAATAAAACGTCTTTATTTATGGGCGAGATTAAGACTTCTTAGTCCCTTTTTAAGTTTAACTCATTGTCATTGAGTAATTAAAAGAAAGAGATAGCTCTTGGGAGATACAAATTGCAAGAGTTTATAGGGGTTTAAAAGAAAATCTATTTCTGATCCTAGGAAAAAAATTGAAAACAAGAGGAAAACGCCCCCGAAAAGAGGAACGTGAAAATCTAGTGACAGTAGCGACTAAAATTAAGAAAGAAGAGAGCAAAGGTAAAAATAAGATAAAGGAAAGTGTCAGCAATAACCCTGAGAAAACAGAATAGTATAGAGAACGATAAAGCAAAACTCCTTGACACGGGCGTAAAGATGTCTCGATAAAGAAGATGTTTCCGCAAACCAAATTGACACCTAAATTATAAATCTATAGTACCAGTTCATCTGCATATTGTTGGGTATGGCGGATTTATCGAAATGTACATCAAAGTCTTCTCAAGCCTGTAAGACGCAGATCGTTGACAATAATTTACCTCGTAACTAATACTCAATAGAATATGAATTACACAATCATATTTTAACAACGACAGAGTTTTATTGTTTGATAACATTCATCAGTTTACACAATCACGTAGTTCTCCAACTTCTGAAACTTATTATATGCATAGACATACATAATATCTACATTTTCCTGCGACCTGTAATAATCAGATATCATTGATACAGAGAAATAGGATCCATTATTATGCAAATTTTAACAGATGAGTTAAATTAGTTAAATCAATCTAAACATAGTAAATAATTTATCCGCATCTGACATCGCCACTATTTAACCACTGTTTCACATTGACGTATTCCGTAGTTGAATATGAGTTAGAAAATAGAATAAGTTCGATATGTAAACTTCAATATGATAATAGTATCCGTTTCACTCGAAAGGAGTTCGAAAGTCAACTTTAATTAAACTGCTCATTAAAGTATCACTCACGAAACGAAAATTTAACTTTCTCATTCAGTTTGGATGAAGACGCGAAACAATAATCTCTGAAGAAATTGCATTAAAAGTGTTAAATTAACTCATTCATGTAGTTTGCGGATCCCTATAACATGAGGTAATCTATTCAATTTAACATTCATAAACTCATGGAGTGTGTATATATGGCCGTTTGGATCGACGGAAATTAAAAGGTATGGCCTGACTGGGATACGAACCAAGACCTCCAATAACAAAGGGAGATGCTCTAATAATGCAGAGACTTCTTCGCATGATGACACTATTTACTAGAGTATGCCTCTTGATAGGGGATAATCTAGGTTTGAATCTAAGATGCGTCACTTTTTTCTACTTTGAAGATTATATACATCTATTCCTTCGCGGATTTAAAATAATGGTAGATATAAATTCTCTTCTGTAAATAATGGTAGATATTGTCATACAGAAACATAGAAGTTAATAATTCTATACGAAATATTCCTCCTTCTTTTAAGAATAGAAATATCAAAGACTAGTCACAATTTATAGCTGTGCCTTTACTCTAAGCACGCATTGTCAAGAAGAATAGTTAGAAAATGAAAAATCGAAATATAAAATGCCATAGGATAAAGCAGTGCTACTTAAAATGAAATGGCAAAATGGTACATGCATTTGCATCGCGTCTGCTGGAAGAGCCTCGAAGAAAGTGAAAGTGATCTACGTATACTGATCCGGTTTCATTCAAATGCGCATAGATTCCATTCCAGTTTCAATAGACGTGCACGTCCCATGCACCTGATATCGCCCTCTAATATGACCTTCGCCTAGGGGACGTTTCGCTACTGCATAGAGAAGAATTATCTGCCAACGATCCTCAATTGAGAGTACCTACTTTGAGAAACGAACGATCATCACTCAATATTCTTATATACAAAACTGCTTTATCTTCAATGCATACTTTTAATTTTGGTGACTTAGATAGCATCAAAATCCTTTTAAGATTCTTCAAGTTCAAAAAATAAAAGTACCCTATCACATCTACATCTTCATATGTACTCTTTCGGCGTATGGCACAGGGTGCATGCACCAACACTTATTTTCTAAGAATGAACCTTCTCTGAACTTCTCTGGTGTAAATTAGGCAAATATCTATCGTTTATCTGTCCTTCAAATATCTATCCTCTAGAGACTCTGATCCTGTGTATTTGAGTAACGAAATACGAAGAGATGTCTTGACATTGTGAGATATAATTCTTAATACGGTAAAGATCAAACTTCATCAGAAAATTGAGAACTTGAGATGCCTCGAGATATAATGGAAGGGTGTTGTCTTCTTAAAATAACAAAAAAATGGATAAATATAAATTATACAAAGATAAACGGGATATGGGTACTAGATAGACTTATTTCATGACAAGACAATCGGTCAAAAGTGGTAAAACCCAAGAATATAAAATATTGGGATGAACAGCAAAGAAAGAAGATAATCCAAATCACCATTTAAATGCCTACAAATATATTGTAAATAGGTAAATAAATTCATGGCGGGTGTTGAACAGCACCATTTTATCAATCTAAATGGAATTACTAAAAGATTTTGAGAATTTGCCCGCAGAAAAACTGCTAAACCACATAACAATGAACTAGGCATTTGATTTTTTCTCACAATTAGCTCGCATTTAATCTTATTTTATTTGCAAGTTTCAGGAATTACAGGACTAATACTTTTTCTTCCAAGTGTGAATTCGTCCTGACCATTTATTCGCGTGAGATACAACAGAATATTTTAATATGCTGTTTCTCACACTTTTTATTGTAAGTTAGATATATAGAATGGCCAATTCGGCACTAGGATTTCTCGTCAAAATCCACCCATTAGTCATGCATCTTTGAGAGCTATTAATTCTAATATTTGGATAAAATTGAATACTCCTGATGCTCGCCATTGCATTGCTTTCGAGATGGCTTTGTAACGGCGATCGCTCCTGCCTTTGCTCTCCCTCATCTCCCCGAGAAAGCGTTTGCGCGGGGCCGTTCTTACTGCCAATACAGTTATGCTCAAATACTTTTACGAGCATTTCAAATATCCCTAAGAAGTTACTCCGATAAACCATAGTGAGTGAGCGTGTCTCTCCCAGGTTATACTAAATATTATTACTATTGAACTTTTAATTGAATTTTGAAGAGCCTTTACTTGTTATTTTTAAAACTTCGTACGTTCGATAAACTCTAGAAATTGTCTTGCTGGATGCAAAAATGATTTACTTCTCTCTTAAAATGCCAATGAATACCTTCAATAGCAAAATTATCAAGAGTTTGATTAATATCCGCATTTTCCGGATTAATTCGCTCGTCAGAGAATTAGTTAGTAGCATCGCAACTATTTTGTAGCATCTCATAGACAATACATCAACGGAATCCAATCAATCACCAAGAAGTTATAATACGAGGAAATCTATTTAATAATAAAAAATAGCCGATCTTCTTTCTCACCATCTTATTCTACATCGATGGGATTAGGATTTACTTCTATTCTTCTCCTCCATAGATCTCTGTCTAAAACCGTTTCTTTTCACCTTTATGTCTTCTGCCGCCTTGCCATCCCATCTCATTTTTTGTCTTCCCTTCTTCCTATTTTCGCTTACTTCCAGTTTATCAACTCTTTTCCCGGCATAGTCCATAGCCCACCGCAGTCCATTTTCTTGTAACTTCTTGTCCATGGTCCCCTCTTTTACTGCTCCTCCGATACACTCATATTATATCTCGTTGTTTCCATCATTCAACTGGGATTTGCTCTGAGCTTACTGATCCTCCATCTTTCCTAGTTCACATTCCTTTTCTTTCCTGGATGCATCTTGAGCTATTCTTTCACTTGCATCACCAATCTCAAACGTTTCTCTCTGGATTTCTTCACTTTGTAATGTCTCAAAGTACTTCTATTTCTTCATTATTTTAGGCTAGCTCATTTAATATTGCTTCAGATTCACCTTTCATTTGTTTCATAGATGTAATATCTTTGGATAATCTATTGCCTTGGCTATTTTTATCAACTTTATAACTCTATTGTTTATTTCTAGCTCCTCATATGCTCCAATGGTTTCCTCAGCTTTGGCCTCTTTCTTTCCAACGAGATTCTTGTCTTCCGGTTTTTTCGCTTCCTATTTCTTAATATTATTCTGTACCATTCCACCACTACGTTTTTTCGTCATCTGATCATCCCAAAGACAGCTCAGTATCTTTTTAACACTATTTCAAATATATAAAACAAAGCTTGTGCTGCACTGCTACATACTCTCCATTTATAACCTTAACATTCCTTCCTTCCACAAACGTTTTATTTGACACATTATGTAGACTTTCTGTCTCCCCTCCTGCATGTTTCAACTTCATTTTTTTGGAAATATGTATTAACAATAGCAAAGTCTAATGCTGTTGTAAGATTAATTATATGACTTTCTTCTCTATTCCTTTTGCCATAGCTTCATCCTACATTCACTCTTCCTTCCTTGATATTCTTTTAACACATCCATTTAAGTCTCCTCTTAATACCTCCCTTTCACTGACCAGTATTTCCATGTTGACACCATCTATCCCTCGCTGTAGCTTTTCCTTTCCCTCTTCTTTACATTCTGCTTGAGGGGCGTAGACACATTTGTGCTAAAGTTTCCACCATCACCCAGCTTCAAACTCACGATACGCACGCTATTTCTCATCTCTATCTTTGAACTGCTGTGATACAGTTTGTAACCTTCTGCCAAATGTTTCGTTTTATTTCCTTTCCATTTTGTCTCATGTTAAGAAAAAGTTTATATATGTGATTGTATCGATTTTTCTGGTGTTTAATTTTTTATTTCTATTGAGAAAACGCTGATAGTTCCGTGAACTGTTGCTAATAGTAATGAATAGGAGGAATTGCCGTTCCCGTTAAGAAGCCCCAGTTTAAATTTTTCTCTAATGTATAAAGTATACGACTGCGATGGCAGCCCACTTTTGTCATTTACTACTAAGGGAAAGTAATATCGGTTCATATCTATTTGCTCAACCATTCCGGGTCAGCGCAAAAAGGATTCTCGGGTTTCCAACCAGGTTGATTCTGGAGACATGTTTGTCGCCAACGTTTCGATGACTGAGTTACTTTGTCGCCAACTCAGTCATCGAAACATTGGCGACAAACATGTCTCCAGAATTAACTTGGTTGGAAACCCGAGAATCCTTTTCGCACAGTATCCACGAGGAAAGGCTTAGATCTTTATATTCCGGGTCAGTATTCAATGTCTATTGTACTTAAGTGAGATCATTCCAAACATGGTTGTACGAATTGTTTTAATTATTAAATCATTATTAATATTACTTTAGTTCAAAAATCGCTCAAATCACATGTGATTTAATAGAATGAACGAAACAATATGAAATGAAAATAAATAAGATACAGTATAGAAAGGGGAATAGTGTACATTAAGAAACAAAAAAAAGAAAAAGCTTTTCATCTAAAATCCAAAAGTAAACTACATTATAACGAAGCATTAGACGAGTGGGAAATTAGCGACAAAGAAATTCCTTCGGATGAGCAATAAATAAATTACGTTATTCTTTATCAAAGGCACAACTATAATCGAAGAACCTCATATAATCAGTGACGAAGCGTGTCTCCAAAGAAGCTTATAAGGGAACAAGTGCTGGAAAGAGTCTTTGCAGACATTGTGGTGAAAGAAAAGTTTCACACTTTCTCTCTTACGCACAGGCACGTTCCTTACTACTTAGAAAGACTTCAGATTGAGCAGTTTCTTTCTATTCTAGGATGGGTTAATTTTAAGAGGAAACACAATAGTCCCAACCTCGCCCGCAATAAAGGCGTTTCTATTCTATTATGACAGAGCCACTTTATGCAGAAACATTGAGATGCTGTGCAACACATATTTTGAGTGGATTTAGTAATCTCTTCAGAACTTTATCTAAGGAATCCTCTAATAG
The DNA here is from genome assembly GCA_000376725.2 of Ladona fulva. Taxonomy (NCBI): domain Eukaryota; kingdom Metazoa; phylum Arthropoda; class Insecta; order Odonata; family Libellulidae; genus Ladona; species Ladona fulva. The sequence continues at coordinate 51,674 of KZ308552.1, forward strand.
TGAGAAATTTCTCACATTATAAATAATAAAGAAAGAACACTTCACTATAATATTATTGTGGTAACGATAGAAGTGCCCTTTCTTTATTATTTATATTTATTAACTGCCACAAAGTCGTGGCCGAATTAGAAGATTCTACAAATTTCTAACAATTGAAGCACATTTCATGATCTAACGAGGCAATATTGCGATGTTTGTAGAGACATTACGTACAAATCTGAGTTTGATTAATTCCAGAAGCTTAAATACTCGTAGATATAATTCCATTGCACAAACTTTAAAAGTGTATAACTTCGAGTTGAGGATAATCTAGAAGTAAGAGATGAAAATATATTTAGATATTTGGAACTTGATGTTCAACTCCACGTTACATTTGGGAACTCCATTATTTCAATGCGAAGTCTTAAACAATAATAAGGAAGTATTCGCAGGCGAAGATGTGATAGGCTAGACAAAGATGGTGTCATTGAGAAATTAAATTTTATAATGAAAGCATGGACTACTGATATTTATTGCTGAGCTATAAATTTATGAGTCACGATCGTTTTTTATTGATTAATCAAAAATTCATGAATTGAAATTAAAGGCAGTATTTAATTTATAATCATTTAATCATAATATGTATTCAATCTTGTGTGTTGTGATGAAAGTTTTACCGAAGCAAGCCACAAAGGCAAGAAACAAACTTTTTGCATCTTCGTCTTCTTAGTTGATTCTGTATTAAAAATTTGAGCTGATTATGAGTATTCAAGTTCTTAAAATGAACATTTTGCTTGGTGTGATTCCTAAATACATGTCTGAATGTAATAATAGTAGCATCGGTTTTCATAACTTAAAAAGATGAATACCGAATTATAATCACTTCTACAAAGTTTCATTCTCCTCTCTGGTTTCCTTCAGTCATTTACTAATATTATTAGTTTCCGATGTCACTCCCTTGCTAAATTTATAACCTAATGGGCGAGAGTGAGTTTTATTGTCAAATGAAATAAATAATTGTATAAACTATAATAATCTATTGTGAAAACATTTTAAATGTATAACGATGCCGTAGAAGCAGAAGCTAATACTAAATATTCAGTTAATATAGACTTTTGTTTTTACCATTTATCTCTCCTAATTATAAACCCAAATTATGCCCCGTATTCGTTAAAAGGATACTTTTTACCCAAGAGAACAAATGTAACCACTGAAAACGTTTTAAGATCTTAAGATACTGTAAGTCTTTTCCCACGCTTCCTTAAGGTAGTATCTTGAAAATTAAAACATTTTTACGTTTCGACATTTTCTTTTTATGAAAAAACACATTATTCAATTACTTAACGTCATATCATAAGTATAATTCAGCAACTTACGGCTAAATTATGAAATATTTCATGGAATGGAAATGTCTGACTTATGGGATTGAGTATCACCTGTATTTGCTGTCTTTTATAGGGAAAATATTGCAAAACTTGTCTATAGTAGAACCTGTATATAACAAAAACTTGTCCAATACAGAAAAATTTCCTGGTCCCGACCTGCGGGTTAGAAACCCTTATTTAATAATTTGACCCTATATACTATCAGTAGGTTTGCGAAGGTTTTTCACACCCTCTCCTTTGTGGGTGTTTTCCTGTAGTGGATCATTTTTTCCTAAGACTCTCTTAGGTTTTTATATCCACACATTCCTTTTTTTCATTTCTTCGAAATAAAAAAAATATTTATTATGACAATGGGTTAAATGGAAGAGGAGATTTTTAGTCTAAAGCTCGTCCAAATAAAGGCATTTATTATTATTATTATTATATATTATGGACACTTGTCCATATGGAAAATTTTTCCTATATCATACTGTTCCGCTGTAGACTAGGTTCATTGTATTAGAGTACACATCTAAAATTGTATTACTTAATTGTACCTATATCATAATGTTGAGATTCTTTCTAAAAATCTAAGATTTACCAGAAGTATTGAATAACTAAGTACAATGTGCTTAATCTATTTTACTCGTTGAACTAATCCTTTTGATATTCAAGGAAACCGCTTTGCATACTCTGGATCTATTTATGTGTTGTCAACATATTTTCTTGGCATTGGAAGATTTTCTTTTTGTCAATCGGTTTTTCGTTCATCATTTAAGTCAACGTATTTTCCCATGTTCATATTGATATTACCTCTATATTTATACATTTTTTCTTTTATATCGTATTATCTTTCGTGAAACCTCAGTATATTGACCGGCTGATACACTTCTCGTTTTAAGATGTCTACGATGATTTGCGATGATTTTTTATTTCAATTCATCTTAAAATTCATCAGTTCCCTCATAGGATTTATGAGTGATACGTACAAGTATATTGAGCGGTATAAGGTGCGGGCATTATCTCTATCGTACTTCTGTATTCCTTCGGAATTATCATAGAATAATAAAAGTTTTGCTTAAATTTCGGATTAATCTATGGTAAACAAGGATATCTAGAGAGATAATGCAATGCCAGGATTTCAGCAACATCGATGGCGAGACATACAGGACTTAATCAGAATAACTGGATGATCCAGTGATTTTTAGGAAAGAATTGTTTAAATAGCTGCTCTAGAAAGAATTACTATGGTGTAAGGTATGATTGTATAAACATTTATTTTAATACCCTATTTTGCCGTAAATTGTTATATATTTTTATCCTAGGTGATATTTCTTTAACTCCTTTTTAATTGTGCTGCTATACTTCCGGATGCAATCTTTTATGATTTTCATCAGTTTTCGGAGTACTTTCTCCCCTGTCGTACAGTACAGGTGACTTTGCCATCATTTAAACTTTCGTTACGTTCCTTCCCTACTTTATTAAATACTTCATCAATTCTACCTAACTTGGGGGTAAAGTAATATTTGTAGGCACATTCCGTATACTGGAAAAGGAAATCTAACCTCAATAAGATGCAAGGAACATGGTTTAGGTGACTTGGTACGATAAGGCGTACACCTAGGAACATTCCCAAGGAGTAACGATCATTAGAAAGGTCTGACGGAATCGGGACTCGAACCTAGGTCTTCCAATTGCCGGAAAATGTACGATTTTAAACACAAAATGCAAGTAAAAGAGTTTTATGTAATTATTGTGGCTGTAATATTGTATTGTGGCTTGTGGGGAGTAATAAATGAAGATCCGAGGTGAGTACTACAGTTAATGTTACGGGTATCACATAAGAGTAATGTACATCTAATACGTTTCTATATTTACATTGAAGAGCCGTCTCGTAAAGTCTTAGATAAATCCAGAATTCTTGGATAGAGAGATGAGTAATTCGAATTCAAGTTGACAACTATTTATTCCTCATACGTATATAGATATATATTATCATTACCTTCTGACGGCAAGGAGTGTAGGTGCCCTGAGAAGATTTCTGCTTTTGGGCTACCGTAGACCAATGACATTCTTAATGTAGTGCTGTTTCATTCGTAAGGAATTACATAATAAAATGAAATTGAAATGTATAATTAAAAGAAATATACAATAAAATAGATAAATTGTGATTGGGCATTTCACCACTTAAATGCAAATAAAAATAAAGCAAAGAAATAGAAATCCGAAGTTTTGAACCAAGCCTTATAACTTCTGTAAATATATTCACATGCGTAGAAACATTTCTTATAATATTTAACCAATTTTCTAAAGAGAAAGTCAACCTCTTCATGTACAATTAACCATTTTAATGGCTTAATTTATTATTCTATGATCTGGTTGTGCAGTCGACGTCAGAGGAGTAGCTATGATGGTGAGCAGTATCATTCGGCATCGGCAGTAATGTCCGAAATATGGTTGGTTAGTGAATGAGAGAAATTTCTACGTTTAAAAAGTATAGATTGACCATTCAGTGAGCATTTTAGTTGCTTGGAAGCAAAGTATTGTCAGGTAAAAAGGAATAATAAAGATGAAATCGAGAAGACGTTAACCGATGGAGAAATGGGTTATGTGAGAATGTAAGAACTTTAATGAGCTGCAAGAATACTGAAGGAAGCGAAAAAGATATTTTCTGAGTGTCTTGGTTGGACAATAGTCTCCTTTCTCTTACTTTTGACGACGAAGAGAAAATCTACCGAAGAAAGAACAGGTACAGCGGAGGAAATAACGTCGGATTCATTATTCAGAAGTTGTATTTTAGAAATGCTAAAATTAAGAAAGGCAAACCAAAAGTAAAAATATCAAACGATATAATAAATTTAGCAATAGAATGGTCACTTGGTAGTACATATTATAGCTGTTGTCAAGACTGAGTGGCTTAAAATCAAATGACGACTGCCAATCTTAATTGGCCACAATATAAATTATATTTGATATCATTTCATACACTTAGCAACCTTGAAGAACCTTCGTTATCTGGACATTTTTTGACTTAAGCGTTCGACATTTCGAGAATTAACAGCCACTACATGAGGTTTGACTTCATGGAATCGATCGAGACTTAAGATATGGAAGGGAACTTTACGTCGTCTCAAAAGCGAATTAAAAAGTCACAGTGCTTCTACATTTGTAATGCAATTTTTGGGAGTGTATTGCCTTCATAAAGACATTCAATGCAGAGAAAGGGCCGTGCAGCCATGTTTAGATGTATGGCAGGCACCACATGCAATTGCTATGTTTTATCCTTCGAATTCTATATGAATGAAACCATTGTAAGCATAATTCAGAATTTTGAATCCATTGGTACGACGAAATATGCAATCGACAACGGAGATAAGTGTTAATTAGAGAACGCTGAGTTTTTGAGTGAGAAAGATGAAAGCTGGTTGACTGATAAATGGTGAGATAATGAATTGATTTGGATAGAAAGGGAGTCTGGTTCAAGATATTAGGAATATAAAGAATTATTTAATTTACTCATAGCTTGGTTAATACAGTGATTTAAGTGCTGAAAGAAAGCGAGAAAGAGTAACAAGAAAGGTTGTTACTCCGAAGAAAATAAGAACTTGAAGGAAATACGATGAATATGGTTAGATATTAAAAAAAGAAACATTTAACGATATTCAGAAAATGGCTCTTCTAAGATAGAAAGAGATCATACAAAATTCTCGTATTAAGTCACTCTAAACACTTTTTGCCCATAAAAATAACGTAGATCTAAGTTATTTAGAAAAAATCGATTGATAATTAACCTTCATGGTTCTACGACTTCTTCTACGTAAGAAAACTGTCTTTTACAGTGGCGTCGGCAAATACTAATATCGGATAAACGACACAGAATCAGGAGTAACTTTGTGGTAATAATTAACGTTAAACAACTCCATTTTAACCAAAACTTTTACTAAACCACAAGATTAAAAATTAAAAAGCATATCTGTCGAAGTACGAGAAATGCAAAAAATGTCAAGAAAATATTGCTGTAACATTCAAATTAAAAAAATCAAAAAATTATCAATACTTTAATATTTTTTTGCTGAAATGGATCTTACATAATATTTATGGATAAAAAGATCGATTCTTTGAAACGCTTTGCGAATATGCGAAATTGTACAAACTACACAGACTCAAGTTTCACTTCGTGGTACTCGTTTACACGGCTTCTTAATAAAACTTTTACTACAGTGCAAAGGTACAAGCACGAGCAAGGTTCCGTAGCCAAGCTGCATGCTCAGGTCGACTTCAGGTATCTAATTTTAGTAAGCATATGCTTCAAAATGGACATCACAGTGATTGTATTAAAAGGGCTTCATGATAAAAGTCCTGAAGATGTAGTTTGGCTACGAAACCTCTTTTTTGAGTTTTGCTTAGATAGTATTCATAAATGAACGGAAATATTAAATGTCTAACGGTGGCTTGCAAACGGTTATTCATTGAAGGTTAAAATAAAATTGGTGTACATACACTTTTAAGATTTTCTTATATTTTCATATTTCTCTGAAGAAAATTGTAGAAGATAAAAACAATTTAGAGGAAACTGTCTTAAACAGTAAGGTGTCAACATTATTCGATCCATTGAAAGAAGAAACCATTCAACTGCATTAGTTTCAGGATATTTAGTATTTTTAGGTATTGTTTGTTGCATTTCTGCCTACATTCTCTTCCAGCATCAATATAACAGTTACACTTCGTTCGATAAAACAGATCTACCTGCTTGACATCTCTAGTACACTATCTGTATCACACATAGACTCTCACTTATCAAGCGTTTTAAATTAGTTTTAACTCACACCAGGTCATTATAATCGTTGACACAACTTTCTTTTATTATTTTTTGTTTATTATTTTACTTTTTGTTGCTGCTTTTTTGTACTTGTTACATTATAATTAGAATTAAAAGAGTTATTTATGTATACTCTTGCTCAAATTTGTTATCAATCTCAAGAGTATACATAATAACTCAAAGAGTTATTTATGTATACTCTTGCTCAAATTTGTATCAAGCAAACTGATAAATATATTTATAATGTACTTCAAAATATTCTTCAGAAAATCAGCAGATTTGAATTTATTCTTAAGGTATGAAAGTCTTAGTGTTAATTCAAAATAATAAACTATTCACCGATCGTCAACTTAGCTTTGCTCATAGACTTATAATTCATAACGTGAAATAGGCTTTACTCAGAGTCTAATAATATCTCAATAAATTACTTCTCAACTGTTATTTTTGCCGCTTTTATTTATAATTAAGTAATTTTTTGTACACCATTATTAATTGCAAGAATTTGTTGTCCTCTACATATGTGAAATATTACATATACACTTTTTTAAAACCATAGTATTTGTCCTACATTATAAGCTAACATTTTCCAGATTACGATTTCTTCGTGAAAAGCTAAAGCTTCAACGAATGAATCTAATGAAAAACACCCATATTTATTTCATGAACGGCTTTATTTTTCGCCATTTACTTACCTCGCAGCGTTCCCTCGATCTTCGCCGGGCGGATCGGCCGCAATCGCCGAGAGATCAAGGGAGCGCCTGCCGGTCCCCTGCGCGTAACTGGCCTCATATTGAATACATATAGAACATGCTAACCTATTCGATTAAATCAAGCATTTCATCTTATGGAAATATCGAATTGAATTATGCTTCAATGAAATGCGCTTCAACCCTTAAAGTAGAAGTATAAAACGAGTCGAAAACCATGTTCAAGGAAACATCTCGCTAATATATGAGATATCGTTACGTTGAATTAAAAATTGTATGAAATAATAAATAATGTATGAAAAGATAAAAGTACTTTCACTGGAAAGTTTTGCAGTCCTTTGTTACGTCACAACATGTCAATAGCTTGCGATGAATTTTGAGTCTCCATTCCAAAATCAATTTTAACTCCAAGGAGGATACGGCGTTACATCGATGAATTATGACTCTATCTTCGTAGATTCAAGTCAGTTTCAGTCCTCTTCATTTGGTTATTGATTTTGTGAAAGATTTAATTTTAAAGACGAGCTTTTCCATGTAACATTGCACCTATTATGGCTTCCGTTAATAAAACGGCCCAATCTGGTGAAGATTTTCCATTTTGCATTTTATCACTTAAATATTGATATGAAAGAATCAATTACTTGAGATGTGACTTATTGGTAGGAATCCGTGAAGCAACAAGGAGAATTTGAACTTTTACGCACCACAATATTTATTGCGAGACGACCATGTTTTCGAATCATGGAGGCATCTGTTAAAAGTATCGTGGTTTGTAAAAGTTTTTTGTTTTGTAAAAATTTTTTTGTTTTTATATTACTTCAGATTATTAACCACGATATATTTTATTTTTAGAATTCCCAGTAAAACTACTGGTCTGTTTCAGATAATTCGAAACAAGGAAACATTATAGACTTAACGCATAAATGCACATCGTCCCTAAAAATAAACTGCCTTCGCAATCAAAACATTCGCCACAACGGCATACCTCCGATTCATTTGATAGTAAATGGAGTTTGTTATACATTTATGTTATAATTATGATGTGTCAGGCAAAAAGTTTCTTCTTCTTCCTCTGGCGCTCTCACTTCAGACGTACTTCTTTCGATTATCTATTTCATACCATCCATTGATCTTTTGATTTTCTCGGTGTTTTGAGTATTATCAATTAAATATCGTTCTATATGGATAAATGTATAGGAAAATATACATAAAGAGGGACGCCGGATAGCCAAGTGGGCAAGACGTTCGACTTCGGTGTAAATGGTCCCGGGTTCGATTCCCAGTGATGGCCTGCGTTCGAAATAACGCAAGCTGTCGAAGCACTTTTGACAATAGTATTTCTATAAAATATATAAAGTCAGTAAATAATCCTGTACTAGATGCAGAAATTACTTCAGATAAGCCTGAGTAATTCTTCGTTCATTGCAAACTCTCAACATATTTTGTTAACTTATCTAATAGCTAAAACAGGAATACTTCTTTCTTTCCAGTGGTTATTATTATTATTACTGTTACATATGTTACTGGTGGACTAATAATCCGGTTGTAACATTACCATACTACAACAATTACAGTACTCACCATAGAATTATACAGTAAAATATACTGTGCTAATTTCAATAATACAACGTTTTTGCCTACGGCAGAACATCTATCATCAAGCTACACAATACACATACATAATGCATACATACATTTTCAAGTTACAAAAATGCATTATTACTAAAAAAACTCTCCTGGCTATAATAAAACAACATCACAATACATCTGTCAGGTGGCTTAAAAAAAACACCAATTCATTACAAATGTTTTCCCTAACATTAGCACATTTCAACTTTTTTAAATGCCAATATAACAAAATGTGTTCTCTAATATGCATTCCTTATCATCATAGAAGTTTTTGTCAGCGATACAATAAGGACTTCACGGTTACCGTAGTAGTCCCGGGACTTGTCCCCGGGATCGTCACTTACTTTGAAAAGATTTTGGTAGCCATGGGAAATCTAGTCATAGCAACCATTTTCTATGTGCATGTATACATAGTTATTAAAATGGATTCCGATATTTCCTCTTCGTAGATTGATTTCAGTTTCGCCATTTGAAATACGCTTAATTGTCATTCCGGCTATCACAAATAAGAGGGTGATTGAAATATATAACCGCAGCAAATGAAAATCGTGCATGAAAAGACGTATATGGCCCGCGTGATGCGGGTTGAGAATTCTTGGCCATGTTGTTGAACAAAATTAGTGAAAGTTCGTAATGGAAGGTGTAGTCATACTCGGGCACCTTCGTGCTACTTTGGCCGTTACGCAATGAACTTGAAAAAAGAGTTCTCTAAGAGCATTACAAACATATTCCGACTGTGAAAGTTCAGCGATCGCATGAGATAAAAGAAATAAGTTGATATTTTGGCGTTCCTAAACCCTGTCACACGACGATACTTCCAGAGGGCAAATAAAGAAACATTTTCACAAAAGAGAAAAACACTGAGACTTACTCGTCCCGAATAACAAATAATCAGCTATTAATGAATTGAATACTACAATAGAATACGGCAGTTAAAGAGGAGGATATAAACAAATATGCTGGTAAAGCATGTACGAATATCAATACTGATATAAAATATTCTAAAAATGCCATTTACACATTAAAAATATCAATGTATGATTGTATGTGGTCCTGCTATCTTGATGAATGAAATATTTATCAATAAACGATACATATCGTACGCTGGGGTAACTTCGCGGTAGTTATTAATAGAAAGAAAACTTCATGGTAAGAAACGTTTACCTGTCCACATGACAAGAAAATAAATCACACGACCATAGCAAAGCTACATGTATAGGTCTAAAGATGTAACTTTCCTATGAAACTATGGTCGAGTGATTAATTTTTCTTGTCTCGTGGTCTAGTAAATGTTTCTTATCATGGAGAATTTTTTAAAGTAATTATCATTTGTCTTTTGGAAATGGATAGAGAAAAATGTATCTCTTATATGTCTTTCCTCAGTCTAGTTGGCGGTGTCTTCGAGGTGTTGGTATGAAGCCACTAAGGCATGAGTTATGCTGACTAATGGCGTTAATTAATGTCTCTCCTATTGCAATGTTACAAAAAGTATTACTCGTAGAGTAATTGTACTTCTATAAGCGGGGATTGTTCCGCTTATAGAGTTCTGACTGAGTGGAGAAAGCAAGGGCAAACTACTCCACTCCTCATCTTGCGTAGTAAGCCTCATTTCCTTCTCCTAGCTCTTCGTAGCTGATGGTAGAGGGCATGAGGTCCCAATCGGCCATCGGGCTGAATACTTTACAGACAGACAAGATTGAATGATAAAAATAAAGGAAAAATATAAGTTAGTTAAACTAAAATTCTTTTGAATTACAGAGGATGATGAATGAGAAATTCCTGAAAGAGCGATTCGAGGTCTCTAAGTATTCTGTAAAGCAAAGAAGATCAGTTAAGATATATAATTGTCACTTAATCAAAAACACTGGCGTCAATATCGAAAAGAATATATACTGGGGTACCGGATTACCAAATAGGTGAATATTAGATTTTCGTGAATCTCTTCGTGGGTTCTACTCCCGGTGAGGGTTTATGTGCGAAATGCTGTCGAAGCCCTGTTAAAAATACTACTGCTGCTACTGTTATCAGAACTAAGGAAGTATTCCCTTTTATTGGTGATTGCGTTCAAAAGTCTGATTAGATGAGTGAATAAGATCACTAAAAGAATAGGATAGGATAAATATTACAGATATAAAAGTTTGGCAAAGGGAAGTAGTAAATATATAAAAATTCTCTATATTCATAAAAATGCTATTGAATTACAAGTTTAACTAGTTGTTTGAGTCTCGCAGAATCAAGGCATATCATATTAAACTAAAATTACAGCTTTGTCACATATGAAAGTTATGGATAGTGACGGTTGATACATAATACCCTTTCGTATCCTTCTTCAAATATGAAGAATAGAGGGGAAAGGAGGGATGTAGAGAAATAAAATGGAGGGACATGTTCGTTATTATGAAACGTTATGTAATTAGAGTTGGTCAGTGTCAGCTGAGATTTGTTTCTATATATGAAGTTTAAATTATCGTTTATTCAATAAGTAAAGTTTTGAAGATATAATTGGAGTGCGTTCCTTCGCCAACTTGCAGAATCATTATGAATTTTAGTTCCAAGTATTTTGTTTAAATATGACAGCCCCTTTTGCAATGGTTGACGATGCATTGTATGGAGCTGTTGTTGCTATTTATCTTTTTATATATGACGTTGAGAGAAGGCTGAGGTATCTTCTGGATCACATATTTTCGGCAGTTTGGAAATACATTTTAATATATCTGCTACAAATGCCGGATAAAGTGAAATTTTTTTCAAAATTTCGGAATTCTTGACCTAATTACTCCTTAACTATACAAAGATTGAAACGTATCTTTGAAGAAGGCATTCACTCGAATTCCTGCAAATATTAATGCCAGTTCATGTAGAAGGTTCTCTCAAAACGGGGGTAGCTCGTAATAATGGTGGAATTTGAGTTGTGTTCGAAAGGATGTTTGACTCCGTCGAGCGCCGGCCGGTTTGTCCTCCCACTGCGACGCCTGAATGCCGGCAGCCAACATTGCATCTGCGCCTCATCTTACGCCCGTTGAAAACTACGAAATATAACTCTGGTCCAGATAAGAATTCATCAATTACCGATAATAATTTTATTTATTACAATATAATGATTCATTGGGTATGGATTTATTGGCTATTTTCTACTTTAATTTGTAGAGAAACACCTGATATCGCATAATTTATTTTCTATTAGAACAGAATAGTCGAGAATCAGGGAAGGTATAAAAAAAGGAATCGAAAATAATTTCTCAGATAGCGCGCTTTTAGAATGAAGAATGATTCCATCTTCATCCAATTTGCATCGCCTGATTGTTTTTTTGCAAAGACAGTGGTAAGGCTGTATTGTAAACATACGTTTTCTCAACGAAACACGGTTTCTTCTAATTGTACTAATGAAATACTTGCGAAAGTATGGATTTTCATGCTCTTCATTAATACAAAAAAGTATAACATATTCATAAAATTGTGCATAGTTTTCCGTGTATAGCTAGCTATATTTTTATTATTGTCAACAAGAAGTGCAACGAGGTATGACAGTATTCATGCATCTAAAATACTAAAAAACGTTTAAGTCGATAAACTTGTGGCTTAAAATATCAAATATAAAAAAATGTATCGAATAACTCATAAGATGCTATTAATAAAAAATCTGATGATTTAAAAAGGAAGGAAAAAGGGGACAAGTGTGTTTGTTAAACTAAAAATCTTGTGAATTGCATAGGGTTGATGACGAAGAGTAAGGGTGGCTATAATTGAAGAAAAAAATGAGTATATAAAGCTACATGAAATGCTATACTTATAAAAAATAGAATATATCATATTTAAAAGCATCATGATAAGTAAAATATGCCTGAAAGTGGTGATTCGAAGTCTCAAAGTATTTCCTGCGGTAAAGTACTTTGGTTAANCTGAAAGTGGTGATTCGAAGTCTCAAAGTATTTCCTGCGGTAAAGTACTTTGGTTAAGATAAATAATTGTTACAAAAGCAAAAATACTGGAGAGCCAAGTGGGTGAACGTTAGACTTGGGCGAATGAGGTCGCGGGTCCGATTCCCTTTGGGGGGTCACTTGCGAAATGAGCACTGCCGTCGAGGCACTTTTAACACCACTACCACTGTTACTATTATATGAACTAAGGAAGTAATTCGTGATATTTCCTAGAAATTGCTAACGTAATTTTTCCGTGAATCCGATGATTTCTCAGCTGTTAATATTGTTAAGAAAACAGAAATTGGAATGTATTATTTAAAGTAAATTATAACCTTAACAATAAACATTGCCTGCCTATAAAAATCTAAGGCAGACTTTCCTTTATAATGCCTTCTTTTTACTCTAATTCAATACTTTACTCAGTAGACTATCCTCAAAGTATGGCCAATCAATTTCCTTTGCCTTTTCATCTAAGACTTTGATAGACATTTTCATTTCCTCGTTGAAGTACTTCTTCATTATTTGCTCGATATGTTAACCTCATCGTAAACATTCTTCAGTAGCATAAAATCTTCATCACTTTTCTTATGATATATTTCTTAGAATTTTATTAAACAACCCAAATTTTTGTGTTTTTATATGTATCTATATCTAGTTGTATGTATTAATTTTTATTTCTTAACTTTTCTGCCTATTAATTTTTATCTTTTGTTTGTACCGATTTTCTTGTACCAGCGTATGTTGCCGGATTATTGGATTGTTAATATGTATTGACTTATTTTCTTATATTTAAGTTGATTGTAGTGAATTTTTTCCTGTTATTAGTATAATATTAATAACATGTAACATCTACAAAGGTTAGGTGAAATAGAAGCTATTTTTCCTTTACCTCGCTGTCAGAAAGATAAATGTAAATAGAACATTCTCTTATCTCGTCTCTGCTGCAACAATTCACCTTTCAAAGAAACTGCATATTTATAGTTTTTACGAAACTTTTCTCCATATCAAAAACACTAATTGGAGCCAACGACTGTATTCCCTCTGATAGAATGATCTTTTAAGCTATTCTAATTAATATTTCTCCCTATTAACTACCTCTTGCAAGTTCCAGTTGCTGATGATTTTGTTTCCTAAATTGCAGAATGCTTCTGCCTTTTCAGCATTGTCAGTTTCTAACTTTGTGTAAAATTATCGTCTCTATTTAAGCCAGTATATGGTTTTGTTTTTATTTACTTTGATACAATACTTCTTCATTTTTTCAAGTGCCAATAGAGTTTTGTAAATACCTTTTTTTCAGCGAGCATAGTTATATCGTCGTCAAACCGTAACTTTTAGACTTTTTCGTTGAATTCTTAGCTATTTAGTCTTCTCTCTATATCCTTATGTATGGCACAGTAGTGATTATTACCATCATTGTTTCACCCTTTACTTCATTTCCTATCCTTCTATTTTTATCACACTTGATCACCGCTGTTTTCTTCATGGAATGCATAAATTGACCTGTAGCAGTAATGTATACCCATACCCATAAATATCTACTCTGGCTTTTTCTGGATAAACAAAAGATATCTATTGTACATTAACTGCCTATGGATCTATACCGCTCTTCAGTTGTTATTTCTCTTTCCTCTCCATCCTCCGATAGAGCATCTTTGTTAGAATCTGAGATGCATGGGGAAAAACGTCGTCCGAAAATACTCACATTCATCGGCTCACTTCTTGATAAAGATATTCATGTTCTTCCGGAAATCTGTGGGTGCTTTTTCCTTTATGTAAATATCACACAGATTTTGTTTATTCAGAGATTCTTTATTTCGTTTCCCGTTAACTCTAATGATATTAGGTCGATTCCTTGGAGCTATCTTGCCATCAAGTCTTTCTTTCGATCTTGGACGTGTAATAGGGTTCTACTTTCGTTCGTCTATGTTGTATTTATTTAATACTGTGTTGCAGTTTCCTGGTCAATATATCAAGTGAAATGGTTGAAATCTTTTAAGTTAAACTATGGCTCGCAATTGTGTTTATCCGATCATGTAATTCCACATTAAGTGATCTGGCATGAGGCTATTTTTGCTGAAAAAGGAATGATACATAGACTACGATCCGTCCCTACGCAGTCGTTACTGACTATAAAACCTTAAGGATGATTCGAGATTATTTAAGCATACATATATAGTGCATCGTGAAAATTTCCCAATTATTCTCTCCATTTGAATGGTTTTTCTGAATTTCAATAAAGATTTTGCCATTTTGTCATTATTTGCTTTAACTTTTCCTTGACATTCATCGAAATAGCGTATTCTTGTGCTATGAGATGCATCTGTTTGACTTTGCAAAGTACTAGTTTGCACTTCTTCGCACAGATCTTTCATTCATTCTCCTCTAGCGTCCCTTGCTTTTCTTCTATTTTCATTTCTTGTTTCTACAGTTATATTTGTCTTTTCCGAAAAGAAATGGACATGGTAAATGTCCATTTCTCCATGACAAATGTCTGACCGGACTGGGACTGTTAGGTCCTGATTGTCCCGATCCAGGCATACTTGTTTCAAAAAGTAAGATCAATCTGATTAATAAGATTTCAGCTGTGATCCACGGTTTCCTTTTAAGATTTTCTAAGTTCCAAGAGTATTAGCTTATTAGGCAACTTTTAGTGTTTCTTACGTCATAGATTTCTATGTTTCTTCAATAGTCCCGTAGACGATACAGTCTATCTACCATTTTCAGTTCTTCAGAAATGCCATCCTCGGTTAAGTCTACAGTTTTTCTACTTACCAAATGTTTTCATCGACTATTATAGATTCTTAAATTTGCTAATACTTAACCGGGACCAAATTGTTATGAATGTCAAAGTCTGTATGGATAAGTATTACAGGACCAGGATAAATCCTGGTTGGTATCTTTTTCTATTGCCGAGCATAATACGTGTTTTTCTTTCATGTCTTGTTCTGAAAGATAGAGTTCTTCATCACCTATTTATATACTTTGCAAAACTCCGACAAGCGTCCTCCTTTTTCACTGCGTTTTCCTAAACCATATATTGCAATATTTGCCTCACACAACGATTACACTCCAATCACCCAAAATAATTGTATTTTCCTTACCGAGAATATAATTTATTTGCTTCAGAAATATCTTCCTTCTCTGCATCATCGTAGTTATGGAATATCAACAATCATTATATTCAAATGTAGTGTCTTAGCTGCAAATGAATCACAGCACAGCAATATTGAATATCTTCGACAAAGCATATAATTTATTTCTTTGTTTTTAATTCGTCTTTAACACTGTCACTATTAGAAAATCATGTTTTTGGTCTATCAAATGGTGAATAACTATCCGATGAAGTTGAAGAGTAGAAGAATATTACATAATAAAGCGTTTATAATAAATTCCAGCTGAAATATGTTCGATTAAGAAGTGCTTCCAAGGAGCACTCCATAATTTGCTGTAATTACCACGTTAGGAAATATTATAGAAAACAGAGGAGTCTTACCAAAGTCTTAGCTAACAGTTGGCAATTAACTTAAGTAATACCTAAGTAGTTATTTGCTAAAATAATGGCGCTTAATTATTTCAAGTATATTTTGAGCGAAGATTAGATACTATTGCCCTCTCCCAAGGTAAGATGCGGGTTTCCCGAAAGTGAAACAAAAATCGATTCTGATATATTGTAAATAGTACAATAAACACTATTATTATTACATGAAAAGTATTCGCAAGCAATGATATAAATGACGGTGATTCTTAAACTTTTACCCAATATAAGCCAACTGCCTGCATGTTGTTTTTAAACGGTTCCTTTGAATTTTTTGTATTACTGCTTAATACTAATATTACTGTTTCACTGGTAATTACAATTCAAGCAAACTTATTTAATAACAACATAATTCATGAATTCTTGGTTTCTCCCCTAAAGTAACAGAACCATTAATAAATTCTCTCAATAAGCTGCCACTTAATACGTTATCGCGAAAAAGTAAAGTAGAAAAATGAAAAATCTTTAGAGGAAAGAGTTGGAACTAAATCTTCCCTTGAAAACCTGTTCAATAAACAAATGATGACCACATAGTTCAGAATTTTGTATCAAAAAGTAATTTACTGTAACCAAATTTTAATATTTTAATAAAAGATCTTGAAAATATTATTACTGTTTTATCCTGTTTCTTAGTAAAATACGCCAAACGATATTAATATCAATGTTTTTCATTAATAACGAATCACAAGATATTATTTGTAAAGTAATTCCAACTTTGTTGTTCTTTATTGGCAATCGTGGAAGTATGTCATAAACAATAATTTCTTTTCTACTCGTATTTTATTTATAAAGTCGCTCGCGGCTGTAGAAAACGTTAGAATTTAAAGGCCGTGGATTGTTTGCAGCCTACGTCTTCTTGCTCCTTTTGATCAATAAACCTATTTCTGTAGTAGGATTTTAGCTAATGCTATGCTGCTTCAAACAAAAATAATTTTTGGCGATAAATACAGTATTTAATTTTTAAGATGCTTTACCTATCATTCATCCTAATGAAAACAGTTGTCGCTACTGCCAGGAGCTTCTATCTTAAGCTTCTATCCAATTATCTTGAGGTCATGGTATGAATCCACCCTAATTCTTGCCTAGATGGTATGTAGGAACTTTCTCCTCTTTCTTTTTTTCCTAACAATTTACCATCCAGAACTACTTTAATTAGCCTGCTATATCTCAGTGTCTAACCCAATATTCTAACTCTCCTTTGCTCATTTATCAGCTGTCTCTTAGTTCACTTTATTACAAAATATTATACATCCTTTTTGTCCGACCAATTTTCTGCATTCTTTTCCTTATATGAATATTATCATCAGTATATTATATTATTCCCGTAAAAAGCATATTTTTCCGTTTTGCCGCCGCTGTACAATTTCCTTAAGTCTTTCTTAAATATCAACCAAGCAAAATGCTCTAGGGGAATATAATTGCAATTTTTTCTGTGGCTGGTTATGTACTCTTACCATGGAAAGCTAACTTATCCAAGGTAATTCTTCCTTTTACATCTGTCAATAATCTTTTATCGTGATTAATTGTGCATCCTAGGTAGAAAAACAAAACTACTTGTTCGATCTTCTGGTTATTTTGATATTTGCTTCTGTTGCCTTGGTTTTTGATTTCCTAATGTTAATGCTTAATTTCCATTTCTTCAAGAACTCGTGTAGACATTTAACGTCTTGTTTGTTTTTGTTTCTAACTGGGCAATTATTACCATACATCATCGGCAAACCTGATGCAGTGGATTTTAGTACAATTTTATTTAAGCCCATGTTTATTTGTTTCTCTTTTGTTATAAATTATCCAGTTTACAGATTAAATATGTACTATAGAAAGGACTCCATTCTCTCTACTTACCGTATCTTCTTTTCAATTATGGTTCCATTAAGAGCGTAGGTTCTAGCATATCAGTTCTTCCACTTTCCGGGCATGGATTTTTATTTCTATAAACTTCACAATATCAGCGAGGAGTTGTGGAAATCCATTACAGAAACAATAACATAAGAAACAGAAGTAGTATTCGTAGTTTTATCGATTATTATTCTTATTTGCGAGCAGATAAATTTCGTTTTACATATCCTAAAATTGACTTTCCTCAGAAATTTACGGTTTTAAAAATTGTGATTTTTCTTTGAATTGGCGCTAAACTCTTAGTTCTGCCGATTTTACTAAATATTTCAATTCTAAACTCTCCATAAATCTTAGTGACTAAAAATGAACTTTCTCAAGGTTGCTTAAAGGCAAAGTCAACCTAATCTTTATCAAAATTCTGAAAACGTAATGAGTCTAGGAAGAAGCTTTAAAAATAATATCAATGTTAAGGAGGCATTTTCGCTTACTGAAGATAAATTAGACATCTGCTTGAGGATAACGTCTATTATTTATCGGGATAGCATTTATGTTTGATGCGTGAATATACCTCAGACGATATCCTTTGTCTTAGGACTTAGCGGAATAACAAGATTATTTAAGTAAAATGTTCGTTATTTCTTTAGGTTACCACAAATAAGTACGAGTGAATTATTCTAAATTTAAACAAGCATATCGGCCTTATTTTCATCGTTTTCGAAACTTGACGAGGCCAAACATTGGCCTTTCTAAATCAGGTCGTGGAAAGATATTCTTTTCTCAGTAGATATCCTTATTCCTAATATTCCATCTTTCTCATATCATAAAAAATTTAGTCCCACTGTTGCAAGTTTTACTTTTAAGGTAACCTAATTTTATTCATCTGGAATCTACACTAAAATACTCCTTTCATTCTACTAATGTGTTGCTTGCAAGATTCTTTACATCTTCAATCACCCTTTACCCCCATATAACGTCACTCGTATATTCAAATGTTTCATTTTTCGATTTCGTTATATGTACTAACATATTTCCCTACTCTACAAATTGTTCGTCTTTGGAAGCATCTACTAGAATTGAAATAAATGTTATGCTACATAGACAAGAACACTTATCTCTCTGCGTTTCCTTTTCATTACTTACAAGGAAATTATTTGTTAACAACTTTTTATTTATTTATTTACAAATTTCCGCCTTGGTTAGACACAAGTCTGGTTGATGCTTAATCACATAATTTACACTTATCGAAGAATGAAAACAATGGACAGAAGATAATCGCAACTACAGATTACATTACATCGAATATAAATGTGAATAACCTATTCGAACAATTTACATTTCTACATCTCAATAAATTCTGCATCGTTTTCTAAGCTGCTTTCTTATTTAGCTAAGTGTTACTCAAAGCTAGCTTAGCAGGAGTTGCAGTATTAAGTTTACACATTTAAGTACATACGGTAATATTTCTTTGCAGAAATATATGGTAATTTCGTTTCGACATCTGAGTCTTTCATGCAACTTACATTATGTGATTCTCGAACTGAAAGGTCTCTATTATAGGTGGAGATTTGGAAAGCGACAGATATCTAACAACTTGACGACACTTATCTATTTAAGAGCTCAAAAACTAAAAGCCATTCCTGATTTGGAAGTACCTCGAACAGCAGAAAAAAACATATTAAATTATTGCCTGTCTTGCACCGTGCGGAATTATGCCAGCTGCCGTCACTTTCTTCTAAGAAGCACAAAGTGATAGTGATACTTCAGTGATGAAGTCTATGTTTTAGTTTTTACAAAAAAATTGACATATCTCGAGAAATACCTCAATATACTATTTCCGTACTTATTATGAGGCATTGTTCATATTTATTATTCATTATAGACTCTTATTGACTTTTCGCCAATTGTAACACGTACAAAAATAATACATTCTACATTTTAGAACCTGTCGTGTAAACGAAATTTCTCACTCATAAAAAAATGGTTTTAGTCATCTTATTTGTATACAGTATTTACAACTGAATAACATCAGTCCAATTTGAATGAATACTTCCAAATGTTAATATTTCTGTTGATTTTCTCAGAGGCCTGGTGGTGATTGAAGTCACTCAGTCGAACTGAAGCATTGGCAATTGACGTAGACCTATCGTGCCATCCTAGCATCACTTAGGTTCCAGGTTGAAACTATGTGGAGGGTATGGACTTTTGTGCTCATCAATTAATTTGATAAATAACCCTCAATAATTAAATCCCCCACTTCCGAAAAAGCCATGATTTTGATGCAATAAAAAGATAAGGGTTGATTTGTAGGATCAGCTAATGCCGGAAGACTTTCACTATTTTATCTATTTTATTTCACTATTTTTGATAAAAATCTGTCCACCCTGATTTAGTCTATAAGTATTTTTTTACTATTTAATCGATTTATATATGCACTTGACAAAAAAAAACTTATACCCAACGATAATTAGATGTACGACATAAGGACATGACTGGGACTTTCCGGGCAGATATTCTAACTACTGAAATACCATGCCACATCTCTTACACACTGTTAAGGGAATTCCGCGAAAAAGGGAGACATAGTTTAGAGTCTCAGTATGTCAATATTTTTCATATTTGTTTAATCTTTTTAGGCGCACACCTTATGGTACAAAGTCAAACCCCTTTCTTAAGAGCATTTGGTCCACTGATTGATACACAGTTACTCAATATGGTTCCTATTTAACTCATTAAAATACTCCTAACAATTATTGAGAGCACTAAGATGAAATGGCGCTGCTTTTAATCAGAAAGTAAGAAATTATACTTAATTTATATATCGACAAAAGTAGATAGGAGATAAACTTCACTGAATCAGGCGAGATGTTGTGGTAATCCATAATGGAAAGATTCTGACAAAGATTTGTACTTTTACCACAAAAAGTTTTTCTTAATAAAAACTATATCACGACCGGTTTCGACGAATGATCGTCATCGGTAAAAGTACAAATCTTTGTCAGATTCTTTCTAGATAGGAGATATTCTTAGTCTAAAATTTCAATCTGGAATACGTCCGCGAATTGTAACCCATCATAGAATAGCCAGTGGATGAAAGATGCACTCGAATATGAAAGACAAAAGTGACAAAATGAATTTTAAAGAAAGATATTTGGGAAGATAAAGAAAGAGTTTGCTTGAATGCTTACAGTAAGCCGAAAATTTCATGATAAATACCACCATACTAACATTCAATGATTTAATCACCTTTTGTTACCTACCACCCATTCATGTAATTTGTTAATGGTATAACTTCCATACTGACCCAATAACTTACCTTAGTGGTCATGGAAATAATTTTAGTAAACATATTTATAATAACAATTTTTATTATTAAAATTAATTAATACAGCCGTTTGAAATGTTTTCCCATAATTAATATATCACTGTCAATATCCCTTTACCTTTTTTATCACCTAAAAGCCCACCTGAAAACTCAGGTGTGGTTTGTGGTGATCACTGGTCTAGATTAACCAAAGCAACGTCTACGACTTAGTCCAGATTTCGGAGATCAAGCCCTCGGAATCTTTCAATTAAATAGTAAGAATGAGTCGATTAGATGCCACAAGTTGTGCAAAAGTTGCTCGTTAAGCGCGTTAATGCGAAATTAATCTATGAAATACAATGACAAAGACAGCGAATGAAAACAAAAAGTGGACTCAGAATGGAAAAGTACCGATTTTTACGGGATTAATTTAAATATAGATTGCTATTTCATTTGTCAACCACTGTAAGAGAAACATCTTAGTAGCTACTGTTATCAAGGATAATATCAAATTTTTTTTGATAGAATTAGAATTATAATTTAGGTTTCATTCGAGAATTTCTTCTGATATTTTTGATTTCACACGTTGCCATCTTTCATTTGTCTCTAGAAATATTAAATTTATTTTTAAACATAATTTGTCGGAACCACCAGCTAAATATTGATAAGTAGTGATTCTGTTTAAGAATTATATGGAATGTATGGCGAAAAATCAAGAGCAGTGATTAAGTAACCACAATATTCCATAATATTGCAGTTTGTAAGTGATCTACTTACCTTGACTCTTCGAGTCTTACCACGAATTCACAGCCGAAGAAGATGATTTTAGCAGTGATTTACTGAATTGATCTTAAATTTCTCCATTTTTCAACAAAGAAATCAGGTGTTTGAACTCAAAGTAGTGATAAACCTTTTCTAGAAGTGTAAGAGAAAAGCAAAAAATGGTAGGTTATAATTAAGTTAGCCAACATCTTTAAAACTTTGAGACTAGTAAAACTTATCTATGTAAGAGTTTTTAGTGTTTAAAATTAAATACTGATTCAGAAATATAATATATATTGCAATATTTTGATTTATGGGTCAAAAACACAAAAATGTAACGCGGATTGAATTTATATTGCAAAAAATCATCCTTAAAAAGTAAGAGAAAATCTGCAAAATTTACGCGTAATATTTTTATAATTTATTAGCAGTATTACTTAGTATTTTTAAACGTGGTTTATGGAACGTCTTATTTAGAATTAGAACCTAAACGGAGAAAAACACAGATAGTCATACTCAAATCACTATAAAAGTTCTACATTTGTGAAATCTACGCTTTCACCTCCGCGTTATGTTTTGTAAAAGGATGACGATGATGTGTTTCGCCCTTCTTTTATGAAACTAATTCATAGGAAAAATTAAACTTTCTCGTTTTATTACAATTATATTTAACAGGGTATTGTGTACCACCTACCAAGCTGTAAATCAACCAAAAATTATAAATTCCTTAAACATTATCATGCTTTAGTACAGAAAACTGTATGAAACTTTAAGTAAATTATTATCCATAGGTTGAAAGGAATGGGCCTCATACGGCGGTATACAGACGCTCGTTTTGGAAAATATGATCCAATGATAGTAATCAATAGCTATTTAGCTTGAGCTTAATCTGGATTAATTTTTTTCTAGATGAAATTGCTCAATTTCTTTAGCCATCTAAAAGAATAGAAAAGTTTATTGATAAATAAAACTTGCGACACTAACATAGCAAATAAAAATCTGTTTGCAAGTTGGCATCTCGTCTGTTGCTGCTTCTTTATGGCCTATGGTTACATTGCAACCCAAATTTAAAACACAGAATACACACTGTTAATTTAGAAATTTGGAAATATACATGACATAATACATAAAAGCAGCGTCATACATAGAAAGCAAAATGATACATAGCATAATAAATAAAATGGAAAATATGCGTAGAATAATAAACACCATCTATGCAGGATCACCACAAATCATGTTATGTATTTATATCAACACCTCCATAAAACTCTTTTATTGATAAGCAACATTTATTTATTGAAATGCGTTTAATTATTTTTGAGAATACAAAGTGGTTTGCAGACAGTTTTCGTATCACGTCAACTGTTAAATTGCTATAATCTCTTTTTCCCATTTTGGAAACTGTTTTCAAACAATTTAAGTCTATATTTATGATACTAAAGCATATTCTTTCTTCTTGTCTCATTTATGTACTCCAACTGTGTAGTTTTCAGAATTTAAAGATTTTCTCTTACATAATACATAATTTCATATAAGTAAGGCGACGTGGGTATGTTATTTTCTTTGAATGCGTGCTCACAAGACTCACAAGACATACCCCAAAATTATTCATAATTCTCACTACTTTCTTTTGCGTTTTGAATATCGTCTCCCAATCTGGCAAGTTAATTTTGTTGACATACTGGTGACTGGAGTTATGCATGATATAAGTAGTTAAAGTGTACCTCGTTTAGTTTTGACAACGCACCACGTAATTTTTCTTTCCAAGTTAAATTTCCATCAAGTATTACCCCTAATATTCTGTTATATTTTCTAATCCTTTGTCTTTATTCTTGATAATAAATCTAACCCACATCTTTTGTTTCTAGATGGTTTGAAGTTGAGTAATGTCGATTTTTCCATATTTATCCTCGTGCCATTAGCTGTAAACCATTCTTTAAGTTGAAATAATCTGATAAATTCGCTGATGAAACGACAGCAGATATGCTGAGAGATCACAGTGCTTAACCCCTTCGTATGCATTATTTACTGTAATGGTAAATAAATAGGAACTTTAATTTCGAATAAGTATCACTTACGTGTGGGTGGTACACTGATGCATTCAGAGCGTCTTCGGTAGGAATATTGTTACGTCTTGAAAAAAGCGTCGCCAGATTTAAGATTAATAGGAGCGCAAACACGTGCACGTAATTATTTCATGGAGCTATTTTCCCCCGCGAAAGACCACAAAAAATACGGACCGGTTAATAGAAAACAGCAGACCGGTTCTAGGATACATTCACCATTGCAACGTAACGAAATATCTGCACAGATCTTCCTCGGACAGGCATATGTACTTTTAAACACCGAGGGACTTAAAAAACAGATGGATTTATCATCTTATTCGTTTAATATCTCAAAGATCTCTACCTTAAGTTTATGAAATAAAATTGCATAGAAAAATATACCATCAATGCACGAGTATATTTCTCTTCAAGAATGAATACGTTATGAATACTTAATCTTTATTTAAATGTCTAGTTTAATTTTTTTCCGTGATCCATTCTACGTACTCCTTACAAGGACTTAGTCTTCCCCTAAAATACTACCTCAATCCTTTCTTCGAATTTATCGAAAACCACAGAAAATTATCCGTATTCTGCTTACGAAACTGTATCAAAACCACTGTAGTTAATCAAATTTTCGGGGTAAATAGATGAAATGTATTTCCTTTTCTCTGTCGTGTTTTGTTTTTTACTTATGAGTTTCTGCATATTACATGACTGAAAGAGAAAAGGAAATATTTAGTTTGAGTTATCTAAATATTTATTAGAAGATAAGAAAATTCAAATACCTTTTCGCTGTATTTTTTATTGTACGAATTTCTCAATTAGGAAATTGGTCTTCCTTATATTAATGCTATTAATATTAGCAGCAATTCGTTAAATAATTCGTGTCCACAGTCCTTCATTTATCGCTAAGAAAGACATAAGTAGATTCGAGTTTGGAGGTTAGAAGTTTTCCTTACAACACCACCACATTGGTAGTTATATAAAAATAGTTATTACTGCTACTTATACTAATGTTTGCTACCAACCATACGCCAATCATACGAAGAATTTTCTGTTTTGAATCGTTTATTTTCTTCAAATTTACGACTATTTCCATCTCTCTCTCCAACTTTTACATTTGTCGGTATTGTATTTTCCGTCTACGGCACCTAATGCAGACAAATGAAATTCAACTACTGTAACTATGAGCAGTTTCAATATTGTAATGCAAGTAATTGTAAGTAATGTGATATAAGTAAGAACTCATTTATCATAAGAAGTTCTTGGAAAATTATCAAGATCTATTGGTAATATAAGTTGTAAATAAACTCTTCTAAGAATAATTTACTTCATCGTATATTTGTAAATATTTTGTGTGACTAACGAGAGAGTATGGACGCAATAATTTAATACATACTATTTTTTTTATTTCATAAGCCTAATTTTTCGATCAGAATTAAAATCAGCTTACTTTTACACCAGAGGATTCCCAAGAGCAGTATTTGAGCTGATAGAACAACTGTTAGGACTCACACTACACGGATTTCTTGAAAAAACTGTTTTGAAAGAACGAGAAAAGTAACCGATCGCGGAATCAACAAAATATCTTTTTTAAGAAATGAAAAACTTTTCTGTTCGTAAGCTATATTTTTCTAATACTTTCATATAAAAAATTAGGTTGAATCGATGGTAATGAAATCTCTCTGTCATAAGCCGATTGACATTTCGCTATCTGGGAATGCGAATGAAGACATTTCTTTCAAGTCCACACTTCCTCAGTATTCTCAGTACAGTAGGTATAGTAAAACTTTTCTAAAGGGTTGTCCGGGTTTGGAACACTTTTTGATCATTGAGAAAGCTATACTTCTTAAGAATGGTTGAGTTAAATCAATATCAAATGACCCATAACGTTTATCAAACAGCTATTGCGAGCGGTAGGAGAGTTCCTTTATAGACTCTCAAAGCAATATCTTATTGTCAACAATCGATTTATAAAAAACATATAAAAACGTATCTTTTCAGTGAATCTACAGATGGATTGATTATATCTCGCTTATAATTGGCATTTAAGATTCCAAAATCAACCAGAAACATCGTCCACCATTGAAAGTTCGGTAAAATGTCGTGCATTCGTTCTATGCTGAAAAAATATTTGCAACAAAAGACCTTTAATACACACTTTTCATGCCATTTCATTCTTCAAAGCTCCATCTCTATTTATAAACATTTACTCTCCATTTCAATACCGTTAGGTAGTGTCTTCAAATAAGCAGCCCATTCTTTCAAACAAAAGTTCAAGATCTTCTAACCCAATCGATTAGTCGACGAAATTATTTTATATAACATCTTAGAGATAAAAAGAATAACCGGTAGAAATTACTGATACTGTTGACTGATACCTATGTGGCGATCTACCGAATAATTTACATTTTTCCTTGAATTTTCGCAATTGTTGACGAGTAGTTGACTCTAGCGCTATTGGTACTAGTCTAATAAGTCATATTATATAAAAACTGTAATGAACACCTTTCTATTTTCCTCTAGTTTTCTCGAAAGGTAGTCGATATTCTCCATAGTACAGGCGTAGATAATCTAATATTTCTCGATAGGCCAGCGTCGCCCGCACCTGCTCTGAGGATGGCCGAGTGTCCGCAACTTTTTCTCTCCGCTCCCGACTCACCCAAATCCCGTTCCAATCGCCATCCGATTGTGGATTTTTTCCACGCAGACTGGTTCCCATCACCGGCCGCTTTTTCTCGACACTTTCTACCACTGCAAACTACTCACGATTTTTTTCATCTTCCCACCAAAGAATCCCCCGGATTTTCCAAGAACATTGATCAAACTATTATCCTAGACATACCTACTTGTAGCTGAATTACAAAAATGTCCTTTTTTTAATGTTATCTTGTAATAATGCTGTCGTAAATTTGGGATAGCAATGCCGAAGCCAATATAGTTATTGCAAAGACAGTATTTACAGTGATAGCTCTGACATTCATCCATACAGATGCTCTTAATTCCAAAAAGTTGTAAATTAATGCCTGGTTTTAACACTGTATCTCAAGCAAAAGTTTCCGATTCTTTCATACGAATTGGCACAAATACATTAAATTTTGGAAATAGGACCTGATCAAGCTTGAGTGAGAACGAAGTAAAGAAAATTTACCTCTTATTAGTTAAGGTATTCCAGACTTCTTGGTTTTTCAAGTTGTGTTTTAGTGTTTTGATTCCCGATGTCCCTAAAATTATTTTCTATACACACAAGCGACCTGTGAGTTTTGCAGCATTTGAATTATTTGAATTTTTGATTGACCAAAATGTGCATTTACTTGTTACTAAACTGTTCATCGTAACTGCATATTAAGCCTTACTGAAATTCTACTCGTCATATAGAACGTGGATTTTAGCTGGAAGATTTCTTACAAAAATTAATATACTTATTTTGTGCTAATATGTAATATTTTGTGGTAATGCAAAATACATATACTTCTTTTGTATAAATAATTAGGTTCGTCGAATGAGAATATTTTAGTGACTCTAGCTATGGCAATCTGTGAAACATGAACTTTCCCTGTTAGTAAACAAGATATTTCGATCTCAGTTGCAACTTGCAAATAGTGTTGTGATATTACAGTAGCAGTTGTAAAGCATTTGGTAAACGTTTATGTGAATTTAAAACAAAAGATATTTTCATCATATCTGGATATTTGAGAAAATTTTATCAGATAACTCATGTAACACGATAGGCTGATGATAATAATTATTTTGGCGTAGATTTCGTCGGTTAAAGAAATACAACTTATTTGCTTTAACAGAATTTGCTTCGTTAATCTTTGTATCTGTCTGTAAAAGACAGGAATATACGTATGACATTTGCAGGGATGTTTTCTCCGCTTTCGTGTGTACAAGTTTGTTATTGAAATTCTTAGGCCATAACTGTCGTATTTCAAAAGAAACTTAGTCGTCGGATTGGTTTTGTTAGGGTACCATTATAACGTACAATTAATAGTACATTCAATAAGGTATATTAATCATATTGAATGTACTATAAATTGTATTAATTCGGAATTACAAGTGTGCGACAACATAAGTCTATAACTTTGAGAACTTCCTCCATCTTATGCTTGCTTAAAGTAAAAAACTACACCTTATTTGTATGACAGTATCAATCACAAAATTATGATCGCAATGAATCGTGCCAGAACTTTGGATATACACGTGTTTTCTTAAGCACAAAGGTTTATTTCTCGGATAGCCTAGTGGGTAGCGCGTTCACCTTAGGTGAAAACGGTCTCTGGTTCGATTCCATACGAGGACCCATATGTGTGCGATATGGCTTTGTTGTTGAAGCCCTTTTCAAAATTACTAATAATATTTTATCGGGGATGCAAACTTTCATTTCTTTAATCATTCTCACTGCAAATTCTTCACATTTATATTTCTCATTTAAATCTAGGTTTAAGAAATTGTGATTTTATATTATTTGCCTTCATAGTCTTCCCCGTTAAAATGAAGAGGTTTATAATTAAAAGCAATATCATTTGATAAATTATTAAAAAATGTAATGTTCAGTAGATATATAAATATGAGGTGTGATTTCGAAATACATGTAGCTAAAGAACTTTCAGGAAGTAGCTTTCCAGAATCATATGGTATTTTGGAATGGCAATTGAATGTCTACCTAATTGGTTCAGACCCTTCAATAGTCACGTAAATGATCGGTCTATAGCCATTTTGCCAGCCACCAAACAGAAAACTCTCAGATAAACTATGAAATTTTGAAGAATCCTCATTAATTTGTAAGTGTTTGATTAAGATTATTCGTTGTTTAAAGTGATTACTTTTCTTAGGTCTAGCATTAGATAAATCAGTTACCGAAGAAGAAAACCTTAACGTAGCGTCGTCATTTAATGAATTTTGATGAAGGAACTGTTTTATTTACCAATTTATCTATTTCCTTAAATCGTAGTTCTGGATTTTCGACGACAAATGTTGGTTGCTTTTGGTTGATTGCCAAATGTTTGGTATGAAATTCAAATTTAAGTACATTATTTCTGATTTCCTTATGGGACAAATTCTTGGTGCAATCTACTTATTTATCAAACTTATCGACCTCAACTTGAGACTCTTACTAATGTCTAATTTATGAGACTAGTCGATAGACTTATCGAAATTTTACGATGCGTTACTTATTGTATGTAACATCTTCATATTGTTAAAATCATCATCATCATAGAATACAAAAATGTATTTGTCGTGCTCTTATCTACTTTCTCTTTTATAATAACCTGTAAGGATGCCATCTTAATTCACCCCTATTTCTGCTAACTCAGAAACAAAATTCAGACTTATAGACTTTGTTAAATACGCAAAACTTTCGGAAATGGTCCAGCGAAGGCGCAATAATGATTGCTCATTCTCAGTAGCATCATTAGAGGGAAAGACTTTTCCAAAACTGCAGTTGTAACTGTAAACTGTTAATTCAGCAGTTATTAGAGACGGATTGTGCAGCATTCAAGTATTATAAAGGCAAAGTCACGGGAAATTGGGATTTCCTGGTCGTATATATTCGTCCATTTCACTGCTAATATCCCTCGTGCAGTTGTCCAATTACGTGGATTTTTTTCCTCACGAATTAATAAAAATACTTCTCTTTGATGTCACTTATTCAGGTTTTCAATTTCGCATATCTTTCTTACAGAATATTTCGTAAACTTATAAAAAGAACGATAATACATAATACAGACGTCTTCATTGGGCTGTATTGGGGGAAGAATGTTTCACCATCCACTTATACTTTGTCAGAATTATGTAAAAATACGAATTTATATCATTACTAAATTTTAAATTACATATTTACGAAGCATACGGAAAACCCTATCTGCAGTGCCGTTTACTTCTGCTGAGTCGTACCATCAAATTAAATACGGCACTGAAAGGAACTAGTCGCTATTTTTTAGTCGCTGCTAGTCTGCTCCATTCATATCGTAATAACCGCGGCATTTATATGCAGTAGTTAACGGCAAACCGTTTATAATTGCCACATACAATTCTAAATTTGATATGAAAATATCTGCTTATTGTAAGTGCGAGGAAATTGTGAGAAATCGGTGGCCTCTGTTCTCTTATTCGGCAGTCCGCGAATCGCCGGTTGGGGTTCAGTAGTAAAAGAAGAATAACCGGCAGTCGCAAGGCGAGGTGAAGCGGTCAGCGGCCGCTTGACGATACCGGTCAATGCGACTGCCGATGTCCGGCAAAAAAAAGTACACGGTGTAGAAACCAATTTAACGCAACGGGCGATTTTCGGATGGTAGAAATCAACCACTAATTAGGAGATTTATTTCGACCCAATGCCTCATTAGATTTGGGAATGTGACATTAGGTCGACGACGGAAATGTTATCGTCTTCATTGAAACGGTGGGTATTCCCTTTTGTGTTTGTTTACATGTAAACAACCACCTAGTAATGAATTTCCCTCCGTTTCTTTATTAATAAATAACAAAGATATAAAATGGCGGTCGTCACTGTTTCGGGATAGATGAATTACGTTAAATAACTGAAACTCTTTTCAATTTTCTTAATGCTATCCATCATCCGAAAACAAGAAACCGATTTTCTAGTATAAGGAGTCAGAAATTCGATTAGAATCACGACGTACAGAAATTTATGAAACAGTTATCATTTGCAAGGCTGGAAATGTTATCAGGAAGTCATCTTTTATTTAGACGATTTTTGACGTATCTGAGAGACGTGCAGAGATTATGACTTTTGGGAGTTATAGGTAAAAGTTTTCTTATGACTACGAATGCTAAAATATTATTTCCTTGGGTAATTATTTCTAACCTATGAAACAATATTTCATTTCCACCATAAATATCTTTAATTGAGACGGGTAATTGAAATGTATATCAGTAAAAGATGTATCCCGACTAGAAATATTAAATGCCCTCAATAAGTTGAAGAAATGTAAGTGCTTACGGAATTTTCTACACTACTTAAAAGGATAAAAGCCATGACCCAACATTTTAAGCAAAGCGTCTATGTAAACTCACCTGTTATCAACACTTAAAAGTCAGTTACGGTCTTATGGTCTCTGACCAACTTCACAACTACTCGTTTATTTAAAAAATTCTGAAGCTATAATAATGGCATTAAGGAAAAGCGGCCAAAGCTTTCGACAAAACACTTTCGCACTTTGGTGTTCAGGAGGGGGATTTCTTTGAGGAAATCAGGTGAATGTGTTTTCTTATCAGAGGCAAAATTGGTTGAAAGATTCTACTTGAAACGCACGCAATCATGTGAGAAATTGCATGTCTTTGTCGCGTGTGGTTACTTAACTTCTCATCTTGTTGTGGCAGAACAGTCAAGGAAACATAGGAAAGATCGAATTTCACCGAAGAATAATTAATAGACTACCATTTATAAGGAAGCCATTTACAAATTGAAATCAATACTGTTTGTGAATCTGTCGCACAATTTCACATTCCAAATAGTAAGATATGATCCGCTTCTACAGAGATGTAAGGACAGTCGTACACTATTATTATATTATTATTACTACTACGTAATTTCACTGCAGTCGATCGAAGAAGTCCTCGGGTACCATTGAATGAAATATTTTAAATATCAAACAACACAGCTTAACCTACTGAACCTTAAAATTCCAAGTCCAAGTGTAAAGGTTCCTGAATATTTCTCCTTGAAAAATTAAATGCATTGAACATATTTAACTGTTCTTATGATTTATGAAACCAGTGTTTACAATGACAGGATTGGCCTGAGCAAAGGGTTTTATCTCGTTTTTATTTTACATCGAAAAGTATTCATAATATTGTATGATAATATAGAAATTTAGGTCAGTGATTACAGTTTTAGTGTAACGAAATTATTTTAGCGGAACTTGGTTGCGCAATTAATTAAATTATCCTTCAAAAATAAATAACCATCACCATCACCTTCACCGTCGAGCATTCATTATCTTACTAATGGAAGATTTCATAGATTTGACATTAATATATCTTTTGTTTCTATACGCCCCCTTACCTCTTCAGATGAAAGATCAGACTTTGATATTAGAAGTTAGTTCCATTCAAAAGTATGTGAAATTCCGTCTGAATAATTCATTACGCTTGTATCAAAACAAGGAAAACAATACCCTCGAGCAGAGAGGAAACAAAACAGAATGTTTGGGTCTGTCTTTCTCTATTATATACTATTGTTACATTGACGTCGAAATTATATGTAAATTGGATTCAGTGACCGATTTTAAATGTCAATGTCTGAATAGTGTCTTATTGTAATGTTGATATCTCTGCATCACATTAAAAGATATTGAGGTTATTTATCGCAGCGAACGAGATTTTCTGCTTTAGAAGAACACCTAAAAATCATTTCACTTACTTCTTAAGCTCAAATAAATTTACAATAGTGCGTATCGCTCTGTGTGAGACTAGAGTAGAGGAATTTATCCCACCCATATCACCAAGTTGAACCACAAAAGTCTGAAATTTTATGTCAAAGATGACGAACACCTTTGGTATATTCATAAGTAGAAATAAGTGCAATTGGAAAGCTGTTGGAGAGGCAAACATCCGACGTCGGATTGAAAATTATGATTATGTTGACTTCCTAATAATTAAATCGCCTTATTATTCATAAATAAGTTCATTCGTCCTTCGCGAGTGAAATAAACTTCTTATAACATTAAACTTTACTTAAGAAGCGATAGAGGAATCCAATGACCAAATCAAAACACAAGAATCGAGTTTTTCGTTAAAACTAGAGCCCCTTATTGTTGACATAAATCAAATTCTATAGATTTTGCTAATTTAGTTAGTTTAAGTATCCGTTGGAAACTTCAATTTCTGTACTTTAATAAATTGTTTATGATATTCCGTATCAGCGAAATATTAACCAATGATTAAAATCTACTTATGAGAGCATAATGTGCTTTGAACAACAAAATAATCCACTTTGAGATGGTACGGATTTATTTGCATATGGAATTTATTGTAGTAAATACTTTTTTTGTGGTAATACATTACTTTATTAATACTGCTAAGAATACCCTTTATATTTTCTTACTGATTTGTGAAATAAAATCCCTAGAACTTGATCAAACAGCGGACACCATCTTCTTACTTCGACAACTCTACCTTTTATTTACGTTACTTAACTCAAACATTAAGACACCTCCGTATCTTAATGTTTTGCTATAAAACCGTTCACGTGAGCCTCATTGCATTATTTTCTCCGTGAAGATGTACTTTACTGCGAATTTTAGACGAAGTGACATTGATGGGTAGACGTGACCAGTAATGTTTGCACGGAGCATACACGTATTACATCTGCAATATTCAACTTTCCAAGCTAGTGTTTTCGAGTGTGAGTTGTGGATTCATTTGCTCGAAATAGAATCACATGGAGTAAATATATAGAACAATATTGAGCACTGAAATGCCAAACCCATGCGGAGAGTGATATCGTTAGAATATTTATACTTTGTGAAAAACAGGTGAACCTCTTGTAAATGATTTCCCGGTTGTTCTACGTATTCCTATGAAACTCTTGGATAATACTGAATAAGGTTCTTGGAAATAATATAAGCGTATTTGACGGAGCCATTCCGATTACTGTTGTAATTATAGTTTGTTTCATTGGTATATTTAAGTTGAAAAACCAACCAGGGAGTCCAGCAAAAGGTTGTGACCACTAAAATACTCTTTCTCTCGGAGTCCATGCAAGAAGTGAATATGTATCATCTTTTATTGTCATTCTTGGCAAATAAGTAAGGCCTAAATAAAAGTAACATTAATTGAACTAACATATATTTAGTATTTAAATTTTAAATTAAGCAGTTTTCTACTCAGAATGTCCAAAATATTGTGAGTAATATAAACTTCCTACACCTCATACGCCGGGAAACACGAGATCGAATACAAACTTGTATTTTTTTAGGAAACAGAAACATTTTTAGCAAACCGTAAAATGATGAAATTGTGTGAATCTAAGGTAAAAGTATCTGCACAATACTGAAGTCAATATTTGAAATCGAGATTTGTCATTTAAGATATCGATGATATCCTACTTAACTTGTTTATAAATAAATGTTTTCGAAATATCTATACAAAGTTCTATACATACTTTCTTTATGTTCAATCAATAGGATTCTCGATCACTACGGAACATTTCCTGTTCGATGTCTGCAATAACCATTCTAACACGCATCCAAGCGGTTCATCTGAAATCGTCATACGTTTATTTTTTCTGGAGATGCAATTATGTTCGGCCTCTTCTCTATTTCTTAAGTACATGAGGGTGCATGAAGGTATAACGCAAACACCTTTTTACCTGAATAGAAGAGATAAATGAAGGTAAAATAAAACTGAAGGTAAACTGGAAAACGCATGAATGAAAACGATGCGAACAATCTTACAGAAATTCTAATTTGATTTGCTGTGGAGTAAATATATCAGGGAGGATTACGACTTTAAGAATAGTAACTGATTAACGGACGTGAGAATGGAATTCAATCGAAGATAAATTGGAGTAATAGCAAACAGAACAAGAGAAAATATTTCAGGTATTAGAAGAGTAGTGAAAAGACGATGATGGAAAAATTAAATCTTAGGGTCCATTGAAGAAAACAGGCGTGTTTCCCAGAAGTAGGCAATAATATTTTGCTTGCCGATTTCCAAACGTGAATAAAAAAAAGATGTTAAACTTATCCTTGCATTGATTGTGTAGTATTTACAGATTAAATTCTATAATTAGGTATCCATACTTTGCATTCTCGCGGACGCTGATAGCGATTAATTATCTGCTTGAACAGAGATACAAAACCTAGTAAATTACATAAGAGAAATTCTCTTGTGGAACAGAAGTCGCCCATTATTTATTAATTGCTTGTAAGTCGTTCGTATATTTTAGTAAGAATAAAACTAGTTCGAAGATAATGAAACACTTGTTGGATAATATTTGGTGCATAAAATTAAAATTAAATTCGCCCTAAGAAAAATCAAAGATAGAAAGAACGGAGAGAAGAAGAATAAACCAAAGAGATGAGATTTTTATTAGGAGAAGATCGCGGCCACTTTGCCACTTTGTTAACCTTCTAAGGAAACTTTGAATATTTGTTGTTGATAATTTTCAAAATTATAGAGGAATTAAGGTTGGAAACATTTGATTAAGCCTTATCCAAACATTTGAAGAATTCTAAGAATTACATGCATTTGTTCATAATTATTTTATTTTTATGGTACAATGCTGACACTGATTAGCTGATAAAATGAAATTTTCCTTCTAAAAAGTGAGAAAATCTTCTGAAAAGTTTCCTTCAAAATGTTCCTTAGTTTTGTATTTGAGAGCTACTTTGGCCTTCGTCCAATTTACTTAGTGGAGTCATTTTCGAACGCGTTTCTGATCGCAGGGAGTATCTTTCAATATCTAAGTTTTTGTAGTCTCTAATTTATTTCAGCTTAAGCAGTGAATGCACACAGTTAGTTCAACATAGTGCTGCGCGATCAAATTAATTCTCTAACTTCGCTGTGTCCAAAAACGTTTTGAGACCATGTTATTTTTCATAGTAATTTTGTGATTAAGCAGGCCAGTTGGAACGACCAAACAAATAAGTTTTAATGTAAACTGCAATGAATATTTCACGCAATATGCTAACTCTTTGCTGGTAAAAGCCAATATTCTCAAGTAATGTCTAGGTTATAGTAATTGTAATGGTAATCCTATTATAAGTTTTAAAAGTGCTTCGACAGCTGAGGTCGTTTCGCACATAGGCCTCCACCGGTGATCGAACTCAAGACCGCTTTCTCCGAAGTCAAACGCGTTGCCCTCTTGGCTGTCCTGGAGCCCCATCTAGCTTGATATTTAACAAATCCTTCGATGTTGCTGATTACACTTGTTCTAGAACGAGGATGAAGTGGAATTCATTTAATGCAAGACGAGGCTCTGGTTTTCTGAAATATTTTGAGAATCAGTGATTAATATGCCATGCGATTAATTACTCGAGTACATATGAAGGTTTGTTGTGTTTTTCTGCCGAGGAAAAATTGCTTCATATATAGTCATATTATTTTGCAAACATAGATTCGATTTTAGTTCCACTTAAGTTGTCAGGGAAGCGATTGTCTTCTTTTATACATTTGCAAATATTCGTCTCGTAGAAAGCACAACTCCAACGACATATGAATTAAAATGGTTTTGAGCAAAAGCAACACCACCAAGGTTATTCCGAATCCTCTATCTTGAATATTAAGACAGGAAAAATTAAATCGCAAAATCTTTCTTTAATCTCGTGAAATTGCTGTATAAAAATAGAGCAAGGCTATCAATTTACGTAGGAATTCCGAAGTGGCATCTCACTGTCTAACTCAGTGGCGATTTGGTTTATAAGTATGTATTTCTACTCCAGGTTGAAAACCTGGAGTGGAAATACACTTTTCCATTTCCATAGTTCGAGATACCCTACCATTTGGTAGCTGCCATTTCAAAAAATTGGTTTACGTATGATTGTAAAAGTATACCTATATAAGAAATGATGCTAAGATAGGGAGAGAACATTGATAATGTTAAGACGAGAATAGAGTTAAGCGCCTACTTAGGTTTGCAATCGGAAACAATCGTTTGTTGTCGGAGAATATACTACAAAATGCATTAATAAAATGAAATATTAATAACCGAAATTAGTATGTATTTCTCTATCATCATCACACGTATTCTACCTATTGGCTGGTCCTTTAATTTCCTTCTTCTCCATCCTTCCGTGTCTTGAGCATTCTCTCATATTCACCTTTTCCTTTCAGGTTATCCATTGTCTTTGCTTTTCCATCCTAAACCAAATATTAATATTAATAAAGCCAATAATGGCTTTCTCCCTTCCACAAATCACCGATGCAATAAATCCATTTCTTCTTAACTCATGTCCTAGCCAAATCGTCTTTCTCTTCCTGATTGTCAGTTTTTCGTTTATCCTTTTCAATGTATCTTCATTTCGAACGTTGTCCGTCCATTTTTTCTTCTGCATTTCTCTCCATTCCATTGTCCATTTCATTACATCTATTATTTTATCTTTATTAGGTTCTTATTTGCACTATCGAGGATTTGCTAAGTTTTCTTAGACTTCTACGAACGGAAATATTGCTTTCCTAGTTCCTATTTATTT
This sequence comes from Ladona fulva, assembly GCA_000376725.2. NCBI lineage: Eukaryota > Metazoa > Arthropoda > Insecta > Odonata > Libellulidae > Ladona > Ladona fulva. The sequence continues at coordinate 88,737 of KZ308552.1, forward strand.
TTGTTTATAAATTTTCCTATTTATTTATTGGCAAATATTCATCTCGAAGAGAGGGAAGTTCCAACGTTCTGGATACAATAGTGTTTCCTTAGATCTCATAATGCAGGCAGTTTCTTAGGTTTCCCTTGGCTGGGAGATGTTTTTGAAATTGGCCGTGGCGCGAGTCCTCCACGTAGTTCCAGAGGGCGGCGCTGCAATCTGTGTATCGACCGAGGGCGCTTCCGGAGCCAAGATAGAGTCGCGCCCGGCAAATGAATTATACAACGAGAGGAAAGGAAATTCCCGGAATAGATAATGGGCAAACAGTCCTCCTGCGCACGGATAAGGAGCGGGCCTTCTAATCAAATGGAGAAGGCGCTGAATATTCGCATAGTGCATCCATCTTTCTTAGAATCTGATACTTTAATAATATTGATACTTTTTGCACAGATGTAAACGCGTAATCTAACATAAACACATGAGTAAGTGAGAGTAAACGAACATATGTTCAGGGAAATAACGTAAAGTCAAGAAAGCTTTACACGGGACGAAAGAGATAGTTCATAAAAAGCTCAGGGGAAACCACCGTTCAGAAAAGATAAATTAGAATATAGAAGCTATACATTGCGTAGCGCTATTCTAAACAATTCATTGCAATTCGTGGAATGCATGCGCTTTAGCACAAAGGTATTCTCTATACTACAAATTAATTGCGTATTAAGCTACAAAATCTTGATTCATGGCTTTTGTGTATTTTTATAAATTACATAGGCAAGTTACTTAGGTAGATAAAGTCTTAATTCGAAAAAATAGAAAAAATCCAATCCTATCTTCTATATAACTATCTGCTATAGGTTAATCATCAAAATTTTTAATCAGCCTCACATAAAACGCATTATAAACTAGATTCTTTCGCAAGCCACGACCAGTATTTCAGGTAAAGCAAAAGGAACTGAGCAAAAATTCTTGAATTAGCGTGAATACGAAAAGGAACATATATAAATTATTAGTGGAAATATTCACCAAATGGCAATGAAAAATACAATGTCATGAAATAAATCCAAAAAAGCTAATTAAAAAGCTGACTAAAATAAGGTGATCGTAATTTTATTAGTAGATCTTAATATTGCGTAGGAGGAAAGTCACATGTGATGTTTAAATATTGCTTCATTTGCAGAAAAGGAGATCCTAGGAACAGTTCCTAGCAACGAAGAAATTCAACATAGAATTACAGTAAATATTTACAAGGTATTTTATTTGAAGTGTCGTACTGTGTAGAACTTGGAGAATTCAAATAAGAGAAGAAAAATCTTAGGAGAGATTTAAACGTGGTTACGGCCAGATTGATTTTAACAATCAACTAATTAGGAAGGATTTGGTGCTTTCCCGGTGTAGATGATGCAGGAATCAACTAATTATCAAAAATTCTTGGGAAAGTAACAGTATGGGATATATTTTTAGAAATAACCGCTTACTTGTAGGAACACAAGGAGAAAAGTGGATGTATTTTGAAGTGTAATTCAATGATGGGAAAAACAGCTAAATATGAAAATAAGCGGCTTCTTCCAGAGGCCATTAGACGGATAAATGTCGTACTAAAATTACTACCTCTCTCGATTACGGCCTCTATGTGGCTTCTAGCAGAGAGTGATGAAGGAGGAACATTTAGAGCGATCGTAATAACTATGGTCAGTGCTTAGGTTAGAATATACTATTAAAATACAATAAAAGAGAATGATATGGTAGAAAAAACTTGAGAAATCATTTCATAGTTAATGATAATGTTGTGACGATATAATGATATTGTAAAAATATACAGTGGTAGTAAGAAGATAGAATATTGGTAAGAAGAAATAATGAGGAATAAAATATATTTTAAATGGATTTCTAAGCTCAAATCAATAAAAAATAATATTATGAACATTCAACGGTTAAGTAATGAAATATTCTCAGTAATTTTATATAATAAAATAAAGGTGATCATAAAGAAGTACTTAAAGAAGCTTCGAGAAACAGTCAAAGAATTATTGAGGTTAATCATAAAATGGAGGAGTTTAATTAGGACTGAGAGCTGTTAGATTGAGGAGAGGTTATTGCGGCATTTATTTTTATCGCGCGGATTTCAAGGATTTCATAACCGGGTGAAGTGAGTTCCAAGGATTGCAGGTCGTAACCAAGGAATGTTTGTGATATTTTAGCTCGGTATTAGAGAAGCTGAAGTTTCTAGTAGCCTCCAGTTTGGTAATCGTTTTCGCCATCTGAAAGAAACAAAGATGAAGAATTGTGACATCATGCCAAGAACCTTCTGCGTGGACAAAAAATGCATCACATTATGCGATTATTTTGACAACCATAGAGATTAGAAAGGGGTTTCTTTGGGAGATAGCATGTAAATAATCACTTGCAAGGTTCAGTCATTTTGTGTATTTAAATTAGAGAAAATATTCGCACGAAATCGAAACCAACTCAAGAAGAAGTGAACCGGAATGAATATTCTTATTTTAGCTATGAAATATGGCTTTATATGCAAGAATAGATTGCGAAAATGTTCATTGAAACACGAAAATTTTGTCTTAGATTTGTTGTAAAGTTGTAACCCGTCCCCTTGACTACCAAAGCGATTTTAGAACCCAAGCTCATTCATTTTCTCATCAAAGTAAATTGGGAATTTAGGCTCTTTTAACAGTAAACATAATAACGAATTTACATTTAACGAATGATAGACTTTAGAAGATAACACAAATTTTGTGAGAGTTTTGCGTTTGCATTTATGATAATAATAATAATTATTATATTATGCCCTGTGGAAAGCCACTTGGGAGCAACAGCATATGAAAGTACAGAAAAGAATACAGTCATACAAATTTAAATATATGTAAAGAAACGCAGAAAATAAATTTCTTATTCTTATTTCCGATTTATCATTATGATAAATCGGAGGGTGAAGCTTATTACGTAGGAATGTTCCTTGATCGATTTTCCTTATGGTCATTGGGAAATATTGTGGCTTTAGGTTGATAAAAGCTGTTTTGAGTACAATTATTACTTATTAATACTAAATAAGTATTACTAAGCAAAATTTAATACGTAGTTTCAGTAATAAGCAATATATTTTACGCATTTTGGGTGAATTGTGGGACAAAGGCAGCTGAGCCATAGTGCGGAATACGGGAAACTTCTGATGACCCTGAAGACAATGGGAAAGCAAAAGAAACGCTTACAATTCGAGCAAAATATTTTACTGGCCAAAGCTTAAAATCATAAGCTCATTCCTTCATTATCCTCTAAATACTGCTTTTAGAATGCAAAGACGTCTGAGTTACGCAACGTATTTACCTCCTTATCATATCCTTGCTCTGCAGAAGAAGCATACTAAAGCAATTAGTTTCATAGTGAAAGTGATATTTATTTTTCTTGCGCTTAGTTTTAGAGAAATTAGATTACACAAAAAGACATATATAGATTTACAGATTAGATTATACAGAAAGATGCCTCCGTCACTCTTTCCGACAGTTTTTAAGTGGTATTCAATCAGGGTAAAAAGAGCGTTATGCTAAGTTACTGAGAAAGAGTATGAATTAATTAGAAATTCGTACCAAATAGAAAACGTATAAATTGAAGAAATGTTGTGGAATAAATAACAGAGGAAGGAAAAATGCACGCCAGCAATTTAGGCTCCATTATAGACTGAGTAGGCACTAGTAATGGACAAAAACGGCTTACACCAAATTAAAATTTATATGCGAAATAAAAATTCCAGAACAGGACTACATGAGAAAATATGATGCAACTAACATGAACAGGCAGTTAGAAACTACTGATACAATTAACGCCTTGACTTTTAAAATGTTGTAAAATTTTCGACTGTTGGGGATTAACAACAGAATGATAGAATGAGAATAGCTTAATAAAACATAAGAATGGAAAATGCGAAGGAATAAGTTAGCAAATAACGTTGCGAATGGAGCGGAAATAAATTAGAGGAGCCGAAGGAAGTAAACATTTGAATGATGCAACCTAAAAGAACAGTTGAGAAATAGAATGGCAAAACAAGGTGAAAGAATCACTTAATCGGAGGAGCAAGATATTTGGCAATCAAATTGAAGCAAATAATCTAAGCGTTGGCCCATTTGATTATAATTTGTTATGCTAAGTACGATTGAAATTTACTATTCGTCTCAATGTATTTATATCAACATAAAATCTGCGTTATAATGGTGAGATTTTCTTATAAAAATGTAGAATATATGTACTAAGGAAATTGGGAAAACACGTGAGCTTAAAAGCATTTATTAGCTATATTCTTATTCAAATATTTTTATTTTTAACGAGCGTATGCATAAATGTATATATACAAACACCAGACTTGTGCATTTAATATGAATCATATGAACATGGTTCTTGAGTTGAGACATTTAAAAGATAGATCCAGTCTTGTAAACATTTAATTCTTATGCTTAAGAATACCGATTCTTTTTACTTTCATCTTACCACTACACATTATAGAACGAACTTCGCCACGTAATAATTTTTGATGCGTGAGTATTCACAGAATATTGACAGCCACACTTCAGACATGGTTGAAACATTTTTATAAGTGTCATTTCAAATAATTTTTCATTGTAACGATAACTGAAATCACGATTGACTCAGAGTTTTAACATCTGATACTTAACTCTTTACATGTACCAGACTCAGCTATGTTGATGCCTCAAAATTCGATGTTACCTCCATAAAATTATATACGATGACAACTACTGAAACCAATATGGAATCCTTAAGAAAAGAAGTCAAACAAGACAAATTAGATGTAATCTTTAAATGCCTGGCATATTCTTATCGGGATAAACATGTTCGAACGAAAAATGTGGTATCTTATCTTAGATCACTTTCGCAACTCCTGGGGTTACGACCATAAAATCGAACTGAGACGAAGATCGCAGATTTCTCTCGGGATATCAGCCGAGCTTCGAAGTTCATCGACGTTCTGACGCCTTCCTCTGGCGCCATCTTCAGGATGAAGTGTCGAGTGTAGACAAACGCCCGAACCGTATTTTCCGAGTCTGAAATGAATGAAGATGCCTAGAATTGCAAAATTTAACATAATGCGATTTTTTAAACTAATGATTGACTGATGATTGCTTAATTTCTTTCAATAAGATGCTCTCATTTAGCTGATTTTTCACCGTTACAGCACATCTGATCGAGGAAAAGTAATTGAAATTATATTAATATCGTATGAGCAAATGTAGGAATTGCTTGTTTGCAATGAGCATAAAACTGACTGAGTATTTCGGAAAGTGATATGAGATGATCCCGTCCAAATTATGAAGTGTCGAGTACAAAATTATTCTCCTAGTTTAATGCTAATTTAATGCTGTTTAATAATAATTTGTATCATTCGTCTCAAACTTCAACACTATGATGATTTTTCTCTTTCAAGTCTAAGGCAAAAAGATACGTCCATCGACAGAGCTGCAAGTAAATTGCATAAAATTCTGTTAGCAACATTAAGGATAAAATATGAAACTATCTTCTAAAATCCTTTATCCCTGTTTATAATACTTAGTGCAGAATTTTCAAGAAAGGTATCACATTAACTTGTAACAAGAACTTTCAAACAAAATTATGCTCTTGCATCATATCTAACGATTGGTATATCAGAATGCGGAAATTGATTAGAACAGAAATAAATTTATAACCTCTTAAGTGAGCTGAGAAAGTACAATACTGCCTTCGTGAAGGACAATTTTCAATTTACATCCATTTCACGGTAAATGCAAAACTATAAATGCGAAAAACCAAGATTTCATTTATATTATCCTTCGGGTGATAAGAAACTTGGATCGATGAAATATAATTTGTTTGCATTACAGTTTTTGCTCCACAAGAAAACGACGATCATCTTATAAATGATTGAAACAACACTGCCTGGAAATATTTCACATACCTACTAACTGTTTGAGTTATACACAGATACAATCTGTTGAATTATACATAGATTTGACTAGCGTTGAAAAAGAGGCAATTCAGTGTGCGTTAAATAAGCGAAGATATGTTTGGGAGTCTATTCTAGTTTGGGGTCAATTTGAAGATGACCGGTTTCGTCGATAAAATTGGTAACGCCCTCGAGAATTCTTCGCCGCCGCGGAAGCGCGGATTCCAGTCGGCGGGCGAAAGCTAAGCGACTCCCGGCAGAACGTCAGAATGTTTCCGAGCCAGGAATTGCCATTTTGACAGTAAACCTTACGTCTCGCTACGCTTTTCACTATTTCCAAAGAAAGAAATACTAAGAGACGTCGTAAGATTCCTTTCCCGTATTGGTTCCCCAATTCTATCGAGAAGTCAGACAATCATTCCCAAAGGGCGAAGTGCTCCGAAGTATATTTTTGCAGTTCTTTTCATTTCGATCATTTATTAATGGTGAAAATCTTCAATTTCAAACCTTTTTGCTCTTTTTATCACTTTATTAAGGCTATAGTATTTTTTAATTTACTTAAATATCGAAGAGGAATAATTGATTGGAAACTTCAATCGCGAAATATTGCGGAATATATTATCTAAAAGGTTATCCTACTGTGGTAACTAGCTTTATTTGAGTCGGGTGTGTTTACGATCTTCTATCAAAACCGGCCATATATTTTTAACGAATGATTCTATGGAATCGTATCTTATGCATTTTTATTGTCTCTACTATTTTGCAGGAAGGGCTAAAAGATATGAATCTAAATGGCATTAAGATTAGAGAATTTCTTTCTTCAGACAAAAGTGGCATTTGTACTCTCTCCTTTGTCTCATCAAAATGTATTCTAATATCCAACCCAGTCACCTTCTTATCGTTGCAATTAATCAAATTCATAAATTCCACAACGAATAACTTAAGAGGAATGTACATCGGAAGCATATACTATACAAATATTTCTTTCATTTCTTGAGCTATATTTCTGCAACGTTGTGACTTTGGTATGTTCTACTGATTTAATTTTCTTAGGAGTTAATTTTACACAATAATTAATGATATTACTTGAACATTTCTCTTTAAAAATATTTGTACGCAATAATTCATTTTAGGATGCCACAAAGAAAATTCACTTTGCGTTTTCGATGTTAGAGGGATTCATTTTTGCAGTATTAATCCCGATTCGAATGGCATAGTAATTTATATCTAAGTCTACATTTCACGGTTCCTGCTGCCACGGGTTTCGTTTTCTTTCCTTATCGAAAGCAGTTTTCTTGTTATTTCTGTATTCTTCTCCTCATCTTTTTATACTTTTTTCTTTGGTAAAATTATCTCTCCATCTCTCTTGGGCTTTCTTAACTACGTTCTCCGTTGGCTAACTTATCTCGTGTTACTTTTACTATCCTTTATTCACATATGCTATTCTATGTTAATTCCATTGCTTTATTTTGAATGCCAAGCCATTAATATTCTTTACTTCGCATATTTTTCTTATGTTTTTGATCCGTTCTCTGCCCAGTAACGGTTCACTGGTAATTTTCCGTAGCACTTTCATTTCACTAGTTTCTAGTAGCCAGTCTTTCCTATTTTGTCTGGCCGAGTTTCCGCGACATGGTCAACCAACAGTTTTATATATTCTAGATTTTGTTTCTACCACTGTATGTCTGTTATTCTGCAGAGTAACATTCAAGCACTATGATTCTTTTGTCTTACTTCAGATTGTACATCACACCATATTCAGGTTCTATGCGTAGGGATTTAAATTTTATTCAAATACCGCACAGTTCGGTCGTCTACGAGATGCTTGCGTTGATTCTATTTTTCGCTGCCCTCTCCACCAATCGAGTGGAGAGGGCAGCGAACTCCAAATTGAAAAATTCTTTATATCTTCTAAATAATTCTGCCCTTGTCTTAGTTCTTCTTTCCTAAATTATTTCTTCGATAACCTTCGATTTCTCTTCTAGAAGAACCTGCAATTTTAGATGGCAGGAAATTATATCGCATAAAAAATATGTTTTAGTTCGTAAATCGTAATCACCTCGATAATTCTGTTCTGCCTTCTGTATAATTGACTTGCAATTTAGAATGTGTGTACAGTTTATTTCAAAAAATTAATTTTTAAAACCGTTTTCTTATCTTAAACTAAATGATTAATTTATTTAATATACATTTAGATACTGGAGATACTTTTGGATATTTAAAGACATTTGAATGAACTCAGTACTTATTTATAAGTTATCTCCGACAACATTGTGCGACGACGGTAATTAAGGATGAATGGAAAGAGTGTAACACATTCAGCAAAATATTTCTACAAAGGAAGTGTGGATTATGAAAATGCATGTCAGCTATATGGCTGTTTTAAAATAATGATAGTTTCTTTACAGACAAAAATGCTTAAATTGGTTAGCATGATTGGAAGAAAAACTAAGTCTTGTAGAGCATAATGTTTATATAAATAGAGTAGTAAGTTTTCCCCGGGGTTTCAAAATTGCAAGTTTGAAACTAACCTCGGAGGAAAGATTTAGAATATTAGACCTGATACCAAGTAAATCCTTCACCTTGCATGTAAAGGCACAAAGTTAGATGTTTTGCTAATATCCACAGATGTTTTCTAAAATTAATCCTTATTTTCATTTATATAGAATGTTTACTTCTACTATAACTTTGCATACGTAGGTTGATAAATTCAAGATTTTCCTTGAATTTATTCCATTATTTTTTTTTACCCCATCTCAATGAGGGAAACCTAAATCAGAATGTCCCAAAAGAATTTTTATTGGTTATTGTTTTAGGTTTCTAAGAGCAGTAGATTTCCCCGACGTTTGGCGGTTTGTAAAATTTGTATTACTCTTATCATTCATTTGCTTAAATTTGTCAATCTTAATTTTGTAATAAATAATTGTTTTTGAAAGGTATTTATTTTTCTTTTCTTCAAAAGAAACATTGTATGATAGTCAACGGCCTGCGGCGGATAATTCTATCAGAATGTGAACTTGGAATCTTTGTAGTTTCAAAAACAAATTAGGGTAGTATAATTTATAATGTCCCAAAAGAAACGTTATTGTGTCCGGTTTCGACCATCATTACGTGGCTTTTACCTTAAAAGTACAGAAACTAATTTATTTATCATAAATTTTGAGACGGTATTCGAGACTAGCCAATTGTTATCAATCTCAAAAATTAATCTAAAACTCCGCTTTTTGTTAACAGCTTTTATACTTAAAAGCCAAGGTTTGATATTACACTAACTACACATCAGCTACACTAACAACTACAACTACTACATCAGCTACACTAACGTCGACAGAAAACATGACTTTATCGGGAAATTCATTTCGAAATCCAAAATAGATTTGAGGGCTTCGAAAGCCAAGAAGGTTCCAATGAAAATCATTCATCCTTTTACGTTCCAAATTGGAAAAGTTTAAATTTTCTTCTTTTCTCAAGAAAACGTTAATTTTGATTCCCTTGTACGACAGTTATACGGGAGTAGAGATTAGTATTGTCATAGAATATTTAAGAATAATCCAATATTTGTTTCTCTATCAAAAAGCTAATTTTCCGCATGACTGCTTAGAATTATTAGCATTGGTGAAGTGATTGGTGACCTTCTTTACTGCAGTGTCATAAGACTCTCAGTGCACATTCTAAAAACCGGTCTGTCGCCTCCGCCACTACTTCCTCGTCAGTCGAAAAATGCTTCTCTCCAAAGTGTACCTTGAGAGTTGAAAACAAGTCGTAGATGACCTTCCCATGCATGCGATTTCGTCTCGTCCAACATCTCGTTTTCCTATTGATTTGATTCGGTTCACTTTCAGAACTATTCGGAGAATTACATTCCGTTCCTTGCCTTTCATGCAAACCGTTTTGACATATCGTTCACATTTCGCATTCCTTTTACATGCATGTTTGAATTAAACAGCGTCAAGTGTTCCATTCAGATCAGATAATAATAAAGTCGCCTTTGTTTTGCACTTAGCAATTACTGTTGGTGAACCAAATTCCAACTTTCAACCAAACGTCCAAATCCAAATTCGTTGATTATTTCCACGGAGGAGAAATATATATTAAATTTGTTTTAACCGTGATTGTCTGAAATTTGGTCTTCCTCCACAAGTTGAAAATAAGTATATTTGTGCATACCATCTAAGGTGTTTTATACGAAATAGAATGCTGATCACAGTTTTAGAGTCGGAAAAAATAGTCGTAGAATAAAATTTACTTAATTTTAAACGCGCCAAATGGCCAATATGCCAAATATCAAATATTGAGGAAATATTTTAATATTTCCTCAATAACACTGTAATGTTTGAGGTAATTTTATGATAATATAATATATGCGTCGGGTTTTCAAAAATACCGTCGAGCTATGAAGCTTAATTGGTTTCTCAATGTTTTGATTTGAAATGTGTCACTTTACGTATTCGATTTAATCCAACAAACACAATATTCCTTAGCTTTTATACCAATTAGCCAAATACTTTGGGTTTAATTTTTATCTGAAAGAAAGTTCTGTGCTTATTAACTTAGAAGCTCATTTTGTGGGAGACCTTTCAGCCAAAGTCTGCAAAAACATTGTTGGTCTATCTTTAGGGATACTTAAGGCAAAATATATTCTCTAAAATTTGAAAATATACTATATATATATACGAAGGAGTGAAAATCAGAAATCAGCTACCACAAAACCCTAAAACAAGCTACACAAAACTCTTTGCTAACGTCTTAATAAAACTAAATTTTCAACTGATATATAATGCATTTTATTTTGTTTTAAATTTGCGGTGCATTATCCTCCCAGGAGTAAATTTCCGATTTTTTTAGCACTTAGTATAATTCCAGATACGTTTGGTGGACGAGCTCTTTGTATCTAAAAGTTGGGACGAAAAGTTACGATGACATTTAATTTCACAATACAACTCTATAATTTTATGAAAAGATGTAATCGAACTATTCTAAATCGGGAAAGAATAAATTTGCATCAGCTATCAAAGGAGATGAACTTTATCAGAAATATCGGTGATATAAGGTACAAGCGAACATAATCTTGAAAACATGAATTGTCAGTTCATAATTTCATTGAAAACCAAACGGAAAGAACATTTCAAATACAAGGGTTACTAACTTTCTGTTGCATATCACCCAAAGAGGTGATAATCTAGAGCGCAATTTTGTAAGTTATTGAATGAGCCTAGAATCCTGTTTAATTAATCATTAGATTAAAGCCTATGTTAATTAACGAGGAATGAAACCTAGCCTAGATCGTATTGTAATTAATGCACTACCTGATCTACAGATTGATTTGTAAACATCTCATATATTCTAAACGACAAGAATACAAAGTTCAAATTGTTTTGTTTTATTGAAGTCTCAAGTGATTTTATTCCGAAGCCTAACGTCATGAAGAATACGTAAGCAAACCACTGCCTCGTAAGGTCGCGGTCAGTAACTTCTCCATCTTCCTTTCGACGGAAATTATCTAACGGAATGCTAATGAAGTGAATCACCCTTCAAAGTGCTCCAGCACGTATGCCAAGTACAAGGGAAGACTCTGTTTTGTTCCGATGACTGCATTGGATAGACGATAAGGACAGAGTGATAAATGCCCTTCTATTTTATTATTTTAGGCCTTCTTATAAAGTGTTAATTTAAAAGTCGGTTCGATTTTGTCATTTCCGTTTTTGCCTCAAGTGGCTGAATATCTAAGCGTGCCAATGGAGGAGTGTTCAGACGAGTATTTATGTCGCGAAAGATTAGTAAAGTGGGAAAATGTATGCAGTAAGATCCTTAACTAATGTTTTTTTGAGATTAGTATTCTTTTCATGCTGCTATTACTTATTAAAATTGATACTGTGGGATTTTTAATGCGGTAAAAATGGAATAAATTCATAAAAACTATCATTCGTCTGTCGTAATCTAGTTGTACAATGAATGACTTAATTTGCCTCCTTCGAAATAAAATATGACAGATTCTAAAGACAGATATAAACCGGATTGGGTTCGCGAAGGAAGAGGAGTTCTTGGGAGCATAATTACTAGCGATGGCAGGTGTTTCTCAAAAGTCAGGAAGAATGGCAAACGATAGCTATGGCAAAGAAAGAATGTGGAAGTAAAAAGGAACGCTTTTAGACACAAAGACATAAATTCGGAATTAAGAAAAAAATCTTCCCAAAGACCTTTGTTTGGAGCGTAGTATTATATGGAAAAGAGGCTTGGACGTTAGTAATGCTGGAGATGATTTGACTGAAAGCTGAAATGTGACTAAGGAGACAAGAATAATATATGTGGAAAGCAATGTGGAGGTTTTGATGGAGATCAAGGAGGGAAGGAGCTTGATAAAAGGTTATGATAATAAAAAAATTAATTTTTTGACAGTTTCTGAAACACTGTGACATGGGGTTTACATTGAAAGTAAAAATCATTGGAAAGAAAGGAAACGGCCGGTCACGGAAGAAATTCCTATGTGGTTTAAAAGGTATAATAGGAATGAGCACCAACGAGGAATTGAAAAGAGCAGTGAAGATGAGAGCAACGCGGTTGAAAGGCACTAAGTATTCAACAACTCGTGTAATTTTTGTGGACATTTTTAAAACTGCAACTCGGTGTACCTTAATTTGTACACTGCCTCGGCAGCGTAGTGCATAGTTGAGTCCCTTACGTACTTGCCACTCAGACTGAAAGACATAATTATAGTTTCTGGGATTATGTATTGTAGTTAATGCATCAAAAGTTTAATTAGCGTATAAAGGAATCGTCGAAAATCAAACTTAAATGAATGGATTTCTTAACAGACCGTTGGCATTGAAAGTATTCATTAGTTTTACAGCATGCAAACATTCCCAAAGAATCATTATTTAGCAGATTTTTTTCGATTTCATTGAGATATTATACCACTAAATTGTAAAAAAAAACGAAAATGAGCAGTTATTCTTCAACAAATTCCATATTTTTTCTCATTTGTAGACTCATGCTGACCATGAGGTTATAATACCCAGATGCAATTTTTTTCTACAGTGTCTTATTTTTACTTAGACCAAATAGCTCTACAATTAATAATACTCACTAAGTATAGTATACGATTACGCACTATATTTAGCGGAATTTCAGTTATATTAACGTCTTGTTAATGGATTATACTAATGTCTTGTTAGTATAATCTATTAACAAGACAGATTATTACAGTTTCTCTGTAGTTGATTGCTTTACATTTCGCGTTCAGCGGTGGAGAAAATATTATGTGAATATCATTTTTTTCTTGAATATCACCACCATATTACTCTTACATATTTCTTACAAAATGTTATTCATTTTGAGTTCACCTCCAATAAATCAATTTACGCTATAGCGATTTCTTGTCACCCTCTGTTATACTTACGCTCTAAAATATTCATCGGATTTTCTTAAACATATTTAAATATATGACTGGATGACTGTAGATACTTTCGTTGAACTCGTTCGATAATCAATATACCTAATGTTGTTAATAATTTTAACTTACATCTGAAAAGTAACTCACAGAAAATGCATAGCCTTGTTGTATTAAATCGATGAGAAATATGATGAATCGATGAGAAACAAAATATCTCAAAAATCGTGAAAGCAATTGTATGAGGGAATTTTATTATAATGCCAACTCTTTTATGGAAAATATTTTCCGCATTTTTCAGATATTAGTCAATAGTTTGTTTTTCAATATTAGCTTAGTAGTTGAATTATCTGTCATTTTTAAATTGGTGAAAAAGATATGTGCCGTCTTAGAAACAAACACCAAGTCATTTTTGTGTTCGCCCTGAGTCGAATGCCTCAATATGCTTACTGTCTGAGAAAAGGAGCCAGGTTCGATTTTTGCGTACTGAAGCAGATGACATAAGTTGGAGATTAGAGTCCGTAAAGATCGAATAAAATTAAGGACAGACCGAAATATAAATAGTACCACCTGTCCTCTACAGAAAATTACAGATACAGAACATTGTAAATAAGACTGATTGAGCCGATAAGAAGAGAGTGCGGTGTGGAAGATCAGTGGGTTCGTCGAAGGAAGGTGGAATGGAATGAACACACAGAATGGATGAACAGAGGATAGTGAGAGTGGCAAGAGACAATGCTCGAAAGGGGAAAAGAAGTGTGGGTCGGCCATGAAAGAGGTGGAAAGATAACCTGGATGTTAGGGAATTGTACTGAAGGAAACAGGCGCAAGCCTAGGAAGAAAGGTGGAAGAAGAAGAAGTAAATAAGACTGCATTTTATCTTCCCTCATCCGAAGCCGGTCTTGAACGTGGTTTTCTGGTTTCAATCATGAACTTTTTATTTCATCTCCATTCTTAGCCGATATCAAATAATGTACTCCTTCGAGAATTCTCAATTTTCTCTTTCGTTTTCTTTTGATTTTTCACAGATTTTTTGCTTGTCGTGCTCTTAAAGTTGTATTATAACTCAGTCTGTAAGATGAGCCATAGTAGACGCAAAAATTAGAGAATCCAATACACAAAACGTATGAGGGTGTTCGTGATAATTAATAATAACTAAAGTCTCAGTAATTGGAGAAAGTAAACATGAAATTCGAGAAATATTTTCAGCATAGAATTATAATAGAGAAGACGATAAATGCATAAATATGCACCACTTTTACTTTAAAATTAAACGTATAAATGGAAGCCCCCTGTGAGTATATTTTGTCGCGTTGCAAAGTAGAAGGGCAAAGTCTATAAAATTGGTAAACGAAAGAAATGGATTTAGATTGTGTGTTGCAGAAAAATCCAAGAACTTCTCGATATAATAGAGATCACTGATCACTTATTGACTAATTAAGGTATTTATAAATGTTTTACATAATCATAAGAGGATAAGAAGATGGAAAACTATGTGAAAGAAGTATGTATATGGAACGAAATTGCGGTAACTAAAATCAGGATGGAAGCTACCCAAGAAGTAAAGCCAGATAATGTACTGGGTGATGATAGGTTAATATTGGAAGTAAGTAATTGAATTTTAAAGAGCAATATATTTCACAAAAGGGAATCAATCGGTAATCTAAGCGAGGCTTAGGCGAGGATCATATCCGTAATATTTCTTTGACGAAAATCTTGGCAGTGATTTTTTAAGATTTAATTTCATTCTCATTCTAGAGATGTATTTTGGGTCAATCAATCAATTCCATGTTCCGTAAACATTAATTATAACGAAATTGTATTTTTTAAGTAAATAACGTTCCATTAACAACATTTTTAAACATTCCCATCTATCCCTGACGCTTCTTTTATGGTTAAGAATGCACTATGAAAGTTTTCTGCGACAAGTGACGAGAATGCTAAGAACTACTTCAGCCCTTGCTTTAATTAGCATTATCAAGGAACTCTCTCTCTCTCTCTCTTCGTTCTCTGTGAATAGTTTTTCAAACATGAATTTCACCAATTTGTCGTTGTGGCAACTTCTTTGGAAAGTTCTATAACTTAAACTCCAAATTTGTTATTAAATAAAATAATAACGTATGTAACCCATATTACAGTGTAAGTGAAAAAGTCTGTATCTTAGATCTGAAGGAGAGGAGCCATCACTTTAAAGGTGGAACATTAAAGTAGGGCCTCTCAACCTATGCTTTGATTGCACATGTTTGAAATAAATTGGTGGTTTGTGAATTAAAATACTTCCATGAAAAGATTAGTAAGAGAGCTTAAGCTTTCTGTTGAAGAAATTGCCTTAAAAGAAGAAAATCTAGGTGAAGTTTAATGCATGTTACATGAGTAGGAAAACGCACTATCACGTTTTGTGATTCATATTTAGAATGTTGGTGAACCTTTGTTCGGTCCTTTTATCTTAGGAGAAATGGAAATATCTTCTTATTTTCTATGGCGTGCTCCTTCTTTGGAGTTGTCCTCAGTTCTGTTCGAGGTTGTCCTTCCGCCTCTTCGTCAGCCGTCCTACACTTCGTCTTGCGATGGGGCACTTATCTCCTGCGATTTCCACTCGCCTTTCACCTGCTTACGTGCTCGCCCCATTTTTTCTTCCTTTCAATCGATTTTGTGGTCCACATTCCACAATTTTCAAATATTTTCAATTCTTCCCCTATCTATTATGGCCCCCGCGATTTTGCGTAATACCTATTCTAATTCCTGTAGTCTCCAGGAGTTTTGTTTTGGACGTATCTGAAATGCAAGTGAACTCGTTGTTTTGTAGATCCGTGTTTTTGTGTTTTTTGCAGTCTTAGATGCTTATTAGCCATATAATCCATCACAGGGAAAACTCACTCCGGAAACTATCAACAATTAATTTGCACCTCAATGTATTTCGTCTTCTACGGAGACATTCTCAGATTATGTATCAACAGCCGTGTTCCCAGAGTTAGTTTTCCCTGTGATGAAATATTGCCAACTGTTTTGATTTTATATCAACCGATAGCCATATAATGCCATAAGACTGTCCGCTATTATTTTTCCCCTAGTTTCTTGCCAACATTTTTCTTCTTCGTCATCCCCGTGGCTCCGTTCATAAGATCCTAATGAATGCCCTTGTCTTATGCCGTTGTTGATAGGGATTTAACTGACTTAGTTATTAATGTATTATACATTTAATGTATGCTCGCCTAGACATTGCTATTTGAATAATTCAGCGTTTCGCCATTTTAAACTTAAAGATTATATCCGGGAATATCATTCATACATTTGAAAACTATAGTATGTATAGTTTATTGTGTAGCTGTGTAGTGTAGGAATATTCTTGATTTGTCTTCGAAATAGAAATGTTATCAATTTGTGCCACAGAAGATTTTTCCTTTCAACTTGAACGGGTTGAGAACTGACTGATCAGACCGAGTAACTGGTTATCGATTTCATCCCATTATCGGTGCATTAGAGAAATTCGCTAAATCGGAAATCACGGAAAGGGAATTTGGCAAATTGTCAATAGTCGTAACTTAGTCGTTATACATCCTTGCAAGTCCTTGGGTTCGAAGTGGATAAACCAAAGACTTTTCACGTCGGTCACGAGCAAAACCAACCAACCTAATGAAATAACTATTTACTCGTATGTATCTCTTTTATATATAGATGCCTGATATCGTAGTTCTTCATCCCTTGCTATTCCTTTCTCTTTCATTTAGCTCCCTTTATCGTCTTCCATTCAGTGTCTTCAATCTTCTGCTTTACTATTGATGAGATTTTCCAATACTGTCCCAATCATCCAACATCGAGTAGAGTAATCCGTAGTGTGTAAGTATATGTCAAATCCATGACATTACGTCCTCAATTACTATGCTCCATATATTATTGTTACCAACATAAACTCATTGACTCATGCTCATGCCACCTAGGGTTTTAATTTTACGTGTTGTAGAAATATTCTGTCAAATTATAATTTATATTAACTAGTACCCATTGTTTATTTGTACACTTCCTGTAACTAGTTATGTTGCATAATGCACCGTAAATTCACTTGCCTTGACATTAAACTACATATCTGATAATACCTAAACTAATAATTGAAATAATTAATATTTATACGATTTATTAAGATCCTTTGAATTTGTTAATTTTATTGCTATTTTGTATCCTTTAAATTGTATTTTGAACTTTCGCGGAATAAAGAACTTTGCCGGCTTTTTTGCCAATGTTGCGTGTCTAGAATCCCCGTTTTGCGCTAAACTACAAACGCTCCCAAAACTCTCTTTTGTATTCCTATTGTTGTTTTCATATTCATAGTTTTAAAAGTTTCACCTTTGTTTACCTTTGGGTTCTTAGCAACCATCTTCACCTGTTTCACTTGCATTCCCCAAATGCCAAGTCAATGCCTAAACTATCTCTCAAATACCATCGCTAACTCAAAAGGCAGCGAACATTATTATTCAGTCATACCTTTAAATCTTAAATTCGTCCTCGTCTGAGAACGGGGCATTCGCCATTTATTTCTCCATAAATGCATGCATTTTTACGAGGAGGTCCTTCGTTCGAATCTCCTCTAAATAACACATCACCTCTCCACATCCTCTTGTAACACTTCAATTTTTCTCTAGTGTGTATTTCTGCACGCAATACTTTGCGGTCATGTAAAAATAAATCAAGAACATATAATGCACTGTAATATTGTCTTGACTTTCAATAACAGCATAATGTATTTCGTATCTATGTATTTGTTAGAATCAGCTGCTTGGGCCATGACTTCGTGTTAGGATTTCATGACGGAATAGTGAAGAGTCTTTACAGACCACAGCATTAATTCCAAGACGACCGCGGTTTTGACTCATAGAACATATGATGATGAGTCCACGAAGAGAAACTATAGCCGTATTGCATTATTTACTGTGGTTTGTGAAGGCTCGGCTTTAGTACCTCCTATCTCTATATTTTTAATTCTGCTTCATCTTACATTCCCTTTCTCTTTGCGGGTTTTTCTGCTTCTCATCACTTTTGGGTCTAACAAATTTACTTTTTCCTCAACCCATTTGATTCTATGAGTAAATTCGAAAAATATCTTGAATTGGATTGTTGGTATGTTAGTATAATTGTTTGTTATGATACTTCTGTCCTTCATTTTCACATATGTTTCTCTCTTTCTTGTTAACTAACGAATTCTCTTGAATAATTTAACTCCTTAGTACCTTGCATATAACGTATTAAATGTAATACTGGACTACTGGACTACTGGACTGGACTGGAAAATTACGCAAGAAATAAAGACGTATTGGGTAGCCAAGTAGGTAACGCATTCAACTTCGGTGAAAGCGACTCCGGGTTTGATTCCCGGTAGAGGGCTCACGTGTGGAATGACCCTAGTTGACGAAGCTCTTTTAGCAATACCACTGAAGACTTATCTATTCATGATGCCGAACGACGAGATAAATTCCACCTGATCTCAGGATAGAGATTCCTGCAGCTAATGCTTGTTGAAAAGCGACGATATAGTGATCGTAGTCCCCTAATTCAATATACCCAATACACAATCATAGTGACCAGGCCCTGATCCTGACTATTGACCCTTGAAATATGTTTATTTCCTGTCATTTTCGTTCGTATAAATAAAATAGATTCCTAAGAATTTGTAGGAATTTTAACGATAGCTTTAACTCGGTGGTTTCTTTCTCTCAAACATTTTCTCAGCTTTGTGGAATTTAGAAATAAATGGCATTGCGCGAACATAAATTCTGCCATCCGTAAACAGCTTTTCTTACATCCTTCTGAAGCTTACTATCGACCCAATTTGAAAGGCGGATTTTTCTGCCGTTCACTTTGGGATAGTATTCCGTTACAAACAGTAAGACTGCGAATTTGATTTTCGTCCAACATTTCAATCAATTACATTGCAATTTGAGTATTCGCCTAACCCTAGATTTATACGGTCTTTATTGGTATAGTTTCGGTTTATGATGGTCAAAGCATTGTGGCAATGTTTTTTTTTTTGTACTTAAAATGCAAATGTTTCGATTTCACCGTTTCAATGGATTTCATACTTTTAAAAATATCAAAATTACATTAATTACTGTTGTCTGTTTACATCTGATGAACCAGTCTTTTGAAATTTTTATCACCACCTCAGTTTTTCAAATCAGTCTTTCAAATTCTTATTATAAATATCTTATTATCACTATCATTTAATCACCATTGCAATACTTAGATTACAAAAAGTACAGCGTATGATATCAGGTGATGAAGATTCAGAGTTACTGTCGTTACGGGCTCATGTTATTGTTTTCTCTCATCATTTCACATTATCAAATCATTAACGATTTCAACGTATACAGTATGACATTGATAACCTTTATTAATGAAAAGTTTACTTTAGCATCGTGAAAACTTTATTTTGGAACATATGCCCTTAATTTGAATTGCGATGTCTCATTTCGAAAGATTTTGATTTCTGCGGCACTTGATCCACCATAAAAATGTGTTTTTGTGTACTCTAGTAGATGAGTTATTCACAACGAGATACTA